>UELW01000001.1:36740830-37293330 GCA_900490495.1 Danionella dracula
ATTTATTCAGATTTGTGTGAGAAGCAAGTGTCGCGTTAATTTTTGAAAAAAAAAAAAAAAAATTCAGCCATATGAACGAGACAAAGAGATATTGTGTGTCCTAATAATGAACAGTTATGAAAAACAGCTGGATATTAGAAAACCTGTTGCATGTCTGTGAAATGTTTTATATATATTGCCAAGTCAAGAAACATGATGCTATAAGAAGTGCAATGAGATTGGTTGCTTGAATGTTGGTCAAACGGGAAGAAGCTGCCAACATTCTTTGCTGAGAGCTTCAGAATTAATTAAACTCTATTTGGAAAATGAGCAAAAGACGTAAAACAGAAAAAATTGCAGAGTGTGGGTTTGAAAATGATGAATGTTTGCAGCTTGTTTGGCCGGGGGCGCCATGTACTTAGTAATTTTTACTTGCAGTAAAGCTAAAACAATACAAATTAAAAGTTCCGCTTTCTTTTTTTTCATTCTATCAACTCTCATTTTTTACACAAATTTTGATTATGGATGTTTAATAATAATCAACCATCGCGATGCATTTATTTTTTCTACCAACCCTACAAAGGGATTGGACATCTCGTAACAAGCTAAAAGCTAACAGATATAGTGAGGAATATGAGGAATCCAATGATACATGTAGGGGAACCGAGGGACTGACAAAGAACATGAATTCCACGATCAGCTAACATAAGCCAAAACATATCTCTAAACCTGAACAGAAACATGCTACAGGAAAACATTGCACCAAAAACACATTAAACAACCAAAACTAGGGACAGCACCTGACAACATTTAACCAACATAACCTTATTTTAATTTGATGACACATATACTCTCCTCGATTATTTGCATGGACAAAACGAACCTCCAGGCGTGCTTGATATCAGATAAGAGTGTGAAGAGTCCAATGAAGCTCCGCTCTGATGCAATCAGAGACAGCTGAACAGGTGACAGACGAGTACTTCACTTTTGATCAGCCACTTTAAAAGATAGTTTTGTTTTATCTGAGAAACCAAAGGTCTCCGTGGAGAGGATGTTACACTGCTGTTATCATTGTAGTTTACCCTTGATTCCATTTGGAAGCTGAGTGGCTCGACTGAATCAAAGGCCCAGAGACGACAGAAAAAAACTGGGGTTAACAGATGAAAGTGGAACTACTATGAAAGGATTAAAGGACACTAAAATGAAACAAATCATTCCGACCAAAGACTGCCAATTTAGAATAAAACAGATCTACAAGCTATACTCTTGAATACAGCGTTCAACATTAGCTGCAAAGACAGAATGATGTAGAAAACAAAATTCATACTTCTTTTTTTACTAAAAGCACTATTCAGATCAATTAGTTGCGAACAGATGTTGGACGGCAGTCAGATAAAGAAACTAAGCTGTTTATGTTCCCAGCCTTTAATGTTGCTCGAAAATGGACTGATTATTCATGCTTGCTATTATCTTGATGGTGACCAGCACAAACGCAGCGTGCTCCCTGGACCCTTGTTAGCATATGTGCTTTTTCAATGGTGAAAGTGAGCGGCATAGACAAAAGAGGCTTGAGAGAGGGATCAAAGAGCTGTGTATATGCTTGGTACCATTTATAGTGAGACAAAGCACTGTAGGAACTGGCTTTGTAGGCGGATAGACAAAGAGTTTATATGTTCATCCAAATATTTTCAGTCAGGCAACCCTGAAAAACAATATTGGTCTTATTGTGTTGCAGAAAATCTATTGCTTTAAAGAAGGCCCCTACTCAAAAACTCCAGGCTGAGGTCATGGTGGAGTAACTGCTTTCTACCAATTAAAGATGCCTCACTGTGTGCTGCTGTGAAAAATAGAGATGGTGTCTGAATAATTTAATAGGACCGGGTGTAAGGACAGACCTCACCCCTTTCCTGGTGGCATGGAAAATCTTACTCAAATGTAGGCAAATGATCCATACTGAGCTGCTTCTAACTTGAGGCTTTAAACTGGTAACTAAGTATAACCTTCACAAGCATAGACAAAGCATGAGCATTCAACAAGTTGCTAGAGTCTAAAATAAGTCTTTTTAAAAAGCATAAACAAACATGTAGGACAAGGGGAGAGTTAGAGGTGGAAATGATTTTCGGTTGTTTCGTAAGCTAGGTGTGTTTCTTTTAAATTCTGTTAGTAATAAGTATTATATGGGCGTCAATGTCAAAAAAAAATTCTCAACGCAATTATTCCTCCTTTTATTTATTTCCTAAAAGCCTTGTAGCTGCATGGTTGAAAATTGTAAGTGAACTGTTTTGGTAATGCTGGTAAAATAATCTGTTGAAAAAATATGAAAAGTAACATTATATGCTTTTCATAGAGGGTTTCAAATTAGAATAACTCCACAGATCACTACCGCTCTGATTGACTGTATTGAAAAAAAGAGGAAACATATTTAAATTGAGTTTCTTACGAATATTTCAAACAGCCCATTGTTTCTAAGTGAATATTTTTAATTTGAATGAACTCTGCCATCAGTCATTTTGCATTTAGCATTGGTTTCACATCAACACATATGGCCCATGGTACAAATGCATATCTGTAAACACCAATAATGCGAGTTTGATTCTTGAGCTGAGCCTCTTCTACTCTCAACCCACAATTACTATCACTTCTGCGAACTGTCATTTAATGAACATATAGGAATGGCATTAAACCCCTCCAAAATATGTAGAACAATAATAGAATCTTTTTTCTTCTTTCATCTTTTAGGTCCCCTATTGTGTATTTTTGACATTATGCTATTTTAATGTATTAAAAAAAGAATGGAGCTAAATAAGGACATTTGTAGAAAATTTTAATGGTTGATGACACCTTTGTCATCAGGGTTTCATGGGTTAAAGCTCTCCTGAACCTGTTAAATGCAGATTTAGTTTTTTTCAGATGTTTTATAATTACTTGTTAAAGACTGTCCTTTTGGGAGCATGAACGGATTGAGTATTTTTAGTCCTGTTCCAGATGGCCATAAAAATTCCAATCCTTTTAACAAGGTACATGAAGATTATTTTGAATATGAAACTAATTTCAGTAGCCAAATATTCATTCTCCGAATCAGAAGATGATGACTGCCAAGAATGTGAAATAGTAGTATAAATGGCTTGCCACACCGCCAGTAACGTTTTCATTATAAAGACCTAAAATCTATTATTTGATGTCACAAACAGCTTACACCTCAAAAACCGACCGACCTGAAAACAGCTCAAAATTTCACAGTTTTGATGCACATTTAGTTCCACACCACACAAAAGAGAAATTACCTTTGTACCAAGTCAATTTTATAATCAAACACATTGCTGGGTTGACAAAGAGTCCAACTAGACTAAGAAGTTAACTAACACTTCCATTGTTTAGTTTACCATTGCCAGTGTCCTGGCATGAAAATGAAATTAATTGCATTTTATAACAGTGTTTAAAACTCAATTTATGGGGTGGAGTGGGTAGACCTCTCATTAAGACGAGAATCAGGAAGAACATACAGCACATACTCGCCTGCATTTCTTTGATCAAAAATGTTTAGTGAAGGTATACTACTGAACTGTTTTTGCGCATCAGGTGAAGTGAAGAATGTATGTGTGTCATTTATACTAAGCCTTCATTCATCCAAAGTGAGCAAGACAAATGTGTTTAATGGAAAGGCAAACCACGATGAATTGATGTATTTAGACAGATGTCAAATAAATGTATTACATTTGTGAAAAAAGTGGAAAAAAATCCTATTCTGCACATTCTTTTTCCCACACACTTTACGAATTAATAGGCTGCCTACAACTAAAGTAAATTTTAATCATTTAAATAATTAACAATGTGCTGTTGTAAGTACGTGTTTATGAAAAAACATATAATATATTGTATAACTTAATCATTTAAAACTGGGAATTGGCTCAGAATAAATGTCTATGAAGCAGAACCAGTAAAACATCAGCTGAAACCTAATAAACAGTGGACTCATAAAAGAAATAAATAATACAACTCATATTAGTCATCATATCAAAGTTCATATAAAAAAGAAAAAGCTTTAAAGACGTTCGTATCATGTTGACCAAAGTACAATTCAGGGGTTTGTGTGAAATCACTCGACCACTTCCATTCCTACTTCCAAGAAATACAGGATATTATACACATTATTAAAAGAATACCTCGAGCCCAGACCTGAGTTCCAGAAATGCTTCGAGCGAAAGGAGGCGAAGTGTTCGTACCTGAAGCCTCCTGAAGAGTGAGAGCGTCGGTGTGAAGCCGCTGGCGGTTGCTCCTTCCTCTGAGTGCGTGCGAGCAGGTCTCGATCAGACTCCAGACTGAAGCTGAAGCTCTGCTACTCTTACTGTCTGTTACCTCAGAGCGCGTGCGTGACTGTAATTTCACGCGCACTCACTCGAGACACCGGAGCACGACCGAGAGCGCGCTCCCGACGATGAGATCGCCAGTCCTGTTTCTCACGATGCCACGATGGGGTTGTGGCTTTTTATTCATATTTGTGTCGAATATACTCCTGCTGATGGTACTTCAGTGTTGTGTGTTTTAGATATGTGTACTTTTAACTACATCGACACGTGTCTAAACCTGTAAAGGTGTATCTTGCTTTTCAATTGAATACCTGTGTGTATCAAGATCTACCTTAAAAATATTTAGTTTCCATTTATACACTTAAGTGTTATGTATTATATAAATATGATTGTTATTTTCTTGTTATTTGAAAAATATATATATTTTGTTATTAAATAATGTATTACTGTATATATTGTATGTATTGTAATGTATATAATGTAAAAACTATTTTTGAGAGCATGAAAAAAGAGGATGTGTTTTGACACATTGTATGGTTTAATAATACAGCTAGTTATACACATGACTAGTACCTACAATGAAAAAGCGAAACTACAAAAAGTTAACAGAAAGAGTTAACAGAAAGTTAGAGACTTGTACCTGTGATTTTTTTTTATTTTAAAAGGGGCATTTCCTTAAATAAAAACAAAATGAGTTACTGTAGTTTTACTGAATAAATATAAAATAAATTTTCAATGTAAAGGCCATTCCGATATAAGTATATATTATTCAAATCTGATTGTTTCCTTATTGATATGAAAATTCTACAGACCTTTTGTATGCCATTATGCCTGGTAAATAAAGGCATCTGTGTTCCGAGTCATTTTGACACATTGTTTAAGGAAGCTTAAATATTCATATCTTACACATACATTGGGAAATGTAAAACAAGTGCCATTTTAGGTTATTTTTAAAAGCTTTTTGTATCCTGACTTCTTGTTTAACAATCTCTGCCACTGACAATGACAGATTTACATAACACACCAAATCCATCAATTATAATATTTATATAACAATTTATATCACAATTATAACATTTATAACGTGACTTTTTAACCTTTCCCTCCTTTTTCATTCATTTCGTGCTTTTATAAGAGATTCATTTTGTAAATGGCTCCCACCACCAGATGGCACAAACCACCAGTGTGCGGGATACTGCAAAAAATGCATACACCTGCTTTAGTTCATAGTTTTAAAGTGCGTTTTAAATAGTTTATTGTGTAATTCAAAGTAAAGAGGAACTACATGAAAACATTCTGCACACTATTGATAGGTTAGCAACACATTTTTGGATTTTTGGATTGACACAAATGTGCAAATCAAAATACACATTTAAAGATTGACCAGTTCACTTGCAAGTATACAAATCTCCACACAAATATTTAAATGATATTGCTAAAATAATGGCCTCATAATATATCTTCTATTGTTTTAAAACACCAGGGATGATTCAACTATAATGTAATAAAATTAATAGTGTTTACGTGAAAATTCTGTCTAAACAAAATATAGAATGAGCTAAAAGACTATAAATTTTTTGTTAATTATTATCATAGATATTTTATAGATAACAGTTAGCTATGTAAATCAATTCTGAAAAGTCTTCATAGTTAAAGCCTCATTGCGTATGTGGAGAAAGAACACACAAGCCTTGAACACCCACTCTTCATTTTCAAGCTGGAATTTCTGTGCCAAATTATTTAGTGTTATGTTGCACGCAGTGTCATGGAAAACAGGGTGAGAAGTTAGATGTCAGATGTTACAGAATCTAGTAATCCTATTGGCTCAAGCCAGATTATGATGATGAGGAAGTCACAGTGAAAGGAGATGCTGGTGTTCATAGAAAGGCTCTGAGTGATCATCTCACAGGATCCAGCAGAAGCCAGACCTCGGCCTCTCGGCAGGCAGGTTTTTCCAGTGGCTCTGTAACTTGACAAGGAAAGGTATCCATTTTGACACATGGACCTCTGTGCATGTTAATTTTTAAACACAAAGAGACAGCGTCGGTTCACTCCCATGGTCGTGGATTCCTTATCTGCCGATACGGAAATGAAGGCTATTTGTTTGCTTCATTCAGAAGCGAAGTCCATTGCTATTAAATCAATTTGTGACTTTACACTCTGTGTTAGCTGAAAACCAACAGAAGCCAGCATTATAATAAGATGTCTGGAAGACTAACGAATGGTAAATTACGCAAACATTTTTTATTCAAGTCATTCAAGATATATATTTTAACAAGTCAATAATTGGCCACTTATCAAAATGGATCTGCCTCTATTATCATTTTGTATTAGTCTTAAAAATAGATTTATTTGGTGGTTTGTTCAAAGGCCTTTATTTAGTTTAGGGTTTTTTTCCCAGCTCCCTGTCTCTGTTTGTGTTCAGTAATGGGACATACACTTTTTAGAAAGATTTTTTTAAAGATTTTTTTTCTTTATGTTAGAAAAACTAGCTTTTAAAGTTTGTCAAAGTGTGTCAAATTCCCACTGTCCAATTCTGTACATATCACACTTTACAACTCAACAGCTCTCCAATAAAATAGCTTTCAGTAACAGTCAACTTGGGCACAGACTTTTGAGACATCTGATTTAAACAATTTTTTTCTAAAACCCCACTATAAGGGATAACTGTAAAAATGAGAAAACTCTGAAATAGCGTAAAAATTTGCATTGTAAAAATCAAATTTCAAAATGTAAAAATTAAATTTTTATTCTAGCCTATTCTAAAATCTTGTGTAAAAGTATGCCTATTTAAATAAGTCTGCATATGCAAACCTTTAAGCTCAAAAGAATGACTAATAAATGAATAATACACCTATAATCTATAACTACACAATAAGTACTTTATCTCCTTGATAAAGATCAAGGTTTTGAGTTGTTTCTCTAAAATAATTGTGTATTCTTTTCATAGTTTTCCCCAAACAGGATCTGTCTGACACAAACAATCATTTCTACAGAGGGTTCAAGAGATTCATGTCTGGAATCAATAAACCGGCTTGTAGAGTTACTGAAATGTGGATTGTTTTTTTAATAAAAGCACTGAACTCTGCATGTGAGGAGGACAATAACTAAGTGACCTTTCAGTAATTTTGCCATCTGGAATAAATTCACTTCAGACCTGATTTCAATCAGGTCTGTTTATTTGAAAATGGCACATTGTTTCAGCTAAACACTCTCTATTCTTTTATTGACCTCCAAGATTCAATTCTCCATTGAGAAAAAAGAAAACAAATTGAAACACCATAACACCTGGTTTGATGGAGCGCAAGTGTTTTTTTTTTGTGGAGATTATTGAAAAGTTCAATAATCATTCAAGCATTCATTTCTGCATTTCTACTGATGGGATATTCTTAAAAAATAAACTGAACTGCATGACATGATATGAAGACTATTATTAACACCACAATTAGCTTAATCAAAAGTGAATATCTGTCATTCATTTCTGTCATTCACGTTCTAACCTGATATTCAAAAGATGGAGGGTTTTTTAAAACTAAGACTGTGATTGAGCTTAATTGTCAAATAAATGCACATTTTGTGCAAAGTGTAATCCTCTTTAATGGATAAGTGAGTTACATATAATCTTCAGTGTTGGATTGTGCGGTGCAAGTCTAAAACACTAGATGGCACTGAGCAATCCCCAAATTTAAACGAAGGCCTGTTGCTCCCTCTGGTGCACGATCAAATAAGAGCCATTGATCTCTGAAATTAGAACAATTTTTATTTTTCAAACAGAGGTGGATGAAACAGGGCTTTTCTAGGCTTTTTATGCAAAACCAACCATCATAAACAACATTATTACATTTGAGCGCTGTAGACCCTTACTTTGTACCTTGAATGAATTGTAGCTACATTTCAGAATTGTGTTTCAGAATCAGCTTCTGAATTCATCTCATCTTCTCTATTCTCCTCTTTTAGAAATTATTTACAGTGAAATTCTAGAAACTGTTGCAGGTTGTTTTAAATAAATAGAAATAGATTATAGAAATAGGTTAACTGTGCTTTTGGACATTCAACGTGAACTTGCTGCAAACAAGTTATATCAAGTTATAACCCTTTGACAGCTTGCTAAGTCATACTCTTGTATGACATGTAAAGTAAATTGTCATCAATGTGTGGTTTAAAATCATTCTGTTTTATCCTTAACTGTAAAATACCAACAATTCTTATGTATTGTTTCTACATTTTATGGTAAAGTTAGTAAAACCAACGACTGGCATTCCTCATAAACAGACATTTATAATGAGATAAACATATTTTTAAAAATCAGTATGTTTACAGTGTGTCAAAAACACAAAATCTCAATGTTCTGGACCGAGACGCAGGCATGCTGACACAAAAATCAGCAAGAGTTATGATGAGTAATAATACATAGTTCCAGACGATTACTGCGAGCAGAGAGCATTGCATGCTGGCCAGGACAGACAAGGGGGATGCTCTCACCCATCGAATGGATGGAAAATCACCATGATTTCCAATCATATCCCTTAGAGGAGCCAGAAAACTTAACCCATAAAGGCCCTCCTTAATACCTTCTAGATGTCCCAAGAGTTTTAGGCCAGTGTTTGTATCCAAGATTCTTACCATCCCAATTAAAAATCAGGTTATGAGCCTTCAAGCTCTGCCCAAGAAGGGTCCGGAACCCCTGGTTGCGATGGCACAGTCAGAACACTGAGGACTTATGTTAATAGCTCCATGAATCAACAGAGTTATGACCAGTTCTTAGTGTGCTTTAGAGGGCAGCATATAGGGAAGGCCCACTGGCTAGTGAGGGCCACTTCTATGCATACACGGTATCTGAGGTCCCTTGCCGCTTGCAGTTGAGAGCCCACTCCAGCACTGACCAGAGGAGCATTTACCAGATATTATAATCGGAACATTGAATCCATTCCTTCGTGGTGCTGATAGATGGCAGTACTCCCTGAAGTGGAGAAGGAATGCCTGGTTTGAGAAAGCACCAGGCCTATGGGTATTTCACTGAAATTTCACCTGAAGGCCATGAAAGTCTCCAGCATTTAATCCCCTCTTGTTCTACAATCATATTTATTGAGCGGAGTATATTATTGTTTTTTTGTACTGTATATATTACTGTTCATTTTACATTTTTCGGCCCTTTGTCACATTTTTCATGCCACTGAAAGGATTTTTTGACAGATTAAAACATTTATCAGACAGTGATTGTGCAAGCGTTAGACTATGAAATAGTAAAAACAGATTACATTGAACCTAACAATAAATGTCATCGCAAATTGTGATAATTTTCTTAACAAAAGGAATTTTTACAATACACACTTTTATGTAAAGGAGATCTGGACAAACACTTGCAGAAGAAGTACATGTGTCTGAGAGTGCAAGTCTGCAGTCTCTTGTCCTGTACGTGCAGTTAGTGACGAAAATGGGTTCTATCAGTAAAGTAATTCAGTAGTAGTGCTACCTAATAATATGATTGATAATAGCAAATTAAATCATAAAAATGGTAAAATCTTAAAGTAAAAAAAAACCTCAAGACTATTAACTGAATGAACTAAATATTGGAATTTCTACAAACGTGGTTGCATTATGTTAATTTCGTACTGAATCAGAGATACCGCTGAACATCTTTTTTTTTCATATAATGTAACATGAAAGCAAATTTGCATAAATTAATAAGAACACTTTCCACTAAAACTTAAAAGTAAAATATCTAAAAAACGAAGCGACATTCAAGTGCGGTGGTTGTTTCGTCTTAGCCTTAGTAGAGAGTAAAACATAACATGACACCAAATGAGCATTCATTAATGAGGCCACAACTACTAGACTACTAAAACCCTTAAGATTGGGACCTTCTCAGTTTCAAACTATAAACTTATAAACGAAAACTCCTTCAGGCTTAAAACAAACTGCATCAAAAGCATTAAACTGATTCATCTTTTTAAATATTTTTACACTGATTAAAAATTTAAACATCTTTAAGCTTTGAACATTTTGCAACTTTGTAAAGCTTTATCAAACTTTTAACATTGCTATCCAAACTTTAAAATCTTGTTTTACGATTATGACCATATTAACCTTTGTGGGGTGTTGCCATTTTAAAAGCAATTAAAAATCTAAATTTTACTCCATAACACTTTAACTTATATGACTTATCTCAAATTCAAACAATATAAAGAACAGATCTTGAATTATTGCAACCAGTCCAGAAAAGAATATACACTACAAAATTAGAAACGAGTCATTTTGACCCGAAGGCCACACAAGGGTTAATCAACTACATTTATTATTGTATTGCCATTATTACCTAAAGTAAATAAAAAAAACTCATGATTATAAACAGAATGCACAAAAAAAGAATTTCTGTGAAGATGTTTGAGTTATGCTCATTTCGTACTGAAAAACCCCTGGACATATTTTTTCATGTCCTTTTCATATTGGAATTTGCTGAGGCTGTCAGTATATTACAATTTTTTGGTAAATATTAAACCCACAGTATAAAGGTTTTTTCAGTCACTGTACGTGGATTTCTCTTTTCAAATTGTAAACAAGCCAGAAAAAGAATGTTAAATATTAATCTAAATGTTACATTTAAATTCTTGGATCCAATATGTTCATTTTATGGTAACTGTTATTTCTCCCTGTTTTCCCCCTGTGTTTATTTTTCACTTATATTTCATATGTCATAAAAATACTGCGTTGTTTAGAGTTAAATTTAAAAAAAGGCCATCTAATTTTTACCAGTAGAGGTCAGTCTTTTCAAATGTTTTACACGTGTTTATTTGTGCAATAAAGCCCTGTTTTTTATTACATTGAGTTTAACAAATCCTGTTTTCAAGTTTTGTTTAATGTTTAGAATTTAGGGAATATAAAATGTCAAAACTGGTCTAACTTGTCAGATTTATCAACAGAACATACTTAACCCAACGTGGAAATAGATAGTAATTTTATTAATAAACTAACAATAAAAGCCAGTCATCCTTTCTAAACAACTACTCAAATCACAACACAGACGAAAGTTTCTATTATGTGATGGCTTTTATTTATCATCTGTATGCGTATATGATTCCCAATTATTCCCAGGTATACTCAACTAACATTCTTCAGAAACACAACGAACGGGTCAGCAGTCCCTCAGAGGCCCACGGTCACTCATCTTTTATTCACACTCACACTCCAATGGACAGTAAAGTCACAAATCCACCTGGGGCACGTGCTTTTGATGGGAGGAAAAATGAAAGCCTGGAGAAAATGCATGCAAACCCCAGATCAGTCTATTGATCATCTCTGATGAAAATGAACAATGTTTGGGTTTACCAGAACAGATTCCAGTATTAGTGAACAGTCCATGCTCATGTTCGAATGCTCTGGCAATTATCCTGTCACTGGTGAAAGAACGTTGCTGTAATTGCTTGGAGAGGCTATCGGGAGGTCAGGGGCTTTGTGTGCCGCTTACACTTGGTGATGGTTTGGAAAACAGTCAACAATGTTGTATCTCTGGGGTGCGTGCATACGAATGACTTTTCTGCCCTTGGTGAATTTTAAATCTTTCCATATTTCTGTGATATAAAACGTAATGACTGCTGTTTTAATTGTTTACAAAAATCCCCAGTAAAATCCCTAGTATTGGAATCTAAATATTTAAATGCAAACTGCAAACGCCCAACATCAAGGTTACTTAATGCCAGTCTTTTTGCCTTTTTGGAATAATGATGACAAATCCAAAGTTCAGCTCCAAAGGGGAGTAATAGATGAGCACAAAAATGTGAAATTTATTGTTTTAAGTAGTTTTGTTAAATTATATTGTGCTTTAAATTGAGTATAGGAGGAATTTTAGAACATTCTGTGGTAAAAAGCACTTTTTGCCAATGATTTTGTGGTTTTTAGGAATAATGATTATTAAAGGATGAGCCCCAAATGTGAGTCATAGATAAGCCCCAAAAAAGTTGAATTTATTGTTTTAAGTAGCTTTGTTTAATACTATTGTGCTTTAAAATTGAGTATATGAGCATTTTTAGAACATTCTAAGGTAAATAATAATTTTACAATGATTATACAGTTTTTTAGGAATAATGATCACGCGCTCAAAGGTTGAACCCCAATGTGAGTCATAGATAAGCCCCAAAAAAGTGGAATTTACAGTTTTTGTCTATGAGTTTTGTGAATTATGGTGAAAAATCAAAAGGATGAACACCAAATGGGAGTCATGAACACAAAATTCAATTTATTTTGTACAAAAGCAAGAAAAACTCAGTTTTGACCAGCAAGGTATATAACATTTGAGACGGTTCCTAAATATGCGAATATCAAACGTAAAGCTTATTTAATGACAGTCTTCATTTCACAAAGTTGATCCAATAAAAATATAGTATAAAATCTATATTTGATAATCACAAGAATCATTGGGTATTTGGTGTTTGAAACATTTTTGATAGGCCCCAGCAAGTAGACTATGTCCTATCAATAAAAGATGCTGACATTCATGTAAATAACTTAATAGTGCACAGACATTAACTGCTGTTAAAAGAAAAGAACTTTAATTTATTGAGAGCTCCTGGTGAGGTCAGTGTGAGCTGAGCTGCCTCGCGGTGTCAATCACGCAACACGTCACTTATCCCTAACGGTTTCCGGCGCCAGTGGGCGGGGCTCTGCTATCCCGGTCTGGATTCTTCATTCGGGAGCGGAGCGCTGGACGAGGTTAAGCTCGAATGCAGCCATATTCGGCTTCTCGGAGCAGCATTCCGACTAGCCTAGCTCAAGCGCCTACTTACAGAAACAGCCACTCCCGGCTATTTAGTGAGCGTAGACATATAGGTCGAAGCTGTGCGTGACTTTAATTCGTCGTGGTGTGTAATTCGAGTATTTGGCGTTGAACGGAATAGCCGTCCAGTCATCCCGAGGTTCGACGGGAGAAACGCACCGACACATCCCGCATAGTGGGAAGTAGAGATTTTTCCGGATTAAGCCAAATGGAGCCGGCCGGGCCTCGGGATTGAGGAGGGGGTGGTGACGCTGGGAGTCTGCGGACTAGGCGCATTAGGGCTTCCTTTATCTGGACACAATGTTGGACACATTTTGCTAGCTGGCTAGCTGGATGGCTGGCTAGCCGCTGGAGTCTGGGACTTCAGACCCCCACGCGTATTAACCAGATAAATACTACCTGTGAATATTTAAACACACCCCACACTTGAAACAGTACGTTCAAGTGTTATTTTATCCGGGAGTGGTAGCCAAGCTCGAAACGGGTAGAAAATGTCTGCGAAGGTGCGTCTGAAGAAGTTGGAGCAGTTGCTGCTGGATGGGCATCAGAAGAATGATAAGTCGCTGAGTGTGGAGACGCTGCTGGATATTATCATCTGTTTGTACAACGAGTGCAGCAACTCGCCTTTAAAACGGGAAAAACACGTGACAGATTTTTTGGAATGGGGTGAGTAAATATATTTTGACTTTCAGTGAATCTTCCGTACAGAACTTCTGGAGTAAAACCAGAGACTGGCCCTTTAAGATTCGTTTGTCTGTTATTAAATTCGCGATAATCACTCGGCTGACGCAGCCTTTACACTTGCGGTCGAGATTTCTACTTTTTATGGGCACTACATTAACATTAGTTCCACTTTTAGGATACTAAATTCAGTATTCATGGATTTTAATGAACCTCAGATAATATCCGTTTGAGTTTTTTTGTGTGAAACCTGTCAGACGTTCAGATGTTAGCGTATGTTTATTGTAATAATCATAATGTAATATTTGTATTTCTAATACATTTGAATGTTGCGTTTAATAAAAGTGTATAATATTTAATAAAAGTAGGGACAGCAAATTATTAAACATTCTATGGCATTCTATATAAGTGTCATGATCCAGTGCACCCCCAAAATTGGAAGCCTGAAATCCTAATCCAACTAGTTCTGTTTTTTTAATAGTCCCTTTTACAGGTTGATTTTAATTGTGATTCCTAAGAGAATAATGTTTGATGTCAAGTTTAACTGGTTGCTAACATCATTACCCTTCAACTGGTTGCTGACATCATTACATTTTTTTATTTATTTCTATGTTACAAGTACACCCAGTTATTCATACATTTTCCAGACATACAAGACTTATTATGGTCGAGGGTCTTATCTTTTTCATAGTAATATAAGTCAGCGTATATTTTGATTGTTGTGTTGTTAAATGTGCAACATGTGATTTCTCAAAGTCACTGTTGTCAAGTCATTTGAGTTTGTCAAAACAAAGATGCTCCTAGACCAGGGGTCGGCAACCCAAAATGTTGAAAGAGCCATATTGGACCAAAAAAACAAAAAACAAATAGGTCCGGAGCCGCAAAAAATTAAAAGCCTTGTATAAGCCTTATAATGAAGGCAACACATGCTTTATGTATCTATATTAGCCTACTATAAAAATGACTAAGTTTGCAACGAATACATAATGAGCCTTCATGAGTAAATGTGTATTTTCCCTGCACTGCATCCTGTAGAGAACGACGCACCACGTGACTACTCTGTTGTACGATTACAATATTAATGAATTATGTTTCATTGCTTTGATGAAATTAGAGAAATGCAATAAAGAAATCAAATTTTTGATGTCATTTTTATTTTGAGGATTCACAAAAACAACATCAAAATGGAACGTGCATAACGTGCCCCTTAACTGGGCAACAATGCGAAAAAACGCAGCATACATTTATAAAAAAAAAAACAGCAGCCTTTTGAAAAGAAGTATATAAAATCACAGCCACTTTGTTACTAAATACGTGCATGCCTTCCCTGGAAATGTCTTTCCACTTTACTCATGTTATTAGACAACTTCCCACTACAGAGCAAACATTCAGGCAATCCTTCCGCATCGGCACTGAATGCCATCGATTCGGTCCAAGAACCGTTGAATCCTCTGTTCTCCTCAGTTATGTTTCTCTTTTTCTCTTTGGGATCCATGTCCCACCACACAGTCGCTGGTTTGTTTACAGCAGCCACCTTACCTGGCATCCCGCCCCGCTAGAAACGTGTGTCGCGGGTGATGACGCAAATCGTCGCTGACAGAAATGTTGAAATTAAATATTTATTATACACTCTTTTACAGCATTGGAAAACGTTAAGAATGTTTGTCCTCCTATAGAAACCATATTAAACAAAAAACATATTTACATTTTTCCTTTTATTTTTTCATTTTTGAAAAAGCTCCAGGGAGCCACTAGGGCAGCGCTAAAGAGCCACATGTGGCTCCAGAGCCACGGGTTGCCGACCCCTGTCCTAGACCAATAGTGCTGCATCCCTATTTTGATAACGACTCCAGATTAGCTGCAAGTTAGTTTTGGCTCTGATGGGACCGCCCAACCAGGATGAAAAAGATAAATGTTATTAGTCAAGCTGCAGAAGATATGCAGAATATTGTTTTTATGACCATATTAAACATTCAACTACATTTCAATTTGTGTAGACGGAAGATCTACATGGTAGTTGTTATGCTGAGACATTCAAGAGTAAGAGTTAATTTACCCAAAGCTTGACTGCAAAGAGAAACTTAGCTTTTGAGGACGATTGAATAATGTGCATTTATAAATGGTACTCAAACATTGATAACTTTTGAATATTTTCTCACTTTGCCATCACCTTTTGGGATTGAGCGATGCTCTTTAGTGAGTTAGTCATCAGCTTTCTTGTCTAGTCTTTCTAGTTTCTAGACTTTTAAAGTTTGGCCCATTTCATGAAATGGTTTATAATTTAAACATCTTATCTGAAGTCCCCCAAACTCTTCCGGGTTGTGTTGGTTTTGTTTGGCCTTCACAGTGAGTAGATGTTCTCTCCTGGGTGTCGGGTTGACGTCAGTAATAAGATTACTCTACAGTGTGTCTGCTTCAGTAAAGACAGTCTCTGTCCTTTTGCCATCCATTCGAGGCAGGTGCCACCTCTCATCCCATCACTGTGAATCGAGCCAAGTTGACTGTGACCCAGTTTCTATGAGTCATAAACTCTTATTCGTGTCTTGGTACTCTACCAGAAGCCATACACTTTCTTATGCTGCCATTTATTGTGGATGTTAATGATTCACTCTGAGGAAATGTTGGTGCTTCGATATCAGTAGCATTGGTTAAATGTTATGAACTGGTAATTCTTGTTGATTTTTGTTCTGTTAATGTACTTCTTGCTTTACAAGTTGGCAATCCAAAATTCAAGCCTTTGACATGACTACCCACAGCAGCCAATGGCTGGTTCTTTAGAACAAGGGGGGGTTTATGATATCTGTTGTCAACAGGTCTCGTCATATCCCTATTCTCAGCTTCAGACATCATGCCCACAGAGTGCTGGCTATACGTCTGATTGGTTAATTTTTATGGCACCACTTGACGTCTTATTGGTTGAATTTGTCCAGCTTTCCGAGCGATTTGTTTTCATTCTGCGCGGAAACTGAAGTGTAGCTGTATGATCAAGAAAATATGATTGTACTAGTTATGTCTCCTCTCGTATCAATTATTAAAGATTGTTTTTCACTCCAATATGACACTCTGCTAAATGTTATGGGATTGGTTGTTTGGCATATCAGTCAAACAGAATCATGGGTGGGTCTTGGTCAAAGAAAGCTGCCAAACACCAGATCTTCCCTGAACATCCTGCTACACTGGTCTATTTTATCCCAAACACCTGCCGGCTCTCGCAATGTTCTTTTTCAGTGGGCCAGTGGAGAAGGTAAAGTCAGCCCTTAAAATTTAGATTTTTTTGTTGAATTGATCTATCCATGCTTGAACACATTTCTTGAATAATGTTTTTCCTTTTTGTCAGATTTATTTTCATATAAATTACGTTGTGCTTGCAAACTCAAGGTTAAAGTACCTGATATAATTTGTTGTTGTTTTTCAGTCATTAAAGTTCACCTTTTTGCTGAATTTTGGACATGCTATTCGATTTCCTCATTGAAATTAAGATTTGGGCTCGCCTATCATTTTTTTTGTGGAAAACTCTTCTCAGAGGTGATTCAAACATTACATAATTCAAACTTATATCCACTGAAAAAAAAAGTTTTGGGGCAATATTTAAAGTTGTATATATTTTTTCTTCTGTCCAATATGAATATTAATATTAAAAGAATGATTGAAGAAATTAAAATATAAAAAATATTATTTTTACTAAAATGTTAAGTGTTTGATCGTATTAGGTGTTTGACAGTAAAACATTATAGTTCCTTGATTTAGAAATAGTGTTTATGTTTAAATGTAAATGTTTTTTGTGCTTGATTCCATTTGAAAAGTATGACTGTAAAAAATAATAAAAATTTTGTTTTCCTTCTATTTAGAGGTCTAATAATTCTCTCCTTTGGTTTAAGTTTTCATTACCAGTCACTTAGACTTTAAAATTGGTTTAAAGGCAAATTATTCAAATGATCACATTTTGGTGTCTCCAGCTCTTTCTGGATTGAGTTGAAGGTTGAATGGTTGATCGATCTTTTCAAACTTCCAGCTTAAATACCACTACGGTATTGCCCTTGGGCAAGGCAGTAGACCCCCAATTGCTTCCGGGGCTCTATGCTCCATCAAGTATTGGTCTCCATGTCTGTACATTCTTTTCCATAAACAGTTTTTTAAGGTTGTGGTTTAAAGGTAAAGGTCTAAAAAGGTTACTTATAACATCAATAAGCTGGTGTTTTTGTTATTTTGAGGCACACTCCTTGCTTCACTGATGGTCAGCTGAAGTTATTTATTTTTGTTGCCATTGGTAAGATTTGTGTGCGAGATCCCTACGGAACTGCACCTCATTATCACTGACAGACATATCGACTGTGCCTTGCTTTCTGTTATTGACCCGATCTGTTCACAGTCCATTTTGTCTCACCGGGACGAGCTCTAACTAGAGAAATTCCATTCAGTGTTACATAAGACATGAGAATGATCCTGAGTTTGTGCACATGAGTCCAATTTGTTGTGGCAAGAGCCTGACTGAAATAAAGCTTTTCCAAGTTAATAATGGGACTGTCCTTGGAAAAACCACAACATGTTTTTCTCATTCCAATCCCTGTCCATCTTTTACTAGTTCTGAGCATAGCTTAACCCTCGGTTGATATTAGAAGATTTGTTCACTGAATTTGAAAACTGATATTGCCACTGCTTATGAAAGAAAACGGCTCAATTTACAGCTTTTATCACCTCATGAAATGAGAGCTTTAAGTTTGCCTCAAACTTTCTGGTCTTTACTAGTATCATTGTGCTGCTATTCTCTTTGTGCTGCTTTTCTCTTTAAATGTAATTACAAATCTTATTTTCTTGATTGGGTAATCATCTTGATTGTTTCTGCACAAAGTGTACTATGCACTTGTTCTTATTTACTAAAGTTTCTGCTGCTTATTCCCAATGGTGTGAGTGGATTTGTGTCTAACCTACTTTCACAAGCAACTCAACAAGGCCCTGGCTTGCCATGTAAGTCTGGTTTTGGCTGTGATCTGTTTACAGGCTGCTTTAAGTTTCGCACCTGCTGGGATTTTCACTCTCCTTGGTGCCATTTTGACGCGCACACAGTTTTAAAATCATTGCCCAGCATTTTTTTCTTTTATGGCTTGTTTAATATCATAATCATCCCATTAATGGAACCATATGTTGGGGTATTAATTTCTCCACAGTTTGCCCAATTTAAACCCTTATTACATTATGCAATAAACCCCACAGTAGGATCAGCTTGTAGTTGCTATTTAGGCAAAGTCAGTACTTTTTGTAGTACTGCAATGATTAGTCGATTGAATTTCGTTCTAAATTAGTTGGCATGTGCAGTTGAAATTGGTTGAATCTTAGAGATTTTATTTTAAAATGGCATGCAGCATCTAATATGGCAGGCACAAGAACATTTATCTTTATTTATTGTTAATTTCTGACAAAATTTGTGCACAAGTTAAGAAAATAGTAAATTTAGGTTGATCAAAGCTATGAGGCGATACAATGTCTTGACAGATTTACAAAAAACTTAATGGCGTGTTGTGCAAGAAGTCTTGTCATCTTACTTCTAAATTTCATTTAATTAATGCAAATAATACATTTTACCTATTAGGTGACTGAGTGCATGAATATTTAATTGTTTTGTGTCAAAAGGTTACTCAAATCACTTAAAAATAAATCTGATCTTGGTATTCCTCTCCTTCCCTTTAGTTTGCAAGTAGAGCTGCTTGATTATTGAAACAATAATAATCCTGAACAAGTTCAAAGCACACAATTTATATTCTCACACTCAATTAGCCGATGCTCAGATACAACCTGGCTGCTTACAAAGTATGCTCTCCAAACACCATCTCTATTTTCCAGAACTGAAAAAAAAAAGTAGAAGATGCCTGTCACTCACTCGAGAATAATCAACAAGGTTCCTTGGCAGTTTGTGAAATTTTCTGTGTAGAAACTATTAAAAATGAAAGGAAAAAATTTATGGACAATGAAATGGGTGTGAAGACAGGTTTGTGCATGCAGGGTGAGATGCGCTCATAGCTGCTTCAACAGTGCGATGTCCTCGCATGGAGCGGGCAGGATTTCATACCAGTTTGATTTTCTTGCGCTCATTCAATTGTGTGCTGTGAGGGGGTAATCACTGCTTGTTGGCCTAGACGTGAGCAGCGACACACAATTGAGCAGAATTCAGGTTGATTTGCAAAATAGTCGCACAACTGAAAAATTGTGGTACAATGGGCTGAAAATGTCTGCCTGGCTTAAGGTTGAGGCTCAGTATGTTTTCATGAGCAAATAACAAACTCTGTAAGTTCTCTCATCATCAGAACCTTAACATGCTAACATTATCAACTAGCTAGCACGCTAATCTTAGTTTTGTACATTAGTGTTACATTAACATGTTTTCTGAACAACACAAACTTGTTTTATGCAGAAAAAAGAGTTTGTGAGCCAGTGTGTACACCCTGAAAGGAAAATCAAGTGCATAATGTCACAAAATAGACTAGACAGAAAGAAAAGTTTTGTGTGTCCTGTGTGGACATTATCTACGCTATTATCTAAATGCTGAACAACGTCTTTTTTAGATGCATTGATCTGCTGCTGGGGAACATAATATAAGTGGGAATCCCAGAATTAATGTTCTCTAGAGACGGAAAGAGTGCTTTGCCTGAATGGGCATCGGTAGTTTGCATGTACAGGCATAATGTAAATTACAAATAAAACAATCATTTTTTTCTTGATTTATATAGCTTTTATGATGTCTTAAGGCAAAAAAAATCCCTAATTGCAGGTATCCAATTAAAAATAATATAAAGCATGAGACTGGGGGGAAAAAGATGTGTCCTTTGACTAATGTAAATGTATCATGTTTGCTATTGTGTTAATAGCATACATTATTCATTTTTAATAAGTCTTTGCCACTTTCTCAATGTTCTACCTGCTGCAAATGGGCTGACCCACACTTGCATATAATTTAACATTTGAACACAGTTATAACATTGTTTGGCTGTAGAAAATAGTAAAAAATTTCGGCCGAAGTTAAGTAAACGAAGTTAGCTGTATTTTTCCTGTAAGGAGTAAACATCTACTTGGCCATCCATATTATGTTCTTTCAGTTCTCTCCAACTTCATAAAACTTTGTATATTATAACTCTAAAGGTCAAAATATCAGAATATTCGGTGCAATGATATGTGCATGAACATACATCGATCGGGAAAGCACAAACAAGAGTTCAGCTCTCCCTTAACGGTTCGGGTTTTCACAAAAGAACAACCAATAAAAACTGGCTGTTTTGATGACGTGACTGGTACATGAAAGAGCCGCTGGATGGCGCTCCTTACATACTCCCACTTCAATCTCACGACAGAAAGTACCAAAGAACTACGAGATGAACAACATAGGATGAGACTGGGAAATATGAGATTATAAACACCCATAAGCTTGTATTGCTGGTGTCCCACCATCAAGAGTTGTTCAATAAAGCCCTCAAAGGTTATAAATCCACTGGCATGTGGCTGTTGTCCCTTGATGGGAAAGTTTGGTTAATTTGGTGCTTTGTTCTTTTGACTCTTGTTCCCTGAAAAGAATAATTAATTTGAACAATTCATTTGAACGATTCATTTTTTTTTGTTCATTTGGGGGAATTTTTTTTTCAAACCTTTGACAGACACAAAAATACAGCAAAATACACCAATAACATACTTATTGATGTATTCTGATTATTATAAGTCTTATCCTCTCTCGCCAAAGAAATCGATTCACTGTGAAAAGTTATTACTAAAAAGTAACTTACTTAAAGAGTAACTTATTATTTAAAAAGTACTTTTCAAGAATGACCTCTAAATACCCATGACTGAACATCATTGACAAGGAGCGTCACTGCATCCATTTTTAAAACCAGCTTGCGAAATGCACCCCGCAGAGAAGCCATCCAAAGATTCGTGCGATTCTCAGTTTGGGTGGATTTGTAGCAGCCTTATGCTGCCTACACACCAAGCACCAGTGATCCGGGAAGAGCAGCTGATTTCAATGTAAAGTCTATGTAAAGAGGTGATAAGGCACCCTGCGGTGCGGAGGGTCTGGACCAAGCGGCGTGGAGGATGCGAATGCCACTAGAGACGAGGCGCGGCAAACCGGAATGATCGCGGGAGTAGGAAATTTTTCTACTCAGGCCGAGTTCGTTTGAGCAGCAACCAATCAGGGGCTTGCTCTTGTAGGTACATGATTGTTCTGTGAAGCGGGAACATGAGCAACAACAATAGAGCAGACAAATATCACAGTTTGTGGCCACCCAGAATGAATAACTTGTTTTATTATCCATTTGAAAGCAAAAACGACCTTGCTTGGAATTAAGTGGGTGCTGAGGTGGCTGAATCTGCTAAGTTATACATTTTTAATTAATCAACCTGATATAAATGGATAATGTGCTGATGTTAGCTAAAGCGAAGTATGATAATTTATCAGAGGAAGAAGTTGTTGAGAGGGTCTAGGGTCACTTTTTGAAGGAGAGGAGAAAGTAATAGGAGAAAAATAGAGGGTCAGCAGCAGGTATGCTCTGGTCTAGTCATCACCACTGCTATCCCGGGGAGCTCCTGCTTGGTTCTGCGCTGTTCTTGGAGCGAACGTCCTCACGCGAGTGCACCCTGGGTTTGAAAGCGGTCAGATAGGCATGGGAGTCACGTTCTGTCCATGTGTTTAGAGCTTGGTCTGAACACCCTGTTAGATTGGCTGCTATTCAAGATTGGAGGATGGCTAATTAATAGCAGATTAGCTCAAAACACACAATGTTAACATAGACATTATTTTCTTGTTGACATTTTAAAAATGTAAAATTTCTGGCTGGTTGACTTGTCACTAATTGTAAATGAACTAAACTTGATTTATCAGGACAACTTTTTATTAATTCATGTTATGATTCTTATGTGCATCCTTATTGGCCAACTAAACTTTTATGATTTTAGGATTATGTTTATGTAAGTTTTATGTTCAATGTCCAATCATTCCTTTTATAATCTCATGAATACCACCCTAATCTGTTTGCATTATTACTTTCCTCATTCATGTTTGGGATGAGTTTGTTTTAACCACACAAAACATGCCTGCTGTGAACAAATATTCACATTACAGTTGAATAAATAAAAGTTATTTTATACATATTAGCTAGAGTTTTGCTGAAAGTCTGGTTTTAATTTTCAAATGGGGAGGAAGAAACAGAGTGACTCAAAAAGTACAAAAGATCTCCCTGTGACTGAGAAAAACAACTAAATCAATTTCACCCCTTGAATTCGGAGAAGACATAACCTCATTAGTTGAGTCAGACAGACAAGCCCAGCCCTGGGTTACTCTTCAAATACAACTAAAGGAAATGAGTGAGCTGCAACTCCCATTACAATTGAAATGTCTGGTATGTCCTCTGTCCAGAATGAGCCTTTTGCTGCCTGACCAAATGGTCTATACTGTGTGAGGCATCTCTTTTCAAAGCACAGGCCACCCCAAATTGTTGCATACCACTCTGACATGTACACAGCGTGCTTTAGGTGCAGAGTCAGGACAGGGCATGTGTCAGGAATGCCTTTCAAAACAAGCGCTGTTCACTCCTGCTCTCTACAGATGTACAAACCTCAGTGGTAGTAATCTACCACACGCTTCGTGATATGAATTTTTGAAAGGATTAGGGATTGTTATAAATTCGGTGTCCCTCAGGACTTGGGTCACCTGACCCAATGCCATGGCTGGACCGAAGAGAATTCCAGTCATTCTTGTTAATATCCTCCCCCGCACAAGGCATTTGTGGGCGATATCCCCCTTCCCCCTTTCTTCTTCTCTTCAGCTTTTGGGCCGTCGGTCTCAAGCATGACACAGATTAGCCAAACACTGGGATGTAGAGTGCAACTGTTTTGCTGAAGTGTATTCTCCATTCTTTTTCACCATAGGGAAATCATAGTCTAATGAGGATTAATAATCCCTCATACATATGTCTTTTTAAATTGATTGTACCTTCTTTTTAAAATTACATTTATGCATTTAGTGTTAAGTTTTAACAGGATTTTGTAGATTTTGTGATAAGCGCTTGGCAGTATTTGCTGTTTTTGTAGATTTGTTATGTATACACGATTACAATATAATTTTGCCATAAATGTCTAAATTGTCTAAAAAATTCACTCAACGGTATGTTCTTGCACAGCATTTCTAAACACAGAGAGGACGGGGTCCTTATTATTCAGTGTGCCTACTCCCTGAGAATACTATAACTCAAGATTATGGCTGTCTTTTTGCTACCCCTACCTGCTTCTGAGTTGTTGCAGATACAGTACATGTAAGATTCATAATAAATATGCTTTGTCCATAGTGAGGAAAAACATTCCTTGATTTCCTGCCACATACTGTTGTTTCCCTCTTGCCATGTCATTCTCTCAGGTTTCTGAACACTTCTCTGCTTTCGTTTGAGACATTTACTATTTGAGAAAAAATAACCCTAATGTCAAGGAAATGTTTTTGAGGGACACACCTTGTCAGTTTTCTTTGATGGACTTGGAAAATTGTTTCACAACAGCTGAAGATGCTTAAAATGAATGACAGAGGGGATCTGTCCCTGAGACACACTGCATGGAATGTTTGGAAAGTCACTGATCCTTTCGAGCTTATGGTGGTGACCGTTACCATCAGTACTCTTGTGCTAAGAGAACACAATTTCTTCCTCTATCTGTCCACTACGTCTTCAAAATGTTACAACAGCTACATTTGGGTTAACTGTCTAGGATAAAACGTCTACGAGGAGTCTATCGCTGGATTGTAGTAGTAAATGTTTCTTGGTGCAGTCTTGTTGCAACTTGTTGCTAAAGCAAATAAACTGAGGAGCAGTAGTTGCTGTAGGATAAAACATTAAACTTTTTATTTACCTTTTTATCTAAAACTGAATATGCCACTAATCGGAGACATAACTTTAATATAGTTTGAGCAGGGAATATGACTGTTGCACAAATGTATCTGTTAAATTCTTTTTTTTCATTTGGGTCAGAAGATAAAAAATGGAAACGCATTAGCTTATACAACAAATTTGTTGATTACTCTGCTAGATTAATCTGTAATTAAAACAAGAAATAGCTGGACCCAAAGTTTCGAGCATAGCTTTAAACCAGGAAGTAATGGGATCTGACTGATCATTACAATATATTTTTGTAGAAGTAGGAAAGAGATTCACATTGATAAACAATTGGACAAATGTTTAACCATGTCATGATGGAAACAAATGAAAACAAACCAAATATTATTTAACCTCTCAAGTTTTGGTTATTTCATCATCCATTATGAAATCTTGGCGAATTTAGTTTGTTTTTGTGAATATCATCCATTCCTGATCCATATGAGTATCACCGTTTCAGATGATGGTCCTGGGATCAGCCTCTCAGCAGGTTGCTTGACAGTAAATAGCACTTTTGGTGGGGGCAGTGAGGGAGGCAGCTGGTTCAGGATAATGGATTAACCTGAGGCGGGACGTTGATGCTTTTACTTCTCTTAGCCTGCCAAACTATCTAGCAGCCGCCAGTCCCTCTGTGACACTCTCAGAATGACATGCTCATCAATGTTTAATAAGCCATTTAGTGGCTGTCAGTCATTGAACACATCAATAAAGCGCTCTTTATGATATCGACAACCTCAGAGGGAGTCTCCCATGGGACAGTGAACATTAACTGGTCTTTTTTTTTACTCTTAAAGTGTATAGGGTATTCTATTTTTGGGGAGCTATGTTATGAATTTCAATTTGTGTTTTTTAAGTGCATTTTAATCAGGGTTGTAATGGTTCATTTGTTAAGCATGAACTGTCCCAAAATGCCACTTGCTGATTGGTTCATTCAACGTTATTCAGTTTATAGTGTTATGGAAATAAATAACCGCGGACAAGATTACAAACACAGCTGCAGCATGATTTATTAGGAAACTTAAAGTTTGCATGTGGATTCCAGGCCGCGCCTCGCACACGCAGTGCCCATAGAACGGGCAGAAGGAGACAGAGAGGTGTTCCTGGGAGACTGGGGAAGAGGAAGAAGACCCATCTTCCGGTTTGTCCCAGATGTTAAAGTCCAAATAGAGGGATGGACTAACAGTCCCCTCCCATGTCACTCTCTCCTTCGATTTTTTTCTAACACAATAGTACTTTTTAAATGTTGATTGACTGCACTACCAAACGTATGCATCATGTGACCAAAACTGATTGCTCCTGTTCAGCTATGCTATCGGCATCACACATACAGACAATTTTCTAGGTGAACATGTCTCGAGCCAAAACAATGGGTTCCATTTAAAATGATGAGCGCAAATTGAAAAATGTTTGGCTTTGCCATGCTACTTTAGTTTTTTTTATGTGAAATCTGGTGGCCGACCAATTAAAGTTGACACTTTTTACAACTTGTTTAGAGTGCTGTTGAGACATTAAAGAGCACCTGAGTGGTGCTCAATATATACTCTCACATCAACTTCTCAACAGTAAACAGTAAAGAAGAGCAATATTAATAAGAGCCGAAGAGGAGGATATGAACACTTGTCATGCTGGTTTCTGACCATCAAGACTTATTTAATAAAGTCCATAAAGATTATAAAATGGCTGAGCGTGCAACTGCTGTTTTCAGGTTCTGCCATATCTGTTTTGTTTGTCATTTGAATGATTCATTTATATCGTTCATATAGAAAAAATCCAACCAAATTGTTAACTGACAGATCCAAAAATACAATAATCTTGTTTTTATAAGTCTGCTCATTTGCTCATCAGTGTAATCCACAGGCACCAAACAAAACGATCCTCTCACACATTTTGAAAATGCATTCTTTTCATGAATGACACATCACAACCCCTGAGTGCCATCCAAGGGCAATGAGTGTCTCTGCATCAATATTGAAGAGTAGGGGTTTCAAGCTTGCAACATACTCCCTGCAGTGAAGTCATCCAAAGGACCTCTAGTCCTCAAAAAATGTAGCAGGATAGATCTTTAATGTAAATGCTAGAAGATTTTGGTTATGGTTTCCTGACCCTTTTTCTATTTTGCATGTAACTTCAATGCTCCATAATTACTTTAAACTTGAAATGCCACTGTTGGAAGATGTTCCTGGAAAGGTTTTGTCTTTGCCATGTGGCTTGAACCCATGATTACCATAAATATCCCTCATTCAGTTTAACTTCACAGTTGGTTTTAATGGGCTAGTGATTGATCAGGTCACACTGTGGCTCTTAAACTTCTACATCACACCGTTAGCTTATCATCATTCATATAATGCCTGAGCAAACCACAGCGTAGTATAGCTTTGCATTTTAAGCATCTGACCTAGTTTTCTTTGAATGAAAGATAAATTAGCAATCTGAGGTTGTGTTGCCAATCATTTGAGAGATTGTCAAGTAAATGTGTATTTAAATGATGCATCTTGCCTTTTCTACCCCTTACCTTGCTATTTTAGGGATATATATGCTTCTTAATCACTGTAAAATATTCATATTTATCAAGGAAGGGAATCCCAGTGTTGCCTTGGCATTGAGGCTTGGAATGTACCATGTTTATTCACACACTGGTGCAGGGTTCAAAAGTATTCCTTGGCTTTTTAATTCTCACAAACAGGAATCATACTGTGTTATGTTTTCATATTCATTGCATATTTTTTTAGTGAGACCATTTATTATTTGTGACAATTACGGACAACCATTTTTTGATATGTTGAGTAATAGTGTATCTCAGATGTACATGAAGGATATGAATAAATAAAAGATGTGTTACTAGGGAGACTCTGCATCTAGGGCAGCACTTTGAGCTCTAGAAGCAGGCTGAATACAGAGTATGTCTCAACAAGACGGTGTGAGATTTTCCCAATTACTAAGCCTAAAGGCTTTCCCCTAACTAAATAGTTATTTTCTAATAGTATAGTAGGCAATGGTTATACCTTTAACTTAGAGATGTTAAAGCCATCCATACATTATCCCAGGTGTGGTTTGCAACACAGATTTTTTTTCTAGTGGTTTTTACCTAGCCCTCCCATATTCCTTGTTACTTCTTCCAGCTTCTTCAGGAGAGTATAGTCTCTGGAACATGGTCTCTGCTGTTTGTCTTGGGCTTTGCCAAAGCGCCCTCCATGCAGGACATTCCCAATACACCTCTCTAAGAAGATACCCAGAGAGGACATCCAAAGCCATTGCCTAAACCAGTGTTTCCCAATTATTTTCTTTAATTGGGCCCCCGTAAAAAGAACTATAGACTATAAATACAACTATAAATAGTTTTATTTGTCTTTAAATTTGTTGTAAGTACACTTCTGCATAACAAAGTATCCTTATTAACGCAGTCACAGTGAAGCCAAGTGCTACATACGCGTCGTCATATATCCTCGTCTTAGCTTTCGGGAGACTTCCGTTTGTCTCTTTATCGCCTTCTCTCTCCGCCTGCCTTCTACACTTTGTGTCTACGCTTCATACTCTGCCAATGAGAGCGCCACTGTCCCCTAATGTAGTGGAGTGGTGTTGCACTTTATTCTAGAACAGAAAAAAAAATTAAAACGCATGTTCCCCGAGGATCAAACGCACCCCCCTTGATGGAGCCTCTATTTGAGAACCACTGGCTTAAACCAACTAAACAAAAATCTTAATGTGAGGGAGTAGCATCTCTCTTCCATTCTCCAATCATGCAGAAAAAGCTAATATTAGGCAATTGTATACAAAATTGTATGCCAGTGTGTTTAAAGTGGCATGGTAATTTTTTTAATCCAAAATATTTGCTTAAAATTACTAGCAACCCACTTTATAGATTGTCTGTAGGTAAGTGTGAGCCACATTTTAAATAACAGGAATGATCAACCTACATCAGTTCCTTCTCATCACTTTTACTAGAAATTCTCTCACATTTCATTGTGGGATTGAGAAGTTTAGATCTTATCCACACATCTCTCATAGTAAACCATCCAGGAATTTTAATGTGTCGATAAAATCATATAAAACAACTCCACTGGAAAAAGTTGGAAAACAGAGATGCAGATCGGAACAGATTGTATTAAAATGATGGATGACCTTAAGATTTTATCGTCACAATTTTGAAGGTAAATATATATATATATATATATATATATATATATATATATATATATATATATATATATATATATATATATATATATATATTTCATAATTTTTGCCCATATCTGAAGTTCCATAATTGTATTTTGGGGGTTCACCAAGCAGTGGCTGGAAAATAAATATTTTTTCGTCCCCTGATGGTAAGGTGGCCTCTCTTGCTCTGTGTGGTGACCTGTTGGGTACAGCAGAACAGTGTGGGCTGTGTTATCCAGACCCGTCCTGATCCCTGTGGCTCACTTGGAACAAAAGCCTTCTCATCTCCTCAGTTGCGAAAATCACTTTCATGAATGACTCAGTCAGTTTTGAATGTAAAGCTAATATTGTCCTGTTGATCATCTGTTCTGCATGCTTCTGGATATATGCTGCTGACTACATTTCTGTTTAAGGATCAATGGTCAATCATTTTTTTGGAAAGCTTTGGGCTGCCGATCTCTGGTGTCCCAGCATGGAGTGGTCCACTTCCTATATTTTTTGTTGAAGAAGCCACCCTCCAGGGAAGGGATCCAAAGCAGTTATTAAGGGTTTTTACCTTCACTTTAACAATGGGTTATGCTCACTAAGCTAATTTCTGCAGTGCATACAAACGTGTTAACCAAACCAAATAGTTTTTTCAAAGTGACTTTGAAATATATCAGATATCTGATTAGAGCAGGTTTTTTTTAACTGGAATTCTTTCAGTTAATTTTTAAAATGGAATTCTTTTGCATTTTTGCAGCTAAATATTTTGTGCCAATGCTGAGCTGTGCTTGGCATATTTGTCGCTCGCATCATCATTCCTCAATATTCTCTATACGAGTAAGTTGACAAAAGTTTTCTTATATATTTGATAGTATCATATTTTTCTAAGATCCAGCACTCTGACACACAAGTGTCTGTTTTAAGCTGATGAAGATGAATCCTTAAATGTCAAGTCATGCATCTCCCCATGAAGACATCATAAGAGAAGGGATTATAGTTTGTGGTCATAGTATTGAGAAGGTTTTACTGGAGGAGGTGAATGCTTCATTGGTTCATCCATTACAGTCTAGTCTCTGTACACAGTGCTCCAGTTCCACAATTAGAGAAGACCTATTTTCTCACTGTTCAACTTGTATGGCTATAAGATGTGGTGCAGCATGATGGGAAGAAATAGTGAATGTATAGTTTTGTATAGGTGATTTTTTTTTTCTGCTCGTGTGACTGCTTCTTTGACCAGTTCAGAAATGCATATATCACACAAGATAAAGCTGAACGTAAAATGCGTGTTTAAGGAATAAGTCAGGGGTCAGAGGTTATTCTTATTCTAACTCTGTTCATTTAGTTGGATGTTTTAAAGAAAGTCTTTAAAATGCAATTGATGGTTGTTTTAAGGGTGCTCTCAGATGTTTACTTTAGATCATTTGGTTCAGACCAAGCAGAATAACTGACTTTTTGGTACTTTTTTCACTCCTGTCTCTATACCTGATTGCTCTGGTTTGGACTAGTTAAATTGAATCAGACTGCAGCTATGACATCCAATTCTCACATTGACCAGTATCAGCTTAATTTATTCTCAATTGACCATAATTAGTGTAGAGGAAACTAAACTATTACAGATTATATATATATATATATATATATATATATATATATATATATATATATATATATATATATATAAAAAAGTTTGTATATTCTTTATGCTGGCGAGGAGACTATCACCCGCCTCAGTCAGCGAGAGTTCCCAGAGGGAACTCCTATTTACTCTACCTGATCCTCAAGAGGACTTTGTGAAACTGATTTGTCTGTTCTAGGTTTAATTGTCTGCTGTTTTTCACTAGCAGAACTACAAAAACTGCCGATAAACTATATTTTATAGACTCGATTATAAACATCCTATTAAGTTCCTTATTTGGAGAACATGTCCTCATTCTCAAAATATTTCATAACTTGCCTCTCATATTCCTTTGAATAGCTTAGTGTGTCACATTCTGACTAACAATAGGTGACAGGAAAAGCCCCTTTGTAAGGTTTTGTGTGAATTCTTTAAAACTGTGCGGTCAGACTATTATGTTACGACTAACTTCCTAAATGAGCAACAAACTCTGACTTTTTTGTCTTCTTTCCATTGTTTTGTGTCTTGGGATGACACACAAGTGAGCTTACTTGGTGCTTGGAATTCTGGGAAATAATGCTGTCGAGAACCAAGGCCACTTTGAGGGATCTCCTCACTGAAAGCAGATGATGTTCTTTTCGTGCGGCCCTGGATAGTGTGGTTCTTCCTGATGGGCTTCGGTGCAGGCCTGGCTTGTGTTTGCAGTGTAGAGCGATTATGAGTGATAAATGTATTTTGTAGCTGCAGGAGACTCTGTGCATATCCTCATATGGCGAGACGTTCGGGCTGGCTTAGCCTTGTTTTGGGTGCTTGCCAGGCCCCCAGCAGTGCCTTGTAACGAAGGATGGATGACCATGTGAAATAGACACTGTTTAGATTAGATTGATTCTTGAAAAGTTCTGCTGCTGTGTTTGACTGAGTGACTGCAGCATCAGATTGTGTGGTGTCTTTTACTTTCATTTGTTTTCATAACATCATAAAGATACTTTTGAGAAAACAGTTTCCTTTTGAGTTTTAGTATGTAATACTTGTGTGTTTTAGTATGTAGTACTTGAAAATGTGTTTATTTCATATAGGTTACTTGAGTTATAAGACAAATTGTTTTTCCTTTATTCTATACCCAAAGTTATGGAGTTTATTTTATCTAGGAAAAACACTTCAGCATGTCAAGTTTTTTTGACTTTGCGAACAAAAAAATATTACTTTCACTGCTACCCGTCTACCTTCTATATATAAATAAAAATTTAGCACTATGCAATGTACATTGGATATGGAGTAAAACGGAGAAAACCAACTTTACCATTTACCAACTTGATATATTTTGGGGACGTCTTATATCTTTAAATGTTCATATTAAAAAGCTCAGGTGATCTGTGTAATCCTCACTATCCCCTAGACTACAGAGTAGGGGTGGGCGATAATGCCTTTAAATAATGTCACAATTTTTTAGGGAAATTACCACAATAACGATATAAAACAAAGTTTTATGACAAAATATTTCTTAAATCAATTTTAACAATTTTAAGAAAATACAACTGTACACTATGTGTCATATCTTTATTGACATAAAATGTTCACATCACACCTTAAAATATAGAACGTAACAAAAGAGAATGAAGACAAAGTTTCCCCTCAGACACTCAGTTCAAAATCAAATTATTATCTTCTCATGGAAATTATATATGTATGCATCTGTGTAGTTATATGATTTAATGAAAATAGCTAACAGTATTGCTAGTGATATTAAGTGTCAATGTTTGACAGTTTATTTTTATAGTTTAGCAGCATATTCTCTGATCACGTCGCAGTTTAAGTACCACAGTACCCAGCATGCTTAGGGCCACAATGTGCATTGAGTTCACGTTGTTCGTTTCCAGTCCTACGTTTAGCAAATCATAAATATTCAAGCATGTGAATCCCGAACTAATAGATGAATATAATCATCCTGATGACCTTCTGAAGATGCCCAAAGCATGATGGTCTCCTTCAATTATTCACTCAAACAGCTCTAGAACTCAGCGCTATCTTTAGTCATGTAGGGTTTTTTTTTTATTAAATCTACATTATTATAGTGCAAGTGTTCTTCTGTATCTTTTCTTTTGAATCCAAACCACTTTCACACCACTCAAATCACTCTAATATGAAAGTTATCCTTTCCTTTGAGCAGCCTAAAGCCGTGCTTTGCTTTCCAGCACTGTTTCACATCTTTGTGTTGAGGGTGACAGCACACTTGCACAAGCTGCGTAGGTGTTCGTAAAACAAATGACATCAACACGTCAGAGTACCATAATATGAAAATTTCAAACAATATTAATTATTGTACCTGTTTTACATTGAACTATGTGATATGGCCCAGCCTTACTACAGAGTTTGGCATGTTAAGAATTGTTCAGCAGAATCTTTAGTTTTACTAAATAAATAGATGATCTGTTTTGTTCTTGTTATGTTTCGTTAAAAATGCTACACTGGTGTGGTTGTCATGTGCACTACTAATCCTCTGGATGGGTATTAAATGAGACAATCAACGAGACTATTCTCATTCTAAAGAAAAGCCTAGTTGTCTCTTGTTAACATGAACATGATTCTCAGTTAATAATTTCTGCCATCATTAAAAAAAAAAAAAAAAAACTATTAAAAAGGAAAAGATGTAAATTAAATGTAATAATCAGAAAACCGAAAAGAGCCCAGGTTGTAAGTGTTGTTCACCTTTAAAGTATTTGTTTATGTTCCTTTATTTAGTTCATGTTTTCATAGTTTAAGTATATTTAATAACTTTTCATACTCTTGAGCAAGTTTATTGTAAATTATTTCGAGCAATTATTATTGTTTGAGCTATTATTATTGTAGAACATTATTTTCAATATTTAGACATTACATTTTATTTTCAGATTTTATTCTGGTAACCGTTATTAAAGACATTTTCTTTGCAATAGATTTTATAATAGCTGTATTTTTTTTAGCTGTAGCTGCATTGCCCTTTTTAACCTTTTCTAAATCTTTCTGTACTAACTCTTGTTGTCTCTCTTTGCAGTGAAGCCGTTTACAACCACCGTGAAGGAGATGCGCCTTCACCGAGACGACTTCGAGATGCTCAAAGTTATTGGCAGGGGAGCTTTTGGAGAGGTGAGGAATCCAATGAAGCTGAACTGCTTGTTTTTCTTGTTATAAATGCAGGGAAATAACCTCTGAATCCAAGCAGATTTTCTTTCCAACCCTGATTTTGTCTGCCTTGTTTTGAGGTTTTGAAGTTTGTATCCACTGTTTTGCGTTTCCAGCGTATCTCTCTCCAAAACCATCAGTAAAAAAAGTCACTTCCCCAGCAAGCATCTTATCAGCAACCGCAAACCTAACCTCTTCCTTTCCTTTAAGTTTCCCTTCTCTCCCCCGCCCCAACAATTCCCTGAAGGTCTCGCCCTGGCGCTGGACTGCTGTACTTGGGATTTTGGAAGGATTTTTTGTTATATGAAGAATGTGCTACTCGTTTATATAGCAAAATTCTGGAACTAATCACCATGGACTTAAGCGATCATGTGTTTCATTACAATTTCTAGTCTTTGTAAAGATATTTTGACCGCTATCTTCTGACAGTTCTTCCCAATAGAATTGTATTCAAATTATCTGACAATGGATAGCTAATGGTATAAAAAAATACCAATTTAGTTGAGATTGTAGTCACATTCTTGTTATGCTTTTCCATATGTAAGAAGTGTCAAAATTAATGATTAAAGTTTTCCTTATAAGGTTCTGTTTTTAATCTTTACCACCTTCAACCTCACTTTTTCTACTTGGTACTGATGTGGGGCCTGATGATGAGTTTCTTTTTACTATAATGCTATAGATTAGACAAACCTTCAAAATTAAATTAGTGAATATTTTTTTTTGTAGTTGTAACTGCTCAAATATTATCTTTTAAATTATAAAACAAATATTGCATTTTAATATGATTTAATTAAATGAATTATGATAAATTAGATTTAGGTTACCACAGATATTGCACATAAATCAAATCCAGTAACCTTCACTGCTTAAATTTGCAGCTCGCCATGACTGTGATGCTGACAGCTTGTTAAATATATATTGACTATTGAATATTTATGTAGCTTGTCAGGAGCTTAGGACTCTATATATATATATATAGATAGATAGATAGATATATAGATAGATATATAGATAGATAGATAGATAGATAGATAGATAGATAGATAGATAGATAGATAGATAGATAGATAGATAGATAGATAGATAGATAGATAGATATATGTATGTATGGAAAAGTTAATCAATTATTTGATTATAGAAGAAGGAATGATTATCTTTATCTTTAATGAATGAGCTTTATAAGCTTGATCTGGGAGAGAAATCTTCAGTGATCGTTTATTTCCTGTTTTAACTTGTCCTTTAGAGTTAGTGTTTATTGTTTCATAGTTTTGTGCATAAAGCAGTGAGAAAGTCGTTGAGATGTTCTTCACTGCTCTTAACAGCAAGCTCTGCTTCTTAGAGTAGATTTCTGGCAGGAATGCTAAAGGTGGCACAGGAAGCTGGGCAGGATGGCGTGGCTTCCAGTTCAGCCTCAGGAAACTAGAACTGTCCCCAAGGAGTGACTTTCATAAAAATAGCTTGTCACTCTGCATGTATTTTATGCTGTTCGTTGTAGTTGTGCCTTCTCAGTTCCTAGGATGTTTTTCTCCTTCAAGAGTGCTATGGCGATTTTAGGGGATTTTTACAATGTCTGTTAGCATCAAGTTAGACTATTGGTAACGTATCCTGCTGATTGTGTGGGATTCTCAGCACTCGAATTCCTCTGTGATCCTGCGTTTGGCGTTTTGCTCCCTCTCTGAACCATTTCTTGCAGAGTCTAATGTTACAGGATGTACTTCCAGATAAACCTTTTGCATTTCCTGTTTATTATTGATCCCTAAAATAGTGTTAATGTTTTATTTCAATTAATGTGTGTTCTAAACATAAGGTTAATTCATTCATCTTATTTAGAGATTTAGTGTTTAAAGAAAAAATGTAATATGACCAACCTCTGAAGGGTTAATTTGCCAGCTGTTTCTGCTCCACATTATTTTGCCCAACAATACATATGTCAGCAGCCACATTTGACAAGTTGGCAAGATGGCTTGCATTGGATGTTGAGTTTTACAGAGGACTAGCTTTGCTAACTGCTCTACTAGTGGGTTTAAATATAGTTATTTGCAACATTGTAATTTTCAATTGATTTCAGTACATTCAGCACATTTACATCTAGTGTTTATAACTCAAATTGTAGCTTTTCAAAGTGGATACAGTAGATTCTTTACTTCATTTATAGATTCAGGCTGGTTACTGGAGCTCAATCAAAAAGCATCATCTGAGGACTAATTATACCCATGTGACCATGCTTTTATACTGCGATATTCTTAAATAAACTCAATAAACCTTGAGCATTTGGTAAAAGCACAGCTCATTTGACTTCTGTAAAGTTAGGGGCAGACTGAAAGATTTACGATTTCCAGCTAAATAACTCAATGTCTGAAGGATCCAAATAAATAAATGAGAGCTCTTTTACATAAAATGTCTGGTGCTTTATTCACTGAAATGCATTGATTCACAATGTGTAGATAGCTGAGAGTACTTAGGGAGTGTCTGCAAAGTACACTACAACAACAAAAACATTATTGCATAACATGACCGAGCTTCACTATAAAACAGTCTACTGACACAAATTTCTGCACATTTATTTTTCCTTTTTTTTGCTGGTTCTATCATCAAAAATTATATTTTGATAATGATTTTTGAACAATTAGCCCTATTGGTTGCGGCTCACTAGCAAACTAAACCTTATGTTACTAGTCCTAACAAACAGAAAGTAGTTGGTGTTACAGTATGTTCAGTGAAAATCCTGTTATTCAAGTTGTCTTTTTTTTAATTTATTAAAGTGTTGTAAATTTCAAAACCCTGTTAGACAAGTCTATTCTAGTTGGTTGTGAATTTGGTTATCTATTGCTCCATGATGGTCAAATGAATTTTTACTGGACATTCTTATTCTTTTGATCTTATTATTTTCCACTCCAACAAATGATCTGTTTGTAACAGTATTGATTGTCTAAGGATGCCAGGATTTTTTGTAAAATATGAACTGAAAAGCTGCAGGGGATTCGATTGGCTGGCACATTCTTCAGTGGCACTCCTTTTTGCCTCACCCGAGACTTGCCGTCAGTAGTTAACCTCTTCTGCTGAACAGCACAAGCAGAGCATAAAACAGGGTGGATGATCAAGGACAGCTTGATTGAAGATTTTTAACATACTGTCATTGTGATTCATGTAACAATCACCTCTAATAACTTTAGTGGTGTTAGAGCTTGATTTGTTGAGAATGCACATTTGGGTTACAGCAATGAATCATATTTTGAATGGTTAGGTCAAAGTACGTGGTAGACCAAGCCCCCCGTGTTGATTTATGGAGGATGGTGGCTCCTGTTCTTTTAAAGATCACCAACGTAATAACATTTATTTGTCAACTACAAGCTAAAGACAGATTTGCTGTCTCAACTGCTGATCCTAGGACAAAGTTTAGGCTTTTCCCAGGCAGCACTCCCGTGTTGTTGCAGTTCAGGAATTATGATGCCTTGAGAGAGTGTTTCTATCTATGGTGTTCAGCTGTCAGAATGAAATGGGTGTGAACACTCCTGCATTTAAAAAATATAATTTTGATCATTTTTTTAAAATAACGAGTTGTATGGCAAGAGTAAGTTATTAATCTAAGCATTTTCTCAGTCATACTTAAAATTTCAGATCCAAAAAAAACATCCTTTTTTGTGGTTACATTGTTACTCAGTACCCACCTCATCACATTGATCGTTATGTTACAATCACTCTCCCAACCCTGACCTTTGATTCTTCTGGACTTCAACACCGGATCTCTTTCTTCATATTTGGCAATAAAGATGGAGTGCCCACCTTGCTCACAGTTACCCTCTCTGTCTCCGTAAAACTCCTGTGCATGTTCAATCAGGTCAAGCTGACTGCATTTGTGAAAACGTGTGCCTAAAAAAGGAGAGAGAGAAAGAGGACAGGATAGACAGAGGGAGGAGGTGTCAGTGGTTTCTGAGCACTCCGGGTTCGGTTTGTTTTTCTAATGAGGTCAGTTTTCTGCTGCGGTTTGAAGGCTTTGAGATAAGAAGCATGTGTGAGATTAAGTCTGCGTTTGAGTTTGTCGTCAATGTGTATCTTTCGAATACTTTGATTCGTACACAAACACACTCTAGAGGACATCAAAGGAAACCCAAAAATGGGAAACAGCAGCAGGACTCTTAATTTGCCCTTGGTATGCAAAGTTGAAGTTTGCACTGTGTTCTTTGCTGAAGCAGCACATTGCGCTGTGGGCAGGTATGCGGGTGTGAGTACATGTGAGGGGAGCGCTGTTCCTCCACTCAGGGTAAACACACATCATGTGATGTGTCCCGCGCAGCCTGGCAAAGTACAGGCAAATTCATGACTCCACTTAACGAAAGCACACTGGTTGCTCATAAAGAGCCGGTAAACATAAGATTGTAGACTAACAAGGGTCCCAGAGAGAGTTTTAGGTTTTAACATCAAGGGAAAGATTCATCGTTCTACAAACATTTCTGTTTGCCTTAAATAGCCTCCAAGAAGTCTACTTCAGTGGGTGTCAAAGTATCTCATGAATAAGAAATATGCTCTTACATGTATCTTGTGACTGTATCTTGTGGTTTAAGTATAGTTCTTTTTTTATTTAATTGTTTTGTTAAGTTCAACCAATAGCTTTTTTGTTTTATTGCCGATTCCAATTTTAAATTTTTGTTAGTTTGACTAGAGTCAAACTATATTGCAATTGAGATTTACAGCACCAATAATTTCTTCAAAGAATTTCTGTTGTGTATTTTTAAACAATCTCAACTTTTTGGATCGTTAGCATAAGCACACTGTTCGATTCTGTTCTGTTAAACTTCCATTTGTACAAGCATGTAAAACTTAAACAAAAATAAATAAACAACTGACTATATACATAGCGTATACAATAATAGCTAAAGGGTAGATTGAAGATTGAAAATAAACATGGGAATTTACTATCGAACTCTAGTTGCAACCTGCCAACTGAATACAGATTTTTTTCGATCTGAAGAACCTTCACCAACTTTTATGTGAGATTGCTAAAATATTGGAAAATATAGTAACTGTCCTGTTCTAAACAGTCTGTGGACTATTGATTAATATCACATATTATCTGAAAACCATTGGGATAAATAGTAACAAATTCTTGTCTCTAATTTCTGTCAGTCTTCTTGATGGCTGGTGTGTCTCCCTCTAGTCAGGATTTTTGCATGAATAATCTGTAACAGAGCTCTCCTCCAGAGAGGAGTCACTACTGCTGAAGGAAAGAACCTGGTCACCCTTCTATTTTTTTGGTTGGCTGTTGTCAATCCATTTATTTCTATTTTTGGCTGGAATTTCCTTGACTTTCAGAAGCACTAGAGTTACAAACAAGTCAATCAGAGTTTTTCTCCACCAGTTTACTCCAAAACTGGGTTATGAATAGATAAATGCCCATTGTTTCAAAATGAATCCTGATTTTCAATGTGTTGGGATATCAAGTAAATTCCTTATTTCATGTGTTCAGGTTGCTGTGGTGAAGATGAAGAACACTGAGCGTGTTTATGCCATGAAGATCCTTAACAAGTGGGAGATGCTGAAGAGAGCCGAGGTAAAGTTATTTAATGTGTCAACATGTAACAAAGATGATGATTAGTTTATGGATGAGTTTCAAATTTCTTATTCATTAAAACTTTGCATTGTAGAGAAAGGAAGAGAGAATGATGCAAATTTAATTTCATTCTTTATTAGGCTAATAGATGTTCTTTAACAGATGTTCATGGGTTTAAACGCAATGAAGTGTTTAAGAATATTTCTTATTAGTAGCAATTGTGCTGACCTTTCAATGTTTTTGTTTGTTTGTGTTGTATCTCTTTGCATGCAGACAGCATGTTTCAGAGAAGAGAGAAATGTTTTGGTTAATGGAGACTGCCAGTGGATCACCACCCTGCATTACGCTTTTCAGGACGACAACTTTCTTGTGAGCATCTCTGTTCTTACACAGACCATTTCGTTAATTGTCCATAAACTGCTTTTTGTCTTTTTTTTCTTGATAGTTCAGATTCAAAATGGGCAGCTAACACATATTTTCTTAAAAAATCCATTGAGCTTGTCATACATTATAATAAGGGTCTTTTCAAAACATAAATAATTTTTTTAATAAAAAAATACAGGCACATGACAAAAAACCCAAAATCACCTACCTGATCGGGTAACGTTGAAAAATGGCATCGTTCTCTTTGCAAGACTCATGTCGTGTAAAGATGAACATTGAACACTCCTCCTTCTACTGCATATTAATACATTTACTGTGGAATTGTTTTGATCAGCTTCTGCGGTCTCACTAGATTTATTTCCATCTAATGTTTCATCAATATTTAAGATCTCTCTTTGCTGATGGTAAGGTCTGACTGCTATCCAGTACATGCAAAAGATTCTCTATGGGGTTAAGTTTTTGAATTTGTAGTTTGGGCAAACTTATTGCAAGCGGAAAAATAAACACTCATGCGAAAATTATATCTATTTGCTTAGTTAAATCTAGTTGTTGCCTTCTCATGGTTGTACTTTGTTGATGGAGGGGTGACATTTTAAGGTCTAGTTTTATTTTCATTCATCAAATTCTAAGCATCATTGCATTCACAGGGTTTTATTTCAAATTGGACGAATTTTCATTAAATTCACAATTCCTGTTTGTGACTGTAAAGGCTAAGCAAAGTAGTGCATGTGAAAGTCACTGACTAAAGTAGGTAATTGTAAAATAAACTGTAGGCTATTGTCTAAAAAGATTCACATTAGTGTCACTGCATCCACCTTATTTATCAAGGTGCCTTCTCTCATCAGTGAAACAGGGAATAGCAGGGAAAAGGACCTCGTCAGCTGTGAGTTAACAAGGCGGGGCTTGCTTAAATAAAATAGTAATTGTGCTTAAACGAATGCACACATGTTAAAATCTTAAGTCAGTATTCTAGAGTTCTGTGACACTTTTACATGAAACCTGATTATAGTTAAAGGCACTAAACAGAAACAACATTTTATTCCTGATTTTATACACAAGGAGTTCAGCTCCTCTTAGGAGGTGTTTTGAGGATCTTCTCAAATTTGAAAGTGGGTTTTTAATCCTACTTGTTTTTTTTTTTACCCAGAAAGCGCTCAAGAGATGGGTGTGAGATTCTGTGGTGTCTTTGGCACTTGTCCAACAGTGCAAGAGTGTGCTTGCCTAATCACTTGTGTATTTTCTTCTTTGTTTTCATGTTGAAATGAGGCAGACTTTTTACTTTTAAAATCAAGCTTAAAATTGTAAACAGCTTTTAAATTGCACTTATGACAAGTATAGTTAACAAGTAATTTTGAGTTTGGTGATCGGAGACGTTGTAGTTAATATCAGTAAAAGATAAGATATTTGTGTCTCCACTTTTGCAATCTTCAGACGCTAATTCAGGGTTATTGGAGTCATGGCTTAATGCATTTTCAACACCATGTTCTTTGATGTTACAGCTGTACTGAAGTTGTAAAGTTCTGTCTCAGTGATTGTGTAATCAAAGGAGTGTGTGATGATTGTTCTCCTGCAGTATTTGGTGATGGATTATTATGTGGGTGGAGACTTGCTGACGTTGCTCAGTAAATTTGAGGATCGGCTCCCAGAAGACATGGCCAAATTCTACGTAGCAGAGATGGTGCTCGCCATCCACTCCATCCATATGCAACGCTATGTACACAGGTGAATGATTGTTTTTTTTTTTGGGTGTTATCAATGCCAAGAGAATAACAGAAAATAAGAATGGTATAAAGTAGATTTGAATAAAGGTTTTTGCATGCATATGTGTTCTGCACATTTAGTACTTTGTTGAGTTGTTTTACACTATATTTTACAACTTCCCTATAAGCCTCCCTGCACACACATGCATCCACTTATGCTCTCAAATGTGTGTGCTATGGTAAAAAATAATTCAAATTTAAAATGGATTAGAAAATTATTCAATATTTGGGTTTTGGCAATGTAAACGTTGGTAAAAATTGTTATAAAAACCTTCTAAACTCTTTGTGACCCTAAATCAATCAAGTTCATATCGCTCTGAGCTCAAACAACCCATTTAGGATCATTGATTTTAACTGATTATCTTTTACAATTTAATAAAGAAATATGTTATTTAAAGGTCCCATGTTATGCCCATTTTATAGCACTTAGAAAAAATATTTGAGCTCTCTATACTACTGTTAATAATGTTCAAAATGCAATATTATTGATTGATTAAACTTTGAATCACCTCGTATTTTTGGCCCCGCAAACGCGTTGTTTACACCGGCCCCTCCTACAAACAAGCTTTCAGCACACCCCTACCGAATGGGGCTCTCAGGCACGTCCGGTTTGAGCAAATACAGCAGCAATTAGTGACTCATTGAACACGTGTTATTGTTTTAAAACATTATAATCGACAGGCAAAAGTTATGCGGGATGTAAAAGCACCTTATATGTGTACCATGTAGTATGCGCTCGGCTCGATGATCTAAAAAATTGCTTATTTTTGTTGATGAACCAGGTGATTTTGAAGTCCTGGTCACAGGCAAAAGTTATCTTTCCAAGTTTTTTTCTGATGGTCATACACAAAATCGAGCCATTTATGATTAATTATTCTCATTCTTTGGTAATCCAAACAAAAGTTTAGGCTCCGGACACCCGAAAGTGCACTTCTCTGGCATCGTTTATCCCCCGGGGGTCTGCTGCCTTCATACTTCTAGATTAAACCACGTTTTGTTGTTCGTTGTAGAGAGGGGCTGTACTAGCAATTCATATGATTGATAAGTGGGTGGGGCTTGGGCGGGGATAAGGAAAATGAAAAAGTTTTCAGCTCAGAAAAAAGGAATAAAGGATAACTCAAACATGCATGAACTAATCTGAATACTTCTTGAGGCATGTTCTTGATGAGGGAACAACACAAGATGCCAGGAATGCCAGAAAAGTCACGTTATCAAGACACGGCACCTTTAATAGTTGATCCATTTTGCAAAAGATATAACTGACATTTTTACCCATACCCTTAGCTTCAAAGTATTGCAGTAATATGTTTTTATTTGAAGGTAAAAGTAATGCGAGACACTGCAATGAAATACGTACACATGCATTGATGGCACAAATATCTTTTAGCATTGGAAGTCTTTCGCTAACTGAGTAAAGGATCTTTTTGTGCTAGGAATGCTTTTCACAAATCATTTGTTTTAAAGAAATGGTTACAAAAATCAGTCACATCTAGTCTACAACCTCTCACTTTCCCTAAGGACATATACTTGAACAGCAATCAAACAAATGACCATATAAGGGTGGGACTTGAAGTGAGCATGTTCCCACTGACACCACAAAGCCTTCTACCCTACAGCTGGAAATATTGTTTTTAAATGTCTTGTTTGTTCAAGGTATAATACAATTTTGCTCAATTAAATCCAGCACTCGTAGAGCTGTGAAGAGTGGGTTTAGTCTTATCAACCAATAAACTGCCATATTGACCTTTAGTTGCTTTCTTTTTTGTTTTTGCTTTGCCAACAAGGAAACTACTGTCTTCGTCAATTTTAATTTCAATATCTTGCTCAGAAACCTATAGTATGTTTAAAGTCATGGACACTATGTCCATAGCTTTATATGGGTCATGATCGTGAAAGGGTACAAATATTCACAAAAAGAAAATTTTATTATTGCTTTCTGATTTCTTGATATAAAAAACATTTTATTTATTCTTATGACCGCATAGATTTATTTTTGTCTGTTCTGTGAGCTCTAGAGCACCAACTTCATAACCGTGTGCTTGGTCTTATGAGAAATGTAATAATATGCCATTTTCCTAGTTTGAATAAGTTGAGAGTTGGCCCAGTCTCAAGTGCATGGCTTGTTCCTGACAAAATAAGATCTTATCAGTTTAGAACTTAACCCCTCCTTTGTTTAAAAATCTACTCATAATATTGTCTGCGTGTGCTCATTGACTTCAGGGGTTAGTACGTTTGGCATGCCTGGTTTGCAGTTGAATATTAAACATTAAATGAAAAGGCTGCAGATGGCTGAGGTATACTGCTCTCGGGCCTCTTCCTGAGTTTTTGTCCTGGGGCGCTGTCCGGTCCAGCTGACTCCCCTCTTCCTTCCTGCTGTGGAACCTTACATGATTTCCTATAACGTTTAAGTGTTTATTAAAAAATGTTAGCTAGTTTTATTCGAGCAAGATTGCATAATTTTGACCAAAATATCTAATGTGAAAAGCTTTAAAAACAGAATTTTTTAAAGTAGTATTAACCCTTGAGACTAGTTAAAACTATATTAAAAACAAGATTGTCATTTTGTCATGTAATTGACTTTGATAGATTAAATGAAAATACAAGTTGGTTGATGTTTTCACAAAATGCTTTTTTTTTTTTTACAGATTATATTGTTTTGAACTCTGTAAATGGTATAAAAATGTCAAATAAAATGCACAATAACACATTGGAAACCAGATAAAGTTGCCCTAAACAGTAGCATACATGTTTTTATGCGCACATGCCTTGCACTTTGCAAAAGGTTGGTTTTATAAAAAATAGCAAAAACACAAAATCAAATTACAAAAAGGGAGATGTTTTCTTCTGGTCATCAGTGCCTCAGTACGATTTTATGTGCCACACACATAAAACAAAACCACACAATTAAAAACTAATAACGAGGTCTTAGCTCGTAAAAGGGTCATGTTATTTCGTAAAAATTATGATTGTTATAAAAAAAGACAGTCACGTCTTAGTATGTCATCGTATTATTTTCTATTATGGGTTTTTGTGTGTGTGTGACGTTGCTGAGCTTCTGTGATGCGTTTTATTATTTTTACAGGCAAATTTTGTAATCTGATCCTGAACCGTCACACAGATGGAAAATTGCTTGTATGAACAAATGTGTACTGAAAGATGAAACAATTGACCCCCCCCCCCATCATAACAGATAATATGAATATGTGTGGAAAATGTGTGGACTACATCTACATTACATCTGAATTATTGAAGCACCGGTTTGTATTTAATGATTTATTTGTCGTTATCATGTTCACTGCTGAGAAGTTACAAATAAAACCCACTACGACTTTTTTGTTTCAGACTCCCAAAGTGAGCTCTATTTTGTTTTTAAATTTTGCTACGATTCCAGACAAAAATATAATTCGAAGTGTGCAATGACCATTAGTCCACACATTTTAGAACACAAGGACCACTTTGGATATTTGAAAGTCCACTTTAAAATTGCTAATTTAACTGACCAAGAGAAAAGATATCTCTAATGAGGGACTAAATTGAACCCTCTTGCTCAATTGGAGCATCCTTCTGTGCATCATTCACACATTCTTTTACAGTAACCAGAGCAGCTGACTAAACTCATGATAGGCCCGTAGACGCATGTGCATCGACTGTATGGCCATTCATACTTACACTGACACCCAGTGAGAATGTGAATGGTGCGTGTGTGAGGGAACGATAAGTTTTGACACCATGTTAGCTCTGTACCCGCTGTGCTCACCATGGTGCCATGGCTGGGAATCAGAGGGCACTGTGTGTGTGGCCCAGTTGTCAAGAGACAAGGACTGCGTGTAAGTGAGGGGGAAGGGTGAACAAAGGCAGGCTGTTTACATGGAGAGCAGGGCATGGCTGGGCATGGAGAAATAGCCACTCTGAAGAGCGGTAGCTGGGGTGGGTTGCACACTGGAATAAAAACATTGAAAGAGCAGCACTGCGTCAGCTGTGTGGTAAAGGCCACCGAGTACCGTGTTTTTCTTCCCTGTCAGAGCCCAGCAGTTCTCAACTGGTGGGCTTTCGCCAAAAATAGACTACAAGTCTGTTTAAAAGGTTGCGTTGGTTTAATGACAACTAATGAAGGTGCTAAATCTTTTGTTTTTGAAGTGAAAAAGTATATCTGTAAAGGTATAGTTGAAACTTCAATTCAAACTTTTTTCAGTATGGCAAAAATGTAATGCTCAGAATGACTTGAAAATGCTAATTATATTTATTTCTATTCATACATACTTTCATGTACCTCCTGTAGGCAGTAGTCACCAATTTGAAACTTCTGACTGGTTTAAATGTAATAAATTCCCATAAAAACACACACACACACGCGCGCGCACACAGACACAAAATTACAGCTTCTGATTTTTTTTTTTTTTTATTCTTTTTGAGCAGAAGATACAGAGGATATGTTAAAAAATTAAATATAGACCTGTTTTCTTGATCACTATTAATAATGACATGAAGCCATTTATTAGTGGGAAAAAAAATGACAATATTGCCCCTTTAACAGAGTAAATGTTGATACCCTCTCGACTAGCACTGTCTTGTTTATAAACTACATACTTTTATATTTATGGCGAATGGCTTCTTTGAATCACCTCTTATTTTCAGTATCCACAAAACGGGTTGTCTATTTTTAAACTAGATTTTCTCTGTTCTCCCAGGGACATCAAACCAGACAACGTGCTACTTGACATGAATGGTCACATCCGTCTCGCTGACTTTGGCTCGTGCCTGAAGATGATGCAAGATGGAACGGTGAGTGCTTTTAAACTTCAGTCTGGATATAAAAGGCTGCGTGTGGTATGCTCTCAGGGTGGTCTCCAGCTGTAGAATAAAAGCATACCCAGAGATATCAGTGAAGCTGCTGCAGACCATCACTGCCTACTTCTCTGTACACAAAATGATGAGTCACCATAGAGACTGATAACAAGAGCAATGTTAGTGTGTTGTCTTTTTGTGAAAAATGGCAAAGTAAGGCTAGATGTTAAGCTAGTTTTTAAGGATTTTTTTATAAAATAAAATACATCTACAGGTAAATGAAGTGAGATATGGATGGATTAAAATACAGACCTATAGATCAACAAAGCAAAATGCATATTAGTTTGGTTAGTTACGCGAGATTCAATAATTTAAATTTAATTTACATAAGATACAAAAATGTGGCAAAATATAGCATGTGTAATGCAGACCAGAATAAACTGACTGCTAACAAGTGTATCTGAAAATAAGGGAAACGCGTTTTATTTAATATCTCATTTTTGTGCATTCAAGTGAACCAGAGCACCTCTTGTGACTTACAGTAAACCATGAGTTCCACAGCCATGACTTGGAAAAAATAGGAAAGAGGTTAAATTAATATGTAGATTTGGCTTAATGCAAAAGCGTAATTTTAATTATTTACACTGTTTTAAATCCTCTACATACAGTTGAGCGTATTACTGTTTTATAATCTTTTCTAATGTGATTGCAATTGTTGAAATATCCCAGGAAATCTGTGACGTAAATGTTCACATTACAAGTTAAATAGGCTTCTTTTTTGGTGTATTTTGCTTATCGGATGATGTTGGTCTTGGATGCTTAGATCAAATTAAACTTGAATTTTAGCTCTCAAAACCCTGAAGATAGATACACACAGATATGGGGCTCATCAGAGTGATTCCAAGTGGATTTTATCGGTTTTAAGTCTCAATTTTGGGACAAATTGATTAGCAAATAGTTGTTAAAATATTTATTCATAAATAATGCTTGCTTTTTAGTGGAGATAGAAGATTGGATTTCAGGGACAAAAGACATGTATCTTTTTCCAACAGTGTTGAGGTTGCTCTCTAAATGCTTTGGGTTTGTGTCCTATCACTATAGTCAAATCCAGTAGATGGCGACCTACTCCTCAACCCTGAAGTTATATAATCCAATCAGAAGAAACATTCCAGTTGTTTCTAAATTTGTCGTCTAATTCAACTTCCCTCAAGATAATTAGTAGTGTTTTAAACATCTGGACTCTTTTCAGTTGTACTCCAGTGGAGGCACTTACTGGTTTAGACCAGTAGCAGAATGAAGAAAAGTATGTGACATGCTTTGTGACACTTCTATAGTCATACCATGTACTAAAACCAGTGGAAAATGAACTATTCAGGCAAACTTTTATTCCGGCATAATAATCTATAAGCTTTCCTGCTGTAATATCACCCAGTGCTTTTTAATAGGCTTACGGCCATCAAGAAGTCAAGTTTTATATAGTAATAAACAATCATACCTGTCAGACATCCGGCCATTAGCATATCTAAGCTAAAAACATCATATTTTTGGGGAGGAGAGATGACAAAAGAGCATGACATGAGTGTTCCTCCTAGTTTTTACTAGCACGTGTGATCTTCAGAGTAAAGGCCGCAGAACCTCATTAGTGCCTTGAGGTCTGTGACATTGACTGAAGATTTGTCCATGCTTGTCTTGTTGTTATTTTTTGCGGCACATTTTCCCAGAGTAACCTGGAGGTCAAGAGATGTTTTGCAAGCTTGTTTTATGAGCCAATTGAGCAAGATTTGTTTCTACTGGAGCATTCTTGCTCAACACTTGTTAACAAGTCTCTAGCTGCTTTTACTTGCATTGAAGTACATGGTCCTTTTAAAGCCTTTTTGTGTATCCTTAAATGTACAAACATAACTACATTTTAATTAAGCTCTTTAAAAATCAACATAACATTTAGTTTTCTCCTGTGTTGTTAATCTTGAATAAATTTTTATGAATACTTTAGTAATGCCACTTCCTATTATCATGTTGCAGGTGCAGTCCTCAGTGGCGGTTGGCACTCCAGACTACATCTCACCTGAGATCCTGCAGGCTATGGAGGATGGTATGGGGAAATACGGGCCTGAGTGTGACTGGTGGTCTCTTGGCGTCTGCATGTATGAAATGCTCTATGGAGAGACGCCCTTTTATGCTGAATCTTTGGTGGAGACGTATGGAAAGATCATGAACCATGAGGTGCAAGCACTTTTATACAGTCTTGTTATACAGCAAAGGAATTTCTCCTTGCTCTTTATAGAAAAACCTGACCTACAATGAATACATTGAAAATGATTATTTATAGCAAAAAATTTTAGAGCTTAATCTAATTATCCTGACACAGAACAGCCCTTCTATGCCTCCATTGGATTACACGCGCCAAGTAAAATCAGGACTGATCTAATTTAGTCATTTCTGAGGTCTTAATTTATAAATTCTATGTATGCACTAAGCAAAATATATACTTGACTTTCTAAGAATGGTTTGTGAAAAAAAACAGATTTGTGAATGTGCAGTAATTGTTTTACTATGTTAAACAGTTTTGTCCATGACATTGGAACTAAAATATTTATTTGTTAAGTATGCATGTATGTAAGAAACACATTTTGTAAACAAACAGGAAAAAATATTTAGTTTTTTTGTGCATTGTGCGACTTCAAGGGCAGTTTTTAGTTGTCTGACTAATTTTGAAGTTCATGAACAGATTTGATGTGACTTGGTTTAGAAAAAGTAGATGTGTCTAGGGTGTAGGATGATGCTTGTGTGTGCGTCATGACTACTAAAATTTGACGTTTGTTCACTTTGAGTAAAAATTCTGTGATTTAAAAAATAGGGTTTCAGTGGGTCTAAATCCAAGTTAAAACAGGTATAAACTGTTTTATTAAAAATATTTAGAGCCTTAACTTTAGTTCTTAAAATGTCTTAAATTCGCTGTTCTAGGTCTAAAATCTTATTTTTGAGATGTCCATATATGCTTGAGATTAAGAAAATGTTCCTTAATGCAAATTTTTTTCTTCAAAAACATGGTTAGGGTTAAAAAACATAGTCATGGTTAGGGTTGCCTGAGTTTGCGAAAATGTCTATGAACTCTCGTAACTGCTCAAAATCTAAAGTGATTGTTAGGGGTGCCATATATGTACAGATGACTAATAAGTGTTAAAATGTGATTAAATGTAAATGTGATTGCAAGAGTTTGACAAAATGCTCCTAAATGGTAAAAAAGGGATGGTTAGGGTGTCCAGAGTTTGCAAAAAAATTCATGTATGCTCTAAAACATAAAAGTTTTAGGGTTTCAAATTATGTATTTAAAGCATTCTGCTTGTAATGCAAAAAAAAATTGTATGTGTTTGTGACGTTAAATTTGATTCCTAATGATCTTAAAAAGTCTTACATTTGTGATCTGTGCAGAAACTCTCGAGAAAAAAAATATTTGATCAGGTTTTTTTTTTCTTTATCAGTTAACAGAATGATGTTAAACTCTATTAAAATGTGGTCTATTAAGGAGCGTTTCCAGTTCCCCTCCCACATCTCGGATGTATCTGAGGTGGCTAAAGACCTGATCCAGAGGCTGATTTGCAGTAGAGATCGACGGCTTGGGCAGCATGGCATCGAAGAGTTCAAGAAGCACCCTTTTTTCTCTGGAATCGACTGGGAGAACATTCGCAACACAGAGGCACCGTACATCCCAGACGTCAGCTCTCCCTCAGACACGTCCAACTTTGATGTTGATGATGACGTGCTAAAAAACCCGGTCGGTTTAACTTGAAAACAAGAGCTTTTTTTTCTCTAGTAGTTATAGTTTGAGTTCTGACGATTGCTTTCTGCCTGCAGGACATTGCTCCACTGGTATCTCACACGGGCTTTACCGGACAGCACTTGCCTTTTGTGGGCTTTACCTACACTACAGAAAGCTGTTTCTCAGATAGGGGAAGCATGAGTGGCATGGCGCTGACTGATGGAGGAAGCGGGGAGGATCTCCAGGATGGAGGGCTGCAGGTGGAGGCTTTTGAAAAGAGGATTCGCTGCCTGGAGCAGGAAAAACTGGAACTCAACAGGAAGCTGCAGGGTAACAAGAATGACTTTGACAAGCATTGCATCACTTTTATTAGCTTGCTTAGAAATTATAAAAAGGTGTTTACCATCTGTTATGCCCCTGATCTTCAATTAAACAGATTGGCTAAAAGAGCGCACATTGAAGCATGGTCAGTTTAAGAATAGACAGCAAAAGACACAGCTTGAATATACAATTTATGTTATGAATCCATAGCAAATATACACATCAGCTTAAGATCCCAACCAAAAGAGCAACACATACACTTTATAAGAACATTTTAATTCCCCGGGTCTCTGGAAAGGGGAAAGAAAAAGAAAACAGCGAAATAGCACTATAAATTAATAAAAACCCTCTAACTGAACCATAACCACTTACCTAGACTGTAACATCTGAAATTTTTGTATAAGTGTGAAAAGTATGATATTATTGTTGAAATGTGGTCAGTTCATTTTCGAAATATGATGACTGATACATACAATTATTTTTTAGAGTCCACCCTGGCTGTTCAGTCTCTCCATGGCTCTGGGCGAGGAGCCGGAACGCTTGGTCGGGATAGAGAGATTAAGAAACTCAACGAGGAAATAGATCGACTCAAAAAGAAACTGGCAGGTAATGGACTTCATCAAAGCACTATTTCACTATGAGCAAAGAGTTGTCTATGTCTGCCTATCGAAGGAGAGATAACAATCGCTATCAAACACTGTTTCTGGCTGGCTACACTGGCTGGTTCACACTTAGAAATGCGATGTCTGTCCGCATAAAATGGATAAATGCGGATTTATCCAGCGTTTATAAATCTGGCTGTGCAGACACGTTGCAAAAAATCTGACATTTGTCTGGTCCTGAATCCAAAACTTACCAGATTTGAAAAAAAAAAAGGAAGTGAGTTGTTCAGACTGTCCTGAACATATCAGATACAGGTCACATATGAGCAAAAAATATTTTGGTCACTGAGCTGCAGTCTGAATGTAGTCTGAGTGATTTGTATGTTCTCAGATTCGGATAAGTTGGAGCATCAGCTTGAGGAGGCAGTGGCTCTTCGACAGGACTTTGAAAGTTCCTCCACCAAGCTGAAAGCCCTGGACAAACAAGTCAAAGCCCTCAAGCAGGAGAAGGAGGAGATCCATAAGGTATGCATCCCGTTAGCAGAATTTCTGCATGAAACTATGAGTATGTGTAAGATTTATTTATTTATTAATTTTTTTTCACAATTTGAAGATTTGTGACACATTTTCCCTCCTCAAGAAAATCTACTGCTAAATATTTATTTTGTGTACTCGATTAGATAAAAAACGAGAGGGAAAGATAACTAAACGATGTCAGGTTTTCAAATCGCATAAAGATCTTGAGGATGATGCATGCCCAAACAAAATCTGTACAATTATCTGACTGCAGGCAAGAAAGCTATTTTGCTCTGCAAAATTTCCCTCCTTGGTAAAAGAGAAAATTCAATTACTTAAAAGTAGTTAAAATCTACTGAACTCAACCAAACAAAGACTTCTATTGGGGTAAACAGCTCTGAAGTGCACTTGTGATAAAGTGTTTGCACAATGCTTGAATCTAGGTTTATTCGTTTTTGTGTGAATCAGCCGATGAAATCCAGGGTTGGTCTCTTTTAACTGACAATGAGCCCTGCTGAATTTCAACTTATGTCTCTTGTGTTAAGTTTTTATCCAATAGACCCTTCAAACACTTTGTGTTATATAGAAGAGAGTTGTGAGAGAGATGGACAAATGTCTAGTTTGAAAATGTTGCATTACATTTTTTTATATTTAGGTTTTTTTCACGAAGATATGATTTAATGATGTTAATAATAATAATGTTACATTAAGGTCACAAACTACATTTTTTTTTTTTTTTTTGTTCTATCATCTAGGTCCCTGTATAGGGATATAAAAGTTTTTAATTACATTTTTTTTTTAAAGAACACAACTATGAGATTGGTTGAGGTCATGTTGGGTCTTCTCTGATTGGCCAACAATTTTGAGTATTTAGGTCAAGCAGAAATCATTGGATAAGACACTAAAATGTATTAGTAATCTCTTTATGTTCAAGTTAAGTATATTAGTCTCAGTTATCCTTTTAGCCTTCTGTAGTAAGTTACAATGTGAATGAATTGTTGCTTTGTTGGGTAAAATTCAGTTTGCATAACATTTTTCACCAAATTTATTTCAGAGAGAATTTTAGTAAACAGATTAGATTCCTTTTCAATTAGAATTTTCCCGAGGATCAAAGTTATGTTAATTCGTAAACTCATTTAAAGCAATCATAATTTCCCTAACATTGGTCTCATTCAATAACATGCATACTTAATTATTCTTGTAACAAAAACATATACACAACGCATGATAAATTTTTAAGATTTTTGTTTTATGGTTTGTGACTAAATCAATTGCCAACTTAAAAAAATTCTTATTTTCAAGCAAATAATTTATAAGGGATATTTTTTTATTTTTTCTGCTTTTTCTTTCTACTCAGGTAATGTATATTCAAAAATAATATCACACTATAAAATGTATAATTAGTTGTTTTTCTTAAAATTAATGTACACTGTGTTTGGGATTCTGTGTTGTCTTTTGAAATTCCCAAAGCAAACAAAGCCTTTTACCAGCTCATGCTGATTTTCGGCAAGTTTGTTTTAGTACTTCCCTGTAAGTCTGGTCAAGCTCTCATTACATGTTTATGAAAACTCCCCAACATGCCCCAAATTCCAGCTCTCATCTTTTGATGTGTCTAAACTTAATTTGTTCTGTTCAAGCTTATTCAATTTGGAAGCTCATAAATGCTAGCCCCCTCATCAACATTAATGTAATCGGCCCTTGCACGAGTCAGGTCATCGTGCATCACGTTTTTAGATAATCACATTTGTTGAGGCGTTCATCTTCCAGAAACTCAATTGGTCTTTAAGTCTAAATAAGTCTAAAACTCTTCCTCTAAAAACTCATTTCTAGTGTACTGGTTAATTTGGCTTCTTGACAGCGTCTCCTTCATCCAGTCCTCCTGATGATTTCTATTTCTCTCAGCCTCTTTTTTCTCTCTTTTTATTTAATTTTTCTCCAGGAGTGGCTGCTCTAACCTGTCCTCCTCCTGCACGCCTGCATCAGTGTCCTTGCTATCACTTTAACATCTTCCCTCAATTCTTGTCCTTTCTCTTTGAAGCAACGTGTTGAGTCTCTGGATCGGTTGAAGTCCCAGAGCAAGGAGTTGAAAGACGCACATCAGCAGAGGAAGCTGGCCATGCAGGAGTTCTCAGAAGTTAACGAGCGCATGGCCGAGCTGTGCTCACATAAGCAGCGTCTGTCACGTCAACTAAGGGACAAGGAGGAGGAGATGGAGGTCGTGATGCAAAAGATTGATGCCATGCGCCAGGACATCCGGAAAACCGAGAAGGCACGCAAGGAGGTGAGCAGTGTGATTGAAAGGGTCACATGCCCCCTCTTGTAAAGTTTTGACTCTTGTTGGACCTGTTTAAGTGAAATGAGAGTGGTTTTCTTATGGAATGATGCATTCCCACTATATGTGTCATCCTGGTATTTTAAAACGGTGCTGGCCAGCTTCTACCAGGTGTTTAATTCCCAGCGGCATCATGTTAACACCCTGAGGCTGACAGAGGGCATAGATGAAAACAAGGCCCAGGAATGCAGCACATTTTTGAAGTTCATCAGTCACGCTCCAGAGAGAGACTAGCTTAACAGTCTCCCTAGACGACAGCTGGAATGTCTTCACACATCCACCAACCACCCCCCAATCCCTGCAGACCAACCTTGCAGTCCCTTTAACCTTCGCTGGACCTCATTGGCTAACTGGAGCCAGATGACCAGTGATGGCTGCTGCTGCTCGTCTCCTAACAAGACTGTAGGAGGAAACATCTTGAAGGGAATGAATTGTGTGAATCTTTCTTTTCAGGAAGTGCTGGGAAGTTAGGCAGGATGAGGGCAGTTGAAATTAGGTCAAAGAGTGCGAGTGTCTTTACAAGGTCTTGTTTGAATTTTCTCTCTTTCTCAAGATATTGATCGTTTGTTCTTTTTTGTTTGGAACAGCTGGAGTCTCAGCTGGAGGATGCATGTGCCGAAGCCTCGAAGGAACGCAAGCTTAGAGAGCACAGTGAGGTCTACTCAAAGCAACTGGAGAATGAACTGGAGACACTCAAGGTCAGCAGGCCTCCATTGAAACTGATTCTCTTCTCTGATTCTAACCAAACTATTGAATCATGAATTGTGTCAGTAATGCAAAAGGGTCTCAGCCACTGGTGTCAGACTCTATTCCTGCAGGGCCATAGCTATATACAGTTCAGCTGCAACTTTATTGAAATGCTTCTAGGGCTGGGTGATAATTTGGTATCAATAATTATCTTCAATAGGAATTTTCTCGATAAGACGATAGAGAGTTGTGTCAAAACGGAAACTCTTCTTGACCTTTTTCTCAATGCCTAGTATGTACACATTAAATAATTGAACCTTGAAAACACATACACCATCAACACTTTGTAATTAATTCCTGGAATCAGTTTTTTTTTCTATACTGGACAGATGCAGGAAGACAGAACGGGAGGCGGGTGGGCTCAGAAACGGCCTGGATCTTCCTCATTGTCGTTCTACTCATTAACCTCACGCATACACTCACTCTCCCTGCCATCTTTTTATCCCACCTATGTTGTGTAGGATATCCGCTGGAGTTATTCTTAGCAGGATGTTCCTGTTTTTCATGTTGTTTCTATTTGAATGAAAAACATCAGAAGACTACTGTTGCCTTCTTCTCTTATCTTCTTCCTTTGCTCTATTGTTATAGGTCAAACAATGCTTGTTGGCCTGCAAGAAATAATTTGAAACCTGCTGCTGTTAAGTGTGTTTTAGCAGATGTGAAAGATTTCTGACTCTGGTTTGTTCATTCAGGTGAAGCAGGGCACCGGGCGCTCCTCAGCTCTCGGCTCTGAGACTCAGCAGGAGCTCACCAAGCTGAAGTCAGAACTGGATAAGAAGGTGCTGTTCTATGAGGAGGAGCTGGTGAGGCGGGATGCCAGCCACAGCACCGAACTGAAGAACCTGAGGAAAGAGCTGCACGATTCTGAGGGCCAACAAGTTTCCATTAACAAAGAGCTGCAGGTGCTCAAGGACAAGCTGGAAAAGGCCAAGAGGGAACGGTAAGAAATTTTTGCATTAAACCTCTGATTGTAGTTCGGCTTCTGTAACCTCAGTTACTAATTTGTGTACCCACAGACAAACAGAGATTGATGAGGCCATGAGTGCGCTGAAGGATAAGTACGAACGTGAACGCAACCTCCTAAGTGATGAAAACCGTAAACTCACTGCAGAAACAGACAGGGTAGGATACACATCAACTCCTTTTCAGACTAAAGGTTTTTCAGAATGTCAATGACCCTGACTACTTCTTCCTTGAAGCTCTGCAACTTTGTGGCCAAGCTGACTGCACAGAACAGGCAGCTGGAAGATGAGCTTCAAGATCTGGCTTCCAAGAAGGAGAGTGTTGCTCACTGGGAAGCACAGATCGCTGAGATCATCCAGTGGTAAGAACATCATCTTTACTTTCTGAAGCACTGTGTTGTAGTGTTCATTTATAATAATAACATATAACATATTACAAATAAGCAGAGGATGGATGACAAAGAATAACAGCTCAAAATTAATCTCGATAATGTGCCCTTACAGACATTTACTGCTGTGTTGTAGCACACCTCAGATAAGGGCTGAGCTGGCTTTTTCATTAACCCCAATACCGGTGTGTGCATGTAAAAAGTGTCGAGAACACTGAGTGAAGAATGTTGCGCCTGAGGACATTCTTTGAGAAGGGAGACTTTTTTGCGGTGGTACCAAACAAGCAGATGAATGAGCAGTGGAAACACAGTCTATTTTTCAGGAAATGTTAAACACAGAAGAACTTCTTCTGAAAACAGAAGACATGTCAGTAGTGTGGAGATACATACACACAATATAAACAACCTAGTTGTAATTGTTATTGGGCTAACGCTGTAACCAATACAAGCAATTTGCTTTATTACCTTTGACACAAACATTTTCTGGAATATAAAAAGATCTGTATGTTTTTTCATGTCTATAGGTTAATGTTGTCACTGCAAAACTAAATGTGACCAGATGCCATTCAGACTTGCTTGCAAAGCAGACTGCCTACATAATGATAAGCAAACAGTGGAACGATGTTACTATCCGTTTAATACTTATGAGAAATAGGACTGCAACTTTACGTTTTTAATGCTTGAAAACTATCTGTTTGGACTTGACACAATATTATTAATGCTTCACAAAACATTTCTACAGACAGTAGAAGCCAAGTGTACTAAAATGCGTCTCCTTTCTTAAATGTTAGCATTAATAACGCCTGGATGGACTGCAGATGTTCTTTTGTGACGCTGTGTGCTGACACAAAACTTAGCAGCCTGTTAGAAATGGTAAAAATGTTATAAATGAAAACATTTGTGTTACGATAAAAAAAGATATAAAGAGCTAAACCGGTTACCAAGGTTAAGTTACTGTTATTTTGCTGTATAACTCAATCAACAAAAACACATGTACCCGGTGTTGTACTGTACCCGGGAGAGTCAGTTGACCAATAATCTCAAAGGGGACGGGCACGGTTGACCAATAATCTTTAAGGGTGCAAGCACAGTTGACTAATAATTTTGAAGGGTGTGGGCATGGATCACTCTGTGCCGGCCCCTACTACTATATTCCACGATTAGACCCCTCTCGACAGATGATGTGAAAGATATATTTATGCATTATAGTCATTATGGAATTATAGGAATAGTGTTTCTGCTAGAACACCCGTATCTATTTTGGTTTTGTTTAAAAACCTTGAATTTAAGAAACAAATAGCACACTTAAAAAGGTTGCTATAAAAATAAGTTACTTGGATAAAAGTGAGCCCCTAAATTCCCCCCCTGACTGTTGAGTGTACCTCATGATCAGGTTATCAGCATCAATAAGTTCTTCAATGTGATAATAAAATATTAAACTTAAGTATTGAAGATTGTTAATTGGCAGGGAGTTTATTTCCAAACTCTTGCTTGGAGTATTGTAAAGGTTTTGTCAGATCCATTTATATGTTTATGTTCTCAGAGACACCATTTTTGTACACAGACAATTTTTTTATCTGTTGAAATATAAATCGTATCGATCTTTTTTTTTTTTTTTTATTTTAGAACAGGACATCTCAGGTAAGAGGATATCAACGGTCTGTGTGGCCCAAAAAATGATCTATATTTTATATTCTTCGCATGCACTAATTTTAAGTTAAATAGTTCAGTTAAGTTGCTAAGTTAAATAGCCAGTGTGAGTCATCCAGTCCAGTGGCTTTTCAAATTTGGATAAAACAAGCTAAGTTTTTGAAAGAAATAAAAAGACTAAATTGGATGTATGTAGAATGAGCTAAAATCTTTCTGGTGAGTTATTCTCATGGGTGCATTTGTTATTGTGTGTTTTTTTTTTTAGGGTAAGCGATGAGAAAGATGCTCGTGGCTACCTTCAGGCTCTAGCCTCAAAGATGACTGAAGAGTTGGAGTCTCTGCGGAGCTCCAGTTTGGGATCCAGAACACTTGTAAGTATTCAGGGTAACTGTTGAAGCGAGCAATCACTCTCAGCTCTTCACACAGCTGATAAATGCTGATGACTCTACCAGTTAAACAGCTGATCTGTACTGCTCTAGTTTTTAGGTTTTATAGGGCATCTGTGATGGAGTTAAAAGCTACTTCTAATTTTATCAGTGAGTGGAAAGCTCTCTCTCTTTCTCGGTGTAACTCCTTTGAGTCGTAGCACAGTAACATTGGGTTTGCTTTAAATAGCAAATGTAATGGAAATTGATTGAAGGCAAGGGACAAATTGATGTTCTGTGTGATTGAGATTAGCTTTGATTTAATATGCTTTTCTGGGACAGACTGTCGGAGGTTGGCGTTAGTGAAGGGTTAGGGTTAAAATGGCATTAAGATCCTGTTAAATGCTTCATAGATGACATTCATCGAATACAATCTGTTTTAAGATTTGTGAGATTGCTTCTTGAAATTTAAATAACAATGATTTTCTTCTTAACATTTACAATTATTTGATAATGTTTTTTATAGCTATAACTTAAATAATCACACTTTGTAATTTTTTTAAATTGCTAATTAAGTTAAATTGAAACCATTTTTTCTCACCGACAAGTCTCTGTTGTTCTTAGATTGTATTGACATTTGTAATCACCAAAACAAAGAAAGCTCTAAGAGAAATCACACATTGCACATTTAAACTGAAATTGTTTTAAATTATGATTTGTCTTTTTTTATCTTTCTGAGGGTGCAGTGTTCGGCAATTAATTACACAGATTGGTGGGCAGATGTACCATGAGACAAATTTTGAAGTATCTCTTTCTTTATGATGGCCGAGTTAATTACATAATTTTTTATAATATGATGGATAACAAATGCTTATAAACACAGCGCCAACCACAAATGCTCAGGCTGGTGGAAAAAAACATTTTTTTTATTAGAATTTATTATAATAAACAATAAAAAACTCAACCTTTTAACATTGACCTCAAGCACTCATACATATTGATGTTACTTGTTAAATCTTATCTTCAAAGTTTTAATAAAAAAAATTTTTCCTCTTAGTGAGTTTAACCTTTTTACAATAATTAAATTAAGGGTAGAATTCAATTTAATTTGGGTCTGTGCAGAATATTTGGTCTTCTACATAGAACATCATGAGATTTAATACACAATCAAAGGTGTAATGTCTGAAATTGCACATGCGATGAAAACATTACTTTGACATCTCCTTACAAGCTTCAGCAGTGTGCGATGTAGCCACTAGCTGTTACAGGTTACTCAGAATATCCAATTAATTGAAAATGTGGATTATAATATATCAGAAACTTTGAGCAAAAAAGAACTACACACCTTTTTAAACAATTTTGGACATCTGAAAAACAGTTCTATACATGATTAAAATTAATTCTGCTGGTGCTTGCTTTTTACTATCGCTGTGCCAATTTAATTACAATAAAAGAGTCAATGAAGTTTATAGCAATTCATTACATTGATTAAAAACAAGAGAGACCAAATTTCCTGAGATAAAACAGTTTCTTGTTTATATATTACTAGTAGTTTGAAATGTTTTGTTCTTTAAACAAGAATTGTTTAAGATTGAGACCACTGAGAGGTTGGAATTTGATGATATTGATTGTTTTTGAATAATAGCAAAAGAGCAAGGGTAAGCATTTTAAGGGTAACTTTTACATTAAAATAATAGACATATGGATATTTAAACACATGAAGATTTATGCTTTTTTTGGTAACTCACAATATCAGCATGGTCCAGGAGTAAACCTCCCAACCCAGAGGTCAATGGTGGCTCCTCGAGTGACAAAACGGGTGAGTTTACCCATCTCCCAAGAGAGACGATCAAAAGATTGTTCTTTTGGCCCCTGCTCAATCAGCCTGTCATTCATCTGTCCAGGCCGCTTAAAGGATGATTGGCTAAAGAATGTGGCTTATGAAGAGCTCATATTAAATGCTACAATTTCAAAGGGCAGATGAATGGAAAGGCTCCCCTCATCGCTGGTCATAACTCATGGAAAACATTTCGGATAAGCTCACTTCAATTGTTCTTAGGAGGTCAACCATGTATACCCTTAACCTTCCACTTGGACGCTACTAGAGGACATCAAATCAGTCGCGGAGAGGAATCATTAACTCGATAAGCTTGAACAAAAGAGCAAGTGTTTGGGTGTAATGCCAAATTGTGAGCTTATTTTAGAATAATGTTAATGTTAAGTTGATGAGTTCTGAGAGAAGCGCCCCTTCACCTATTCGAACATTCACAAGCTGCAGTCACTTCATGGCTTTAAGCAATGAAATAAGTGTAATGCACAATATTCAGCTGCAACATATCTTCTACTAACAAATTCTGTCTCTTGGCCTCATTTGTCGATCGTGGAGCTTTGTTGACATCTGAGATCAATAGCTATTTAGTGGTTAAAGATCCTTGATAAGCCCTCACTAGATATTGGACTGAGTTAGAGGGATTGATGGTATCTGTGATGTGCTGTTTTTTCCATGCATGTGGCTTTCTTGTACTTTATATCATGAAATATTGAAAAATGGCAACCATCCTATGCTTCTTGGCACTTTAGTATCAGGATTTATATTCCTCTGATAGCCAGAGATGTGGTTGAGATCTGAATGAGCTATTTTTGAGTAATGACGGCACATAGATCATCTTTATTGAAAATATGTGCTCTCACGTCATCAGTATTTGTGGGATTAGTTTTAAGACTTGAAATCTTTTCATTGTCAGGATCCTTTGTGGAAAGTGCGCCGCAGTCAGAAGTTGGACATGTCTGCCCGACTAGAGCTGCAGTCTGCACTGGAAGCTGAAATCCGTGCCAAGCAACTCGTTCAGGATGAGCTGCGGAAAGTCAAAGCTACCAATATTTCTTATGAGAGGTCAGCCTTTGGTTTTAGTGCCACTTAAAGGTGTTATGTTTTATTTTAGTAGTGGTCCAGTCGGATAGGACATATTAAGATGAGTCATAACTCCCTATTGAAAGGATAGAGAGCAGTGCCAATGCAAAATGTCCATTAACCAGATCGTAGAGGATTGTCTGAAATATAAAAACATTGGGAAACAATACCCTAGAACAATGACCCTAGAACCCTCAACAAATTCTCACTGAAAGTAGTTTTATAGAGTATTCCATGAAAAAAAAAAACATTTAATTTGACAAAGAAAGGAAAAATAAAAGCAAATTATTGTCAACAACATGTACACTATATACAATGTGAATAGGATTTTTGCCTTGAAAAGTATCCTATGTTAGGCTTTTCCCATCTCCGCACAGATTGCAGCAGTGAATAGTGAATTAATTTATTTAGTATTTTTTATATATAGCTGTGTTTTGACTTTTATTTAAAAAAAAATAATGCTACCAAAACTAATATTATTTCAAAATCATGATGTTACTGACATTAACACACTACTTCTTGGTCTAAAATCAAAGTGTTTGTGTGGAAGTTATTGCAGTTAAACCTTTTTAATCTTTTGATGTGAAAATATGAAGAAATTTAATTCTGGGACTAGGTGAAGTAGTGGATATTTTATTTGCCTGATTGTAAATTTGGCGCTTTAAGAAAACCTCATCAAACTGTAATTAATGCCTTAAAAACACAAGTATTATCTTTTTCTGTTGTGCAACTTGTTTGTATGACTTTTAAGACCCCACATAAACCCTGAGTACCTTGTAACACAGAGTTTCAAATTTAACAAAAAAAACCTGTGAAAAATAATAATAAAAAATTTGAATAAAAAAGGCTTCTTCAAAAAATATATATTCTGTCTTACCCTGCTTTGCTCATTTCCACCTACAGTAAAGTAAAGGATATAGAGGCTAAGAACAGAGAGTTGGAGGAACAAATGGAGAACATGAAAAAGGAGATGGAGGAGAGCCGTTCACGAACAGACAAAGGTAAAAAAAAAATGCAGTCACTGTTCTTTCTTTCCTTCTTAAAGAGGATATTATAATGAACGAAACCCTGTTGCAATTTTTTTTACCTTAATTTCCCCCTCTCAATTCTAGGTCTGAAGCTGCCAGACTTCCAGGACTCCATCTTTGATTACTTCAATACCTCTCCACTGGCTCATGAACTGACATTCAGAGTAAGTATTTGAGATTGTATCTGGCCGGCAGCTACTGTGGTGCATGCCTTAACAACCACTTCTCTGTTCATTTCATCACCCTCATGATGGGCAGCGGCCTCGGGTCATCACAGACCTAATAGATAGTTTAGATTCAGTAAAGAGATGACGTTTAAATTGCCCTGAGACAAATGCTGATATAGATGGGCAGCAGGTTAATGCATATGTCAACTGCTATGGGTATCCAATGTCTTTAAAAACATGTAAAATTCATGTTTATTACTCCAAGCTATTTCATCAAACTATTTGTTTATAATAACCATTCTGACTCTGGTCACATGAATCAATGAGTCGCTTTTTATTCTGTAATATTGTTTGCTACTCATTTAACTAATTTGTCACATGGATTGGAAAGCTAATTTAATTGGGGAATTCTCTGAAGGAAACTGTCTGCCCACATAAGATGTTGCTTTATTTTCATCAGGGATTTTAGTGTGACACGCCATGGCTACAGAGGCATGCTTGAGTTAACCAGGCAATTCAATAAACACCTACAGTCCGGGGGAGATCATTCCCCTAGTTCAATGTTTTACTTCATTAGTTTTTCTCAACATAGATACTTACATTTTAATTGTGCTCTGTAGCAACAGTTCACAGTTTGGTTTATCGTCACGTGTAAACACATTTAGAAATAAACATTATAAGGCCCATTTATCTGCAAAGAATGCTTTTTAGAGTATAAATTACACAGTTGCCTGTTAAAAGTACTTATAGTTATATAGCTGCTTGCATTGAGGAAAAAAATATTTTACCTGTGCTGATAATAAGCTTTGACTAAAAACAAAAAAATACTGTAGTCTTAAATTGTTAGTAGTTTTGTTTAAACAATGAGAAACAGTATTGCATAAAATCCAGACCAATCCATTTGATTCAACATATTTGTAACAGAAGTAAATTCGTAGTTAGTTAAAAAAGCTGATGTATTGATTTTATCGATCTTGAGTTTGCTAATGATTTACTGAGGATTAATGGAAAAAGATGTGAACTAAAAAACAATTACAAAAAAAACCCATCATCATTGTCAAACATAGTGGTGGAATAGTCATGCCTCAGAATAAAATTAAATAGCTATGTTTTGTTTTACATTTTTTGGTTGGAATTTTCCAATTTCAACTCTACGAATTTGATTAGAAATAAACCAAGTTCTTTCAAAACATTTATGGTCAATTCCTTCAGCTTTGTGAAGACTAGATTAGAAATGTGATACCAGGGTTCAATGACTGGTGGTTTTGCTGAAATCAGTTACCAAGTTTATTGAAAGGAAGGGAAGTTGATGACACTAGATCTGTTGTAATCAGCTTGGTTCGCTACTATAAGGACCTTTAGTCTTTGATTGGCTAATCAGAGACTAGAATAACTGGGTTGGACAAAAACTGCAATTCACATGGGACGGTGCTAGGTTTCAGCGACTGTTTTTAAGAGTCTTTGGATTGCAAGAAAAGACATGAAGATGAAAGCTATCTTGTCATTTTATTTTTGTCCTCTTCAAAAAAAGGATTCTGTCTCCTCCTCATCCGCATCTTCTCTGCTTGCATTTTGGGATGAAGTAAGTTTCCTAAAAATTCCCACCTCTGTGACCTTTAACCTCAGAAGAAGGATCTGTCAGCAGACAAAATTTGCAACATAGCTTTCAATATTCCATACTGCATTTCATCTTAACACCACTTATTCATAAACAAATAAACATTTTCCATCATTTATGATTTACTTAATGCTTAACCAGCATGCCCTTGGATTTTTTTTACATCGGTTTTGTCTGCTGACCATGTTCTTCCGCCATATTGAAACCAGACCCTAGAGCCAAATCTGTCTAATTGTAGATGTTTCGCGCTAGAGCTTTATGATTAGCACACGGCAGTGCCATTAACCAAGCTCCCCTCTGCCTTCTAACCTTTTAAATGGCTAACATGAGTACAGTGTCTCACCACTCGTCAGCTTCTCAAGCGCACTAAGCCACTAGGTGTCTCCTGGAAGAACAAGGAGCTGCTATGATTTAGATAGACTCAGTCAGCTGTTAAATAAATTCAATAAAACTAAATGTGTTGGTAAATATTGGGGGTACTTCATACTTATCATGCATCAGTTCAGAGGATGGTGGTGAGTATGTGCTTGGAAGATAATTGAAATGGACAATAATTGATGGGTTTTTTTTCTGCCCTTTTAATTACCACCTTTTCTTTATGTGTCTTTGTGTGTGTCTCTGTTTACATTGTCAATGTTTAATGTTTTGTATTTAGACTGAACAAATCTTGTGTTAATAGTATTATTATGTCCAATTGTTTGCCAGCAGCTCAGTTTTAAACAGTTGTTATATATATATATATATATATATATATATATATATATATATATATATATATATATATATATATTCCTAAACTCTGCTAAACTATTTTCACCCTTAAAATGTTATACTTCTTAGCATAAATAAGACAGTTGTTGAGGATAAGGAGATTTCTTAATAGGAAAATTCACTATTCTTTAATAGAAAAACCTTTGAAATCCAGAAAAACATTTGATATCCACATTCTGCAAGAAATTTGTCATCATCAGTGTGTTAAGCTGATGGTTGCTAATTTTGGTGAATACCAGAAAAAGAGCTTTAGAACAAAACAGATAAGTCATGCACTTTTAAAGAATGTTTATGGCAACACAAATTTAGATTAAACCAAACTTGTTGGAACAACACAACCATTTCATAATCGTACTTTAAAGCATTAAAAAATATATGTCTATCGGGACAATAGTCACGCAGTGCATCTGTAATTCTATAACTAACTAAACTCTAGTTACATTGTTTATTTTTCATGAAACTTCAATGAGACTTGGTCCCTGTTACCAATTTCTCTGCTGAGCCAAGAGCAAACCCTTCACTGCATGCTATGAACTCGATTTTTTTCTAAGATGTTGTCTTGTTTACTTTTAATTATAATTACTTTTTAAAATGTATTTTTATAACATAAATCAAAACTCAAACTGTTCTCATAACAGTTAAATGGAGTTCAGAATCCAACACTGGCTAACCTTTTTTAGTGAGAACTCCCCGGGCCCAATTTATTTTTTAGGCTAGGGTGAAAATTTTTTCTGTAGGATGAAACTGACATAAAATTAAAGTGATTCCTGTCCTTTTTTACATGTAGGGAATGCTGTAAGGGGCACTTCTGACTCATGACTGAGCACATGATTTTTGTAAATTTAGAGCGATATGCTTCATAAATCTCTGCCATATGATTTCCAGTTGACAAATGGTTTAGATTGAGCCTCATCAGCTCATCATGAAGACGCAATGACTAAATGTGCACACTCATTTTGATTTGCTTTTCCTCTCAGTCAAGCTCCATCGGTGACATAGACTCGACACTGCAGAGGACAGACATTCCTTCTTCCTCACCATCAGTGGCCTCAGAACAGGATGTGAGTGTCCACCTAACACTTCCTATTCAGCTCTGTAGCTGCCAGACTTCCTGTCTCATACATTAGTCATTGCTTCAGTAATGTCTTGTAAGTTGTTAAAACTATTGAATTGTCGTTTTAGGAACCAGTCAGGCCTCTGGTGACCACCCCGTCTGCACCTTCTCCAATGTACCAGCCCACCCTCAGTGCCCCAAAGGTAAATCTTGCTTTCGATGCACAACCAATATGCTGACATTTATTAGCTTTTAAGTGAATCTGTGGTCTTGTCCAAAAGGGCTAAGTTGATTGATAATAATTTAACCTGATAATTATTTATAAAAAGGAAAGTGATTGTTCTTAAAATCAGTTGACATTTTCCCATTAAACACATAACCTTAGATATACTGATGTCATTGTTACAAAAAACAAACACGAGTGAGGCACCACAATGTTCAAGCAAGTCTGTTAACAACCCGGACATTTTATTACCAAAAAAAAAAAGATTATTCCGAAATGTGGGTTTACTTTGGCAAGGAGTGTGTTAAAATACTTTTGTGGTGTTCCCTTTGGTGCAGAAATGAGTGTTAATCACCTGGATCTGTTTTTGCACTGTGTTGTTCAACACTGCTTACACTAGCCTGCATATGATGCACAATATGTTCTAAGTTAGTCCTTAGTTTTCTGTGTTTTATGTAGCACCAGGGTTCTGGAGGAACTTTGTTTCATTTCACTATGTACTTCATCAGTTTATATTGTTGAAATGACGATAAAAAGCTACTGGCCTTGACTTGAAACGTAATCATATGCAATAGTATGAAATTGTACGGAAAAATAAATACGCTCAAATAATAAATCTCAAAGTACCAGCAGCCAGACAAACCAAACGTCAATTCAAGCACCTTCATTCAATGCAACACCGTACTAACAACCTCACCAGACACAAAGAAATAACGGACACAATCCGTTGTTTCTCACCTGGCTAAAGATACAGTTCCCATGAACACTGTTAAAAAGACGAGTTTAAAAAAAACTTATTCAAGCGATATTGCTTGCTCTCTCATAATTTTTTTTTTTACACTACGCAATCCCTGCTCTGTAAAGCAAATGTTGTGAAACAGTTGAGACAGAAATGAGAGACGTTCACAATTTTTGCAGATTTATGGACCGGCATTGCAATGGAACTATACGTGATGGTTTAGTTTTTCTAGCTAAGAATCTTTAACTCACTTTACTCTGACATAATGCTTTGGTATGTTTATTTTTATCATGTTTAATGGTGGTAATTTTTTCTTTACATCATTACATTATTTTTCATTACATTTCTTTGTTTTATGTATATTTTCTTTGAAGCAAAGGGTATTATGTCAATTTTTTCTGCTATTTGATAATCTAATATACAGGGTTAAATAATATTACCATTAATGTATTAAAATAAATGTTAAAAATTCCAGAATTGTGAATTGTGACCTTTATTCTAAGCAAAACAAATTGAGATTCTCATTATATCCAGAATTGTGTCTTACAACAGCAAAAACAGCAGCTAAATCCTCTCTGTGGCATATTTGCGGTGGTCCCAATTGTTGTATAACAGGAAAAATCATACCGTTCTTTTTATTCTAAAGACAAATCACTCTCATGTCTCAATAGATAGACTAATATAGTCTTTTTTAATAAATAAATGAATGTGTGCAGTAAATACTACAAGGCTGAGAACGCCTGGTGTCAGAAATAATTTGCTTTAGCCAATATGACTATAATGGTAATTCATGTTATGTATTTATGGACAAAATCTTATGTAGTAAGATTTCTTTTTCGTTCGTAAGACACGCATAAAATCAATTGTCTTTCTCTTTCTTGCTTAATTGTTTTTTTTTTCCATCACTTTTTATTACTCTCGCACTCTTTCGTTCTCTTTTTTATTCATATACCTACTTATATTTTATTTCTTTCCACTTCAATCTGTTTTCTTCTATCTCTTATTTCCTTACTTTTTGCGGTTTATTTTTGGATTTTTCCATTTCTTCCTATTTCTTGCTCTCTTCTCTGTCATTTTATTCCATTTTATTTTATTTAATCATCCCTATTTCTCTGTGTAACTTTTCTTTCATCTTCCCTTTTTCTTACATTTTCTGAATTTATTTTCTTTTGATCATTGTCTTTTCATCCTTTAATACCCTTTATTTTTTTATCTTTTTTTCTTCCTCTATTCCTCTCTCTTCTTACATTAATGGTATATCTATTCATATGTCAGTGAGCTTTTTGTATATTACCACAAAATATATTCCATATGTTTAAAAAACATTCATTTAAACTGCATCTGAAAGTAATGGAAGGGGTATTTACCGACAGATAAAAAAAACATTTGCAAAAAGTTAAATTTCTCAGGTTTTTGATGTCATCATCTAAATTCTTGTGTTGATTCTGCAGCCAAAAGCTCATCAGCTGAGCATTAAGACCTTCTCCAGCCCAACCCAGTGCACACACTGTACATCCCTGATGGTGGGCCAGATTCGACAGGGGTATGCTTGTGAAGGTGAGAAGAGAGTGATCAACGATCATTTCAAGAGCTAATATTTAATATTTAATCATCTTCTGAAATTTTTCCCTCACTCATTCTCTTTCAGTATGCTCTTTCATCTGCCACGTGTCCTGTAAAGACAATGCACCCCAAGTTTGCCCTATTCCCCCCGAGCAGACGAAGAGACCCCTGGGGATTGATGTGCAGAGGGGCATTGGCACAGCGTATAAGGGTTTTGTCAGAGTGAGGATCATTTTTGAGAAGACTCTCTTATATTTGCCTCTCACTAAAGGTCTCCATCGAGTTTAAAATGTCAATGCTGTTTCTTCAACTGTTTCTGGAAAAACTGCTTTTTAGATCCCAAAGCCCACCGGAGTGAAGAAGGGCTGGCAGCGAGCGTATGCTGTAGTATGTGACTGTAAACTCTTCCTCTATGAGGTGCCAGAAGGGAAGTCCACTCAGCCTGTTGTGATGGCCAGTCAGGTCCTTGACTTGAGGTCAGGATTTTATTCATTGTATACATTTAACACTGTGTACATAATCCTTTCAAGTTGAAAAGAAGTTTGTGACTTTTTGTCATTTTAAAGGGACGAGGAGTTCTCTGTAAGCTCTGTATTGGCTTCTGATGTGATCCATGCCAATAGCAAAGACATTCCCTGCATTTTTAGGGTACCTGCCTGTCGTTTTGTAATTTTATTTATTTTATCCATATCGTGGATTTACATTGGTGGTAACAAGCAATGTTTTCCCAGGTAACCTCGTCAACTCTGAATGCCCCGATTCGACCGATGCCTCTGCTGCTGTTAGCTGAGAGTGAGGCTGAGAAGAGAAAGTGGGTGGGCATCCTTGAGGGCCTGCAAAGCATCCTGGCCAAGAACCGCCTGAAGAACAGAGTGGTGCATTTCCTTCATGAGGCCTACGACAGCAGCCTACCTGCCATCAAAACTACCCTGTCTGCTGCAGTCTTAGGTGAGAAAAGCATCTCAACAAATAATTTTGAATAATGGAATAAGTTTAGCTGTGCAGCCTGTGTATCTGATTATTTTTTAACTGAAACATTATAAACTTGATCTGTCTCTGTTCTGTTTGTATTAATTTAATTTAAAACCCGGCAAGGAGTGGTAGGGTTCCCAGATTTAAAATAAACTGCGCAAAGATTCTTGTAGAATCCCATTTGTAATTTATCGGAGCTGTTTTGTTGTGACTACATTAAACTGATGCTGAATTTACTATGAGGTGTTTGAGATGCTTCTTAAGGTATAATTATACATATCTCATTTTTTATTTTTCTCTCCTTTCGCTCTGTTTTTGTTGGTAGTTCTACTTAATTTTTTTTCTTACTACTTCAATTTCTTATTTCATTGTTTTTTTTTCGTTTACTTTTTGCTGTTTATCTTTTTGACTCTTTCATTCTTTGTTTCTTTTTTTTCTAGCGCTCTCTTCACTTTATTGCTCTAGTCCTTCAGTTTTCGTCTTTCTGGTTTTCTTTATCTTCATTTCTCTAACTCCTTCTTTCATTCTCCGTCTCTTTCACATTTCCTTGATTTCATTTATTTTAACCCTTTTTCTCCCCTTTTATTTCATTGAGCTTTTTTCTTCATCTATTCCTCTTACATGAACATTATTATTATGTGTGCTTCTTTAATGTTTTTACAGTATCTTTTTAAATAAACTGTATGATGGAAGTTATAAACACACCAACATTTGCAATTAAATTGAGATGTTTTGTCTTTTTTTTGTCATTTTAGTTTGAGGTGCTTCTTACAATATAATCATACAAGCGCATACAAGTTTAAAAAAAAAAAAATGCAAATTTGTGCCTTTTTCGATGGAAGTGAATTGATCTTATTTTAATTAGTTAAAAAGGTGATTTTATTACTAAAAATACAAAAAACAATGGTGTAACAAATCTTACTTTGCTCTGCATTCAGATCGAGAACGAATCGTCTTGGGAACTGAAGATGGCCTCTTTGTGGTTGAGATTACCAGAGATGGTATGAGCATTTTATTTTTATTACTGATTTTTTTGTGAGATCATAAAATGTACCCCTCTGATCCACCTTTCAGTCATTGTTCGTGCAGCTGACTGTAAACGAGTCTGCCAGATCGAGCTCATCCCCAAAGAGAAGATGGTGGCCCTGCTTTCCGGGCGAAATCGCCACGTGCATTTGTTCCCCTGGGCAGCGCTGGAGGGCGTGGAGGGATGTACTGATGTCAAACTGAGTGACACTAGAGGCTGCCAGGCTATGACCATAGGCAACCTACGCCCTGGTGGCCCAGCATGCCTCCTGGCAGGAGTGAAGCGACAGGTCTTCTGCTATGAAATCACTCGTGCAAAGCCTCATCACCGCAAAGTTTGGGAGGTGCAGGCGCCTGGTGTCGTCCAGTGGCTGGGCATTATTCGAGAAAGGCTCTGTGTGGGTTACCCATCAGGCTTTGCTTTGCTGGCCATGCAGGGTGAATCATCGCCAGTCAGTCTGGTGAGCCCAGGTGACCCATCATTAGCATTTTTGGCTCAGCAATCTCTAGACGCCCTCCATGCTATGGAAGTTGGGGCGAATGAAGTGTTGCTGTGCTTCAGTCAGCTGGGAGTGTACGTGGATGCGATGGGACGGCGGTCTAGGACTCAGGAGCTCATGTGGCCTTCAACGCCACTCGCCTGCAGTAAGTGTCTCAAAAGAGCATGTGTGGGTAGTAAGCACATCTTATAAATGTTACAAACCAATGTGTGTATGGAATGTTTGGAACCCTACTGAAATTACCCAGTTTTTTTTCATGTGTGGACTTAAGAAAACTAAGTTGGTAAGAAAAGAGGAGAGTTTTTGTACGGGCAGAGAGGATAAAACAACAGTTTGGAGCCAGTTTGATGAATTTTCAATTCAATATCAACATGCGTTGTTTGATACTAGCAGTTGGATTCTTACATTTGTTGAAATGTTTCAGGTTTTTAAACACAAGAGATGTTTTGAAAGGTTTTGGATGAAAGAATGATGAAAACTCCAGTTCAGGATAGGTACCACTTCTTGTTTTCCCCATCATGCCCATACGAGTTTTAAATGAATTTTGCAGCATTTGTAACACCGTTGGCAAAAGACCCATACTGATGTATATTGGTGGCCCACTCTAGCAGTCAAACAGCATTCTGTTGTTTGGTTTGCTATTTTAAGTATATTTTAACCTTATTTTGAAACCTTGATCTCTCTATTTCACAAACAATCTGAAAAGTAATTCTACATATATCCGTTAATGTAAATAAGACAACTGCAATCTTGCTCTCTTTACTTGGTGTGATGTACTGCCATGCGTCTGTTCAGATTAGTGACATTTCTTTAGATTGCATCATAAAATATCTTGCTGCTATTTGATTGGATGGAAAACATATAAAAAATCCTGCCTAACATGTGACCATTTAAATGCATGCAGGGTCTTAAATATAGATTAACTTAAATTAACATTTACATTTATGTCTTTAGCAAATGCTTTTGTCCTAAGTGGGGAGAGACAATAAGCAATTTATTGCAATGCTGACTTCTAACTCGGGTAGCTCACAACAGAAGTTTTTTCAGCTGATCATTCAACCATAGCAGGAACAAACTAGAACAGAGGTTAATTTTTTTATTTTATTTAGGATTGTAGGTGTTACCAGAAGAGGATATTTTTTTGTTGATTTTTGTAAATGGTTTGTACGTTTTTAGCAATGTCTTACAGCTGTATAGTAGCATTTTTTTTAAACGAGTATGGTTATTTTGCTGAGGCTAAAGAGAACAATTGTGAGTGGAGAATAGCCAAAATAAATACATAATAGCAGGAAGTGAGATCAAAATAAAAAAAGAGATGATCAAAAAAGCAGAAAGTGGTCAAAATATAATTAATTCATTTTCAAGTTCAGAAAATTTCGCTATTGTATATTATTGTGTTATTGGGAAACTGGTGTTTTGTAGTGTATTTAGTGTTGTATGCCTAGTGTCATTATGAGTTTTGAAAATATCTTCACAACCCAGTCTTCCAATTCCCCTGTATTTATTTTCAGGCTCCAATTCAAGCTACCTGACAATGTACAGTGATAATGTTGTAGATGTGTTTGACGTTCACACCATGGAATGGGTTCAGACCATCTCTTTAAGAAGAGTAAGTGACTGAAGAAGAAGCTCTTTCATCTTTCAAAGCATTTGAATTGATAGAATTGTTTCCTCTGTTGCCTATAGATTCGACCCTTGAATGTGGAAGGCAGTCTGAACATGTTGGGCCTAGAGCCGCCCCATCTCATCTACTTCAGCAACAACTCTTCAGGTGGGATCCCACAAGTCAACACACTTAGACAAAGTTAACAAAAGTGCTGATTGTGGACACCTACAGTCTATCAAACATTTACTTTTTAACTGCAATCCACTTTTTCATATTAGAACTGACTTTTATACCCTCACATCTTTAAACGATACTAAATCAAATAATGTTTTAGCATTTTTAACAAAGCTAAAATTAACATATCTTAACAGTTGTTGTGTTTTATTGTTTTATTTTAATATGTTGTTTTCTTCTGTATTTTAAGTTTTATAACTTAGTAATGTTACAGTTTCTAATGTTTTAGAACTGTCTAGCCATAACATAGCTAGAGATGCTGACATGGCTTAAATAACAAACAAACAAACATAAGTAAGTGCTGAGATCTAATTTATTTTTTAGATAGTATTTTTGATCACAACAGCTTTGTTGATTACCAACTTTAAACTATGGATGGCAATCACCATCATGCCTTTTGACAATGTCTAATGGTGCTGTAAGTTGCAGAATCAGGTATGTATGTGGGATAGGGTTCTTAAATTAGTTTAAATAATTTAAATGCACACTTAATAACAGTTTAAAAATGTGAAGTTCAATGAAAAACAAAAAAACTGAGACTACTTTGAAGAGTCTCAATGAGGCCAACTCTTGAGAATTAATCTAATTGGCTTTTCATTGAACAGTTCAACTCTCTTCATTATGGTTCTGCTTGCTTCCCTGTTCCATCTAAACATGGTGCCTGTTTAAGTCTGGGTTTGGTTATGGTTGTGGACATGATGCAAACTAGTGCACAATAGAAAAGGGGGCATGCATGGAATCTTGAAGGAGAATATTTTTGAGCGGTCGAGTTGATATCTGGAGAACTTTTGTGAACACTCATAAAAGTTCAAAATCTTAAAAATCATTGTTAGGGTTACCAGATATTGATGTAAGACAATACAGCAAAGTAGGCCTGGGATGGTTTTGCAAAAAAGTTTTATCAGTTCATGATTTTCTATTTTATATGTGAAACAAGTCAGCACAAACAAACAAAAAAATAAGAACACTAACATTTTCTTTATTAGATATATTTATTTCCGGTAAATAAATTAATGTATTGTAATTGGAATCAAACTAATTCATGTAAGTAATTGATATATTTCATGGAAATACTTGATATACATGAAAAAAATTAATACTTGAAATATTTGCACTTGAATATATGCCCCTCTTGTTCATGTTAAACAAGGAGATTTAGATCTGGTTTTAAGGAGTGTGAAGATTTAGGGCAGAGGTCTCAAAGTCGATTCCTGGATGGTTGTAGCCCTGCATAGTTTTGCTCCAACCTTAACTGAACACAACTGATTCTACTGATTAAGCTCCTCTGAGTTTGATTGACCCTTGATTTAGAGACTAGTAGGGATGTAGTATCATCCTGAAGTGTACTCACCATGACCGTAATTAAACCAAACTCTGGGGTTTGTGGCAGCATGGTTGAGGACAAAATATATATATATTTTTTGCTACATTCCATTTGTCTATGTTGATCTAGCTGCAAAAATATTAATGCAGCTCTGTTATAATGTGGATTTATTTGAGACTTACTTGAAATGGTTCTATTCAATGTAGCTGTTATGATGCAGCATTCTCTTTAACTAAAGTTATAGAATCAGTTTTACATCAACAGATAAATACTTTGTAAATTCTGTTTGGAACAGGAAGTCAGGTAACGATGAGCACAGCTCCACTCTTTGGGGTCCGTTTACAACTTGCTTCAGGCCAAATTGGGCTTGTTGCTCTCTTGATAAAGGCACGTTTGTTTTAAAACTGAAATGATCTCCTTTGTGACTCCTTTTTCAGGCAATGTTCCAGTGTGTTACTCGTTACAGTCATATCATGTGCCTTGGATTTTAGAAACCCAGGACTTCTGGAGATTAGCTCTCATCATCTTTGATTTCCATCTTATTCACTGTGCTGCTTCCACAGATGGCTGTGACCTGGCCATCCCAGAGACCTCAGACAACAGTAAGAAGCTGATGGTGAGGACTCGCAGCAAGAGAAAATTCCTATTCAAAGTACCAGAGGAAGAGCGACTGCAGCAAAGAAGGTCGGTGGTTTCAGGAGCATCTCATACCACCTCCTAATGCACTGCTTCTTATAAAAGGGATGTTTTATTTTTGTTGAACAGGGAGATGCTTAGGGACCCTGAAATGAGATCTAAGCTGATTTCCAACCCCACCAATTTCAACCACGTTGCTCACATGGGTCCAGGCGATGGCATGCAAGTCCTCATGGACCTGCCACTGGTAAAGCTTCACATCCGACTTTTTAGATATTCATTCTGAGCTTTCATATTTTATCACTTTGTTTTTCAAACAAACAACACCGGTCAAACGTTAGAGATTAGTGTGACATTTCTTGGCTGTTTCATCCTACATCAGGAGCTGAAAAATATTAGGAGTTGCAATGGAGGGTGCAGTCTTTGGAGCTGTACTTGATTGATCTGTTGCGTGTCCTTTAAGCCCAAAGAACATGTACTATACTCATACAATATCTGAAATGCACGTAAGGTATAACACACTGTTTGCTGATTTAAAAAAGATACTTTTGTTTTAGTAAAGGTGCCATATTATGGTCCTTTTAAGTCATTGATAATAATTTGACCGCACTAGATTATCACTTCATCCTTAATTACCTTTTAAAGGCAGTATTTATCATGTGCCATTATCATTTATCATGCATCATTAACAATGTCTTTGAATCACCTCAAATGTTTGTGCTCTGCAAAATGAGCAGTGTATCTCATGTTCCTCACACTGCCATGCTTCCAACATGCAGCATTTAGGTTTTTGTTGTTGGCACATTGTAAATCCTCCCATTTCTGATAAACACTTTCATCTATTGGTAAGCCAAAACAACACTTTTGGCCCAGGACATCCAACAACACACTTTTTTGTTGCACATCCAACAACAACACTCAAGCATTAGTGTTTCATCTGATTAGTGGGCGGTGCTATGGCCAACCGGAGTTGATATGGTCATTTAACCATTTTGAGCTCCCAGAAAAAGAAAATAGGATTACCTGAACACACATGAATCAATCTGAATATGACTTGAGGGAATAATTCTAAAACATGAAAGAAGTGTTGAGTTACATGACATGACACCTTTACTTAATACTTTTTAAACATCAGCTTCATTCCTACACTGAAAAAAACGCCTCATGTTATTGGACATACCTCGTGTGTGAGTAGGTGTTTTTATTTTACATGAGAATACTTTTTTCTTCCTCTCAATCAGTTACTGTTCACTTAATACATAGTAAAGCATGTGTTAATCAAATGCTGTCCAAACACGGTTACAGTTTTGAAGAATTCATCTATTGTTATTCTTCCACCCTGTAGATGAGATGTAAAACCTTCTTAATTTAATTCATTCATATAGGTTACAAATGAAACAAGAAAAAATAAGCAAGTATTTTGTCTCAGTTTAGATTCATTGTGAACTATGTTATAAATTTTAGATTATGATAAACTGCCTTTTTCCGCCTTTTTGTTATACAATTTACTTACATTTATGTTTTTAAAATGCAAAAGTTCCCTAAACACCTATGCATATTCTGCATGTGATATCTGCATGCATTTCCTGTATGAGTCTACCCATTATAGTTTTTTTCCGGGGTCATGTATCACCAGGTTCAGAATCATTGACGCGCGCCAGTTAACCAAATTTACATCAGATGTCAATATTCAGCCTTTTCTTAAACTTTTTTTCAATAATCTACTGAATATACTCTGTACTGAGTTTTCTTTACTCTCCATACACTGAAAAAAAAAACAATCACGTAAAGTAAATATTCAATTCGTTTCAATTCATGTAGTGTTTTTAAAATTAGCAACAAGACATATTTGTTTTTTGAAAAGTTTCTCACTGCATTTGGAGGGCTGATAAAAAAAAAAGTCTGTAGCGCTCTTGTGTTAACGCTAGGTCTTAATTTACTATGGTTTTTATTGGCATGTTTTTTTCCCACATTCTATAAAAGTATGTGTAGTTGGATGTAAATGGATACAATTAAAACTCTGTCTTTAAACTTAAATGTAAACTTCACATCTCTCCCATTCTGAAATGTTCTTGTATGTTCGATAGTATTAGTGCTAGCACTTATCACAATCTCGCTGAAAGTAGTCAGTTGACCCAAAATTCTTTTAGTTCAAGTATACCATGAAGCACTACTCTGCTTTCAATACATTTAAACTATGTAGGATTGTAGAACTGAATTGTGCACCTTTTGGACACGGTCATATTCTTAGGTACAAATTACATTTGGTGAATCTAAAACCAAAAGTCTTTCTAAACCAAAGAATGGCGACTGACCAAGCAATGATTTGCAGAATGTTTACACAGACTACACAATGTTACATTTCAGCAAGTGCTGTTTGCATGTTTTTTCTGCTTTTCTCATTTTCTATAGCTCTGTATAGTTTCGTTTGCAACTATTTCCCATTGGACACTAAAGTTAACTGGTTGATGTTCATCCTAACATCCTATTCTTTCATTTTTCTGAACAGCACTCAAGTCTCTCGCTCCTCTCTGCATGTTTCTCCTGTTTCAGTCAGTTAGCGCCACTCTCTTTCACCCTCACACCCTTCTCTCTCTCTTTCTCTCTCTTTCCTGTTCCCGTCACTCCTTGTGTTTTGGCTGGGCTGGTGGATCCGCTCTGCCCTCTGGTTGCCGTGGCAGCAGCAGAGCGAGAGTCCCTCCCCCTCATCCTCTCGCCACCATGCCCTGATCTCCCCTCCGAGCAACTTTGAGCACGTCTATCACATGAGTCCTGTCTCTGCCGGGCTCTATCTGCAGAAAGAGCCATCCTCTCAGCAGAGCCTGATTCAGTTCTCCTCTTCCTCCTCCTCCTCTCCTTCCACATCCTCCCTGGGAAGGGTAGGCTAGCAACACCCCATGTCTTTTCTATTTCCTCTTCTTCCCATCCCCTCCCCCTCTAACACGGCCTCTATTTTCTTTCCTCTGCGTGTTTCTCCATCCCTCTCTTACTGAACTCTGCTTGAGTAGTGGTGGATTTTGGTTTGAGGGTGTTGCTAATCAAATTGGCTAGATTTAGGATTTTTTTAAAGATGTAACTGTTAATTGAAGGGATTTGTTAATAAGGTTTTTCCACTCTCATTCTATTAGAGTTAAATACAAAATCTATGGATTTGGCCTTATCATTTGAAGGCGTATATTCTGATAGCTAGAAGGAAATGGGGGATCTCGATTGGTATTTACGTTCAAGAGAGTTTTCCTTTTTGGAAAAGATTTAAGTATACACTTAAATTAGATTTTTATTTACAATGTCATTCCTCATCTGAAGTTACCCATTTTCTTTTACAACATTTATTATACCACAGTCTTCTGAATACTTGATTCTGATTGGCTGGAAGGTGTTGATTAATTTGATCATCTTTGCAGATGAAATTTCTTCGCCTCCATGTTAAATAATGCACGTTTAACCGTTGATTATTCCTTACTTTTGTCATCCAGAACTAAGAGATTGTTGTTTAAAAGCTCTACTTTACAGACAATTCATCAGAAGATATTTCTTTTTCGCACTGCCAAAACAATATTCTCTAAGCATTTATTAAAGCAGCTTTGCTTTTAAAGGTCAATGTGAGGATTGTGTAAGAACCCATTTTAAAGGTTCAAATCAAGGGTTCCACATGTGTTTGAAATCCTTGAAAATTTGTTTTCAATGTTTAAAAAGTATTTGAAAAGACCAAATTGACTAAATGTGGTCGATTTGTTTGTATTTCTATAACCATTTATCAACTCTAAAAAGTCATACTATTTGGCCTTTTAGCAGATAAAATTAGTCAGGACTCAAATATAACTCATTATTAATCGATATTAAATATCAATATTTCTCTCTAAATTTCATACATCGTTTGGTCCTTTTTATTTAAACACAAATATTTAGCTTATCTCTCTAAAGAAATGTTACATACTTGTGCGTTGCTGGAAAAAAAAGATTTTATAAAATGGGTGATTTTGATACAGAAATGTTGAACCCTCTTGGTCGAGAAATGGCTCATGGTTACAGCAGTTGGACAGCTTTTTTTGGACTGTGATTCTTATTTGTTACAGTATAAATAATAAGACATTTGCTATACTATACTATACTATAGAACTACACTACTATAGAACTACACTATACTATAAACTGTTTTACATCCCACATGATCAAATAGTTGGGCCAACATTTTGGAACGGAAGTTTGATGAAAGGAGAGATAGTTGTTAATCTTGAAGAATTTAGTTTTAAAAATAATAGCTATAAATTAATCGTCCAGAGGACCACATTTTTTGAGTGAGTTTACTTTGTTTATTCGGCTACAGTACATGGATCAGGTAGGGCGGCATTGAAAGAAACTACAAACAGAGCTAAAACTTACATTTGTTTGCATAGTTTCTCTTTTTATAGCCATTTTAAATAATAGTAATTCCTATTTTAACTTCATTTATTTGAAGTTCAGTAAAGTGACGAAGCTAGTTTTTATGGGGCTTCATCCCTCACTATATACTAACCAGTCCACCTAGAGTCTTGGAGTGCAGCTAAACGAAATTGTATGCATTAAACTAATGACTTATTAACAGCACATGTCACTAATGTGACTTTTCTTACAGAGTTTTGAGGCAAGGTATTAATAATGAGGTTTTTGTGTGGTTTTAAACTAAAAATAGATTTTGTTAGCAACAAATCTATTCTAACACAAGCATGTGACTGTGGCCCACTGTATTTATGTTCATGTCTCTCCTTGTTGTGTAGAGCGTGATGCCCTCTTCTCAGGACGACTTGTCTAAAGACAAACCGAGGCCGCTCTCCAGCATCTCACGGCAACAGAGGAGTAAAACCCAGATCACCCGCACTGCCTCAGGTCAGCATCACACTCTCCTCACTGAAGAGGATTTGCTTCGCTGATCCAAGCCTGATTCAAATGATTTGTGCATTTGAAACTGTTGGCTTTGTTGACGCTGACAGGTGGAGGAGATTTCGGAGGAGCAGGGTCATCTCGCAGTATTTTGGACCAGGATCAAGACTATGATCGAGAGGTAAAGACATCTGTTCTCTACCTTCTTGACCTCTTTTGGGATGTCAGATATGGTTTATTTCACCCGTCCTACTTTCTGAAAGCTGCTTGAGATGCACGATGAACGCCTAGAGGAGCCTTGAGGTGCCTTTGGCCTCTCAAGTTTCTCTGTCCTAAATTTGTAGTCTGGAATAACTGCTCCAGTTCTTACAGCAAAATCGCCTGCAGCTGTATGTTGCTGTTATTTTAGAATTATTTACAAAGCATGGGGATTATGGTGTTATTTTTCTTTCTTTTTTCTTAAAATTTTTTAGAGTCGTGGTACTTTAAGGATATCAAGTAATACTCCTCAGATTTTATTGTTTATGAAATTAATTTTCGTTTTAAAGCAAGGTTGAGTATATTTGTTCAAGTATGCGTAAAAAGCAGATTAGCGGAGCAGTTTATTTGTGTGATACAGAGCAGACTTTCTTGCGTCCTCCTTGATAAAAATCAGCCCAAATTTCCACATAGCAAAACAGTTATTCTGAACGTCAAAAGAGAATAGATGTAATCTAATAGAGAGTATGACATTATAAACTAAACCAACTAAATAGTATTCAGAAGATAAATAAATACATATACATGGTAGACATTTTATATATAATATAGTTTCAAAATGTTTTTGAAGTACATGGGAAAATATTAAATGGGACCAAAATAAAATATTTAAAAATTTATTAGCATGTACTTTTTCATTTTTTTTTTTATATATTTACTTGTTAGGTTCGAGTCTATTTTTTTGCTATTTACTTCAATATATATCTAAATGCAAGAACATATACATTTAAATATGAGAATAATAAATGTGTCTTTCTAAACTATTAAATGACCCTCCATTATCTTTAGTCACTACACCAGCGATGTAGAACTGTTGAAGAAGTGCTGTTTTACTAGTTGAGGTGCTGAACAAAGAGGAAATACTTAATTATTTGAAAGAGAGGAGAACGGCAACTGAAGCCCTTCTCCATGCGCCGCCTCTTTTGCTGTGTGGTCTGGCAGATTTTTGGTAACAGATCAAAACCGGAGATTTTGCGGTCGTAAACAAAGCCTAGCAGATTTCTTATACAATTATTCGCTTTACAATTTTTTTCTTTACAAATAGTTTTAAGATATAAATACAGAATATATTTCTGTATCAGGTTTAAAAGTTGTTAGTACTCAGCAAAACAACGTAATAGTCTTCCACTTCTTCAGTGACGTATGAAGTTTCTCACTGAATTAACCCTTAAATACAAGTTGCAAGGTTTAATAAAACACTAACGTCTAAAGAACATCACGTATCTACAGTTTTGGTCAAAAAAAAGTTTGGCTCTGCAGTGTCACCTTGGTTTTTCACAAGGAAAAATTTGTTGACCAGTGAAAGTTGGAATCACATGTTCAGAGAGCTGTTGGGACATGAAAGAGCAGCTGGATGCTGCTTGCTTCATGTCGAAATGGTTGTATATTTTAGTTGTAAAGTATTTATATCAGCATTTATTTGTCAAAAGTGAATTCCTTAAACACTTGTGTTCTGTTTTTTGTTTTGTTTTTTTCTTCTGGCATCATAGCCCGACTCAGATTCAACCAAGCATTCCACGCCCTCAAACAGCTCTAACCCGAGCAGCCCGCCGAGCCCTAACTCTCCACACCGCAGTCAGCTGACCCTGGACAGCCTGGATCAGTCCCTGGATGGCTGAAAGCTTGAAAATTGCCCTAAACAACCTGAAAACATCCTTTGTCACCGTCTGAAGAAGTGCCAAGACTCTTTCAGCTCTCAAAGAGCCAAAGGCTTATCTTGAATCCTGCTTCAGGGTGAACCCATCAATGTCCTCAAGCTGCGTGCAAGAAGCACGAGCTGATGAGACTCCTCAGAGTTCCCGAGTCACCAAAATATCAAGATAATTACCCCAGCCTCCTAGTGGACATATCGTGGTATTACACTTGCTGGCTCACCAGATCACCAGAAAGACTTTTATTCTATTTTATTTGAAACCTAATCTCATGCTATGCTCCCTCAAGTCATTTTTTATTGTTATTTACGTTACTAAATGAGCGAACATCAAATCTGCTGTCATGGAATCTTAGCTTCCTGTCAAATCACAGAGAAGGGGACTTCTTATGCTATTTTTAATTGTGTAATATCAGGAAACGTTAGCAAGGGGCTGGAAAGAGGAGTATACAAGGGGAAAGCAACCCGAGTAGGGGAGCGGATCGTGGCATTCTTGTTTAAAGCAACCGGCGCTGGAACAGGATTGGTCACCGGGTCATGAAACGCCTCAACTCTCACGAGCAATAGACTGTCGGCAGCAACTTTACGCCAAATTAGATGGCACTTTTATTCTGTAATATCTCTTTTCTTCCACTTCTGCATTTAAACGAGCATTTGAGATATTCATGTTTTAACGTAGATGTTTCCCATATAGATATCTAATTCAGAGTCATAAAATTCAAGGCAGGAAAAAGCAACATTTTCATAGAGATAAGTGTTTTAACAGAAGGCACACGGCTTCAACTATTCATAGGATTTCAGTAGTTCATCGTGAGCTGCTCCTGCCTCTGCTACTGCTGCTGCTGCTGCTTTGTGTGCTTTATTTAAAATGAAAATAAAATATATAAATGTGATAAGGTTATCTCATCATAGCCATGCTCTGGTCTCTGATGTTTGACCTGTGCGATTCACTCTGTCCAGGACTCTTTCAGATGCTGTGGGTTTATTGATCAGAGATTGCAGGAGTGGGAGGCATATCCACTATCACTCGTGTGCCTTCGGTGCCAACGTTCATTTCAGTCATAAACTACTCGATGACACTTTTATGTGGATTTGACGAGTCTGGCGGTAATGTGTTGCGTTCTAGCCACTTTTCTGAAACACTGTAAGACAGATTTTAAGTACAAGGATGTGATTGTGTGAATGTTTCCCGTATTTTCTCCTGCCCACCCTTCACTCGTCTGCTTCTACAGATGGACGTTTACCTTCAGAACACTACTGCTTTTACTTTAAAAGAAAGAAGGCGAAAGAATCACAGGCTGAAATCTTTGTAATTATTGACTTGTTAGTCACACAAAATTGAACAAACAATAAACGAGTACCTGTTGTGCTATTGTGAGTGCATGTGTGTTTTGGAGAGGCTTTCTTAAAGGACTGTTTCCTTCTGATATTTGAGAACTGCAAGTAGGCTTACATCATATGTGGCATCCTCAGGTAAGAGTTATTTTTGCTTTCTCTTTAAAGCCAAATGAGTTGCTGTGCCTTGTCTCTGTTGCAGGAGCACAGAACCTCTCTTGGTTACCTTCAAAACAACTGTAAACAATTGGTGTTTAAACCCTATTTTAGGTAAGATTTTAGAGTTTGCATATGTATTGAATATTCAGAGACAAAACTTAGAGAAAGAAAGACGTGTGGCATGTCATTATGGTTTATTTTTCATTAAAGGTACCTACAACTATTTTAGGGTATAAGGAATGGGGCCCTGAACACATGAGAAATGGTATTTTTAAAAACGTATAAATAAGTCAAAAATGTAAAAGTGCACGAGGGGGGGGGGTGTTTCTGTTCCCAGAGATTGAGGAAACACTCTGAAATGCAAAAACATAATGTATAAATGTTGGTTAGAGTTACCATATTCAAAGAATTTTCATAAATCGCCAAAACATCAGTGATGACTAGCTGTGCCATAGTTTGAGAGAGCGCTCGTGAACATTCATAAAAGCTCAACATTTTAAAAATGATTGTTGTGGTTGCCTGATATTGACATAACACTCAAAAAAAACTAATTTTAGCAAAAAAACACGCATGTTAAAAAAGTAACTTTTATTGTAAAGGTAGCAAGTAATGTCCACAATGTACATAAATGCTCAAAAGCAAAAAAGTGATTGTTATGGTTGTCAGAGTTTAAGAAAATGCTCATACTTCAACTTTGGAAAAGGCATGATTAGGGTTACCAGAGTTGGAGAAAATGTTCATAAATGCTCAAAAACAAACAAGTGATAGTTAAGGTTTCAAACAATATATTGGAAGCAAACTGTTTATTATGTCAAAAAGTTTTGATGATTTTACTGTTGAAAAAGTTCATGATTTTACTGTTATGATATAGGTCTTAAATTTGATTCCTAGTTGTTAAAAAAAAGTTTTTTTTCAACTGTCGTGCTGTTGACATGTTTTCAATGGAGTGAAAAGAGCTCAAGTTGAATGAGTGACTGTCAAAAGATGAAAGATTCACATGTGCCTGTCTGAATATGGTCTTTGAGGAAGAAAGTTATAAGAAATCCCATCCAAGTGTAAGCAGTGCTTAGATCAGCTTGCAGATAATTCAAGATATTTAGAACACTTAAAGCGGAGCAATTGTGCACCAAGCTGAGCAAATTTGAACAATTTTTTTTTTTCAAAATTGATTAAGTAGTATTAACTAGCATTCAAAATTGATTAACAGTGCTTCATATCTCACACAAACCCGAGCATATTAAGTAACAGGGACATCTATTGGTTAAGGGCTACGTTACATTTTAATTCACAAACATCACTTCTCGAGATGATTCCTAGCGTTCCGTTCTAAATCCGTTTTAAACTAGTTATTTTGTATACAAATATTAAATAAGACTCTGAAGTGACTCACGGCTTTGTTGATTTTTTTTATTTTAATAATTTTTTTTGCAACTTGAGACAGATTTTTACGAGATTTACCCAACTGTGTGTGTGCGTGCGTTCGTGCGTATATGTTTTACATATTTATGAAATAAATGAATGATAAACAATGATTTTCGTTTGTATGTGCCTGTATACAGAAACGTTTCGTTTTATTGATGATTGTTCAGAGCTGTTGATAATATACTGAATTAAGAAAAGTTAAGAAAAGGATTCCTGTTAAGTAAAACATACAAAATTAAAAACAGTCTTCTAATTAACACAGGACATGTTTTATAACTGTAAAATCTGTATTTATTTGTCATGAATTGTATTTGAGCCAGGCAAATTAATGTTTAGCTTCCTGAGAAAAATGATTGCTCTGCGTTTGGGATTTTTTTTAGTCAAACCCTGAACTTTTGTTACCTGTGCATATAACACAAACACATTTCGCTCATTTAAGCTATATATGAGGGAAATTAAATTATTTGACATTTTCTATTTAGTGTCAATTTTAAAAAGCTGATAAAAATAGCTGAAGGCTGTACAAGGGCCAAAATGGGGTTTAAATATCACATTTATGATAGTTAAATATTAATTAATTATAGAGATACTATAATTATGTGTAAAAGTGTACATGATTAATTTGTGTACACTTTTTTAAATTTTTCTTTTATTGTGAATTTTTTTTATTTGATCTTTTATTTTATCCTCCAGTGTGACAGCAAGACTTTTATTTTGGCGATGTGTTGGAAACAGGAAGTAAATGTAAACTGGACCTTTCATGGCTTGATTACTTGATTTTTCGCTAATGTTTCAAAGGTAACTTCATGTTTTCAATGTAAGTCTAAGAGATTTAACGCTAAGCTTGTAAACTCACAAATACTTGGCGTACAGTGCGTATAGGAACGTTAAATTTACGTTATATTCATGTAACGGTATATAAAAATATAAAGGAATGTTGCTCTATTTGTCTCTGTCTTGCCAGCAGTTTAGTAGAAGAAAACAGCTGTTGTGTCTAATCTAATGTTTGCTCAATGCTGTGAAGATGAACACAAATGGCGATGAATAGAAGCTTAATAAGAGGCAAAACCGTGAATTCTACCTGTTTTTCAGATGACTCGAGTCAAACCTGAGGATGATGAGTATTGGAACAGCTCCAAATACAGAGCCTTCACCTTTGAGGATGATGACGATGAGTTTTCAAGAGTGAGTTCATTTTGCATGATATTTTATGACATGACCTAGCAGTGTCTAAGATGAAGGTAAAGATGTGACTGAATTCTATGCCAATTTCAATCCAGTTGGATGCTTTAGTTCAGATCAATGAAGTTGGTTTAATAACTAATCCTCAACAGAACTATATATTTAAATGCCGTTTATTATGGTTTAAATAACAAGTTTGCACTAAACATCTGCTATACAAATGAATCCTCCTTTAATGCTGTTCAGAGAATTGTAGATAATAACTGATGGTAAGTATTGGAACTCCCTCAATTCTGAAAAAATATATCACCTTGATTTATTATTAGTATTTAAAAAGATTCTCAATTTATTGTTCGTACACGACTGCACGGATAGTACACGTCTCATTCTAAACAAAATACATGTGTGAGGTCTAAATATGCTTATTAGGCTTTGTTTTATGTTTTAAACCATTTAACCCTTCTATTCTGCAAATAGTTAAAATTGATTGTTTGTAAAGTATATATCACTTTTGTTAGTTTGAAGCTTTGTTAGTTGAATAGTTTGTTTTTCACAGGTGGGGCAGTAGACATAGGTTTTATGGTGCAAGCTTGAAACAAATAGAAACATTCCCGTATTTGTCTATCTGAAGGATTGTTGGGGACTAGCAGGCGTCTCACGGATGTTATTTAAACAGAATCTGAAATCACTAACCTAAAGAATATTCAACCGATTAATCAAGTCAGCCCCAGTTTTGTAACAACCAGCAGATATGACATTGAAAAATATTTATTGTAGTTAAAAATAATGTTACCAGTTCTTATTATTTACCAATGTTTGAGCTATAAAAGTGTGTGGTCATTTTATAGATTTTTGCATACAACAAATTTATAGGAGACATTCATGAGAAACAACCAGAAAAATAAACTTAAATGCTGCTCAGAATCTTTTAAAGTCTGATAACTTTTCTATATCTGGCCCCAGCAATGCCCTACCAAACCGTTCTTGTCAAAAACAAAGTTTTGTCAAAGTAGAGATGGAGATGTGAAAGCCCACAAAAAATTTATATATATATATATATATATATATATATATATATATATATATATATATATATATATATATATATATATAAGTACTTTGTACTTGTGGGGGAAACTGGAGCACCCGGAGTAAACCCACATGATCACGGTGAGAATATACAAACTCCACACAGAAATGCCAACTGACCCAGCCGAGGCTCGAACCAGCAACCTTCTTGCTGTGAGACGACCGTGCTACCCACTGGGTCACCATGACACGTCCTTTGCTTTGATTTCTGACTCCTGTTTTCTGTCCTTGCAGCTGAAAGAATCCAAGCGTGCAGTGAATAGTATCGTGGTAGATGATGATGATGATGATGAGGAGGAGGACGTTGAGCGAGTCAGCTGGAGTGGAGAGCCGGTTGGAAGTGCGCTGAGTCTGCCCTTCTCCCCCATTGGTTTCATCTTCTGGATGCTTAGTGACTTTTGTTTGTTCGTTTGTAGGCATCTCATGGTCTGTCAAAGAAACTGCCTCTAGTATCCGTTCAGGGAGTGAGCAGAGCTTCCCCAAAATCGACACCACCCCCTCACTACCCAAACAGGGCTCTGGATACTCCCTGAGCTCCTTATTTAAAGGTAAGCGATGAACCGTGTTTGGTTCAGTCTTGACAGAGTCAGAAATCTCACTGTGCTGTGTTTTCCCTTCAGCGAAGAGCAAAACCAGCGCTTTCCAGTCCTTCTCAGAGTGTGAGTTCTAGGCTTTAAAGTCCTCAAAGTCCTCTACATTTTTCTTTGTCCTCACGATGTTGATTTCTAGCTTTCAGCGAATCGTCTGTTAGAGCGTACGCCCCGGAGCTGAGGAAACCTCGATCAGGTGGAAAGGTGCTTGTTTTGATGCTAGGGGTTTCTAGGGGTTTTGTACATTAATAAAAATAACAGTAATTATTGTTAGGTTTTTATTGATGTACAATAAACATATATGAAAAAGAAACTATGATTTCTTGATCATCAGATTCTTATCAATTAGAGAGTCTATAGAAGAAATGGACATTGTTGATTAGATTTGCTATTATTTTAATTTTTTACACAATTGGTTTTCTTAAAGTAACCCATAAAATGTCATTAATTGTAATGCAAAATATTGAATATAAAAAATATATATATTTTGACAAGAAAAATGGTATCTTATGTTATTTTTTGGACATCAATAACACAATGTTGGTGGGACGCTATTGGTTTATTGGCTTTCAAATGTCGCATCTTCACATACAGAAGGACACGTAACACTTTAACCCTGTGTCAAATTCTTCAGTACTTTAATCAAAATATTTCTCAGTTACAAAGTTACAATAAGATACCATTAAATACATGTTAGACTGCCAATTATAATAAACGTCATTTTTATTTTGTATTAAATTAATTGTGTTACTGTGAATGACATAACATTTATTAATTTTGACTATTTAGTTTTTGTTCTATAGTTTCAGTCTTAAATCCTAATGTCTTGTTGTATTTAATATTAGTTGGGAGAGAGAATAACATGACATCAAATCTTTGGAGCAATATACAATAAATTTGACTTGTCTTTTGTAATATCAACGACATGATTAGGAGAATGTCTGGTTGTTTATCCATGCATTTCCTTGAGGGGAGAAAAAACATCGTAAAACTCATCAGTCCTTTTGAGAAGTAGTTTTCCCTCCTTTTCTTTTGTTATGTTCCTGTACAAAGTTCTGACAACGATGATTTGTTTCTGAATTCCGGCAGGACTTCGTCAGTGACTTGAGTCCAGAGGAAACCATCAAGAGAATGCAGAAAGGCCGGGTAGGGGGCAGCAGAGAGCTCTGTCACGTTATTGCGCACAATTAAGGCTAGGCTTCTCATTCCGGTTGTACTAGAGATGTTTAGCTGCAGTCTTCATGACCAGATGGAGAATCCCATTTATTATCTTCAAATTTCAATAAGTGTAAGCAAAATGAGAACCATTCATTCTAAAGTAATATTTAAAAAAAAGGGGGGGCTCAAAATGAAATATGGAATTAATGATGCTGTCGTGTAAAGTTTCAGAGTTCTGGTTAGGAAGTAATTTTTAAGTGGTTTTAAATCGATCACAGCTGGGTGCAAAGTGTTTTTGAGACCTTTACAAATTTGCAAAATCCAGTTAGTTATTTATTAAATAATAATTATATATTAACCGAAAAAAATCCTAGAAATTATTTTTTTTCGATGGCTCTGTTGATTGTGTAGTTTTTGTTTGAGCTGATACGGATTTTGAGATATTTGAATAAGTATATTATAATTTGAATAAGCTATCATTAAAAGTCAACTTTTCGACATAAATCTGTGATTAGATTTTTTTTTTAATTTGAGGAAAAGAATAGCTGGAAAAACATACCTGACGCTCTATTGCAAGATTATTTCAGCTGTCGTGCTTTAAAACTATATAGCGCACAGCTAATCGCGATTGTCCCTTAAGCATTTGATTGTTTGTCAGGGCCAGTGTGTAATTGGCTTGCATGTCTAGTTGACGTCACATTAGACCAGTTTTTCGCAATTATTTTCTGTCGCGCCCCCCTAGGAAGAAAAAAAACACAGTATCCTTATTAACTATAAAAGAAAAAAGAAAGAAATATGGACCAACTTGCAACAAAGAATAGCTTTATTAACTGTAGCAGAAAAGATTTAACGTGCATCTTAAATAAAAAATAACATTAAATTCTTAATAAAACTATAAACATTGTTTGACTGACCATGATTGCTGGCAATATTCGGCTTGTTTTCGCTGAAAAAAACGCAAGCGGCTTTTCAGCGTGATTGGGGTGTAATGTCATGAAGTGACGCCTTAATTTATTTGGCTTCATGCTGTCCGCTGCCAACATTTTTAGACTCTGTAAGCACACCTGTCTTTCCTCGACTTCCACAGTAGTCACAGTGAATCCAAGCGCTACATTGAAAAATAAAAACGCATGTTCCCCGAGGTCAAAAGCGCCCCCCACTTTTTGACAACCACTGCATTAGACTAAGAAGTCATTAATCTGAAAGTATTGACCTCTCTAAATTTCAACATTCTTTCGCAGGGCTTTTCCCTGGAGAAGTTCCGCTCTCTGCAGGACAAGCTTCTGTTGCTTGATCACGCCGTTTCTGTTCATGACGGCAACGTCATCACTGCTGTGAGTGACACTAAATCACTCCCATAAGCCTGAGGTAACAAAAACAACCTGATCATTTATTCTCACCGGCTAATCTTTTACTTTTTCGTTCTGCAGGTCTTGATATATTTTAAAAAGTCTTTAAGTAAAGGTGAGAGTTTGTTGCTGAAATGATTGTTGCGTCATCAAGTGCACTATTTAGTTGAATCTGGTTTTCTTTGATTTGATTTTAGAAATCCTCTTTCGAGAGTTAATGCTGAGGGAAGTGGCTTTGCGTCACTACATACATTATTTAAAAGAAATGGGAGAACTAAAGCTTTTAGGGGAATTACTGAAGTAAGTTCACTTTTCATACTAATAATTAACAATAATAACTGTATTATTTTGTACTCCTTTACTTGTGTGTTTTCATTGTCTGCTTGAATATTTCTGCAGGTATATGAATTTGATTTAAACAACTCTGTGTATAATTTGATGTGTGTTTTAGGGCTCTGGGCCGAACAGAAGATATGGCGGTAGGTTTATTTCACTGAAGCAGCTTCTGTCTTGAGATTTTTTGCCTTATAGATTTAATATGAGGAAGAAGATGTCATAAATAGTATTTGTTGCAAGCTAAAGATTGGATAGGAATCAAGAAGCAATGACTTGACTGTAATTTTTGACTGCCTTGTTTGATTTTCTAACAGCTGATGCAATACAAAGAACACTTGAGTATTAAAGATGAAGGCAGAAGAAAAGACTTCCTCAAAATTTGCCTCAGGTTAGAGTTTTTTGACTATTTGGTGAGTAACAGTCTGTATAATACCTCACATTTAAGCATTTTTTGGAACAAATAGAATAGAGAAGCTATGTTTTTTTAGAAAATAATGACGAAGTACAAAAAAGTCTTTGGTAACTTTTTGCTGTACCCACAAATATGACACACATGCATTGCACAATCTGTACTTTCAAGGCTTTCAGAGTAAAAACAGAGACATGTCACTGAATTGAGCGTAGCCAGGTGTGATTGACTCGAGTTTCGTGCAATATATGATGGGATGAATAAATAAATCAATCAAATTATAATTTGTATCACTTTTTGCTGTTGCTTCAAAGCACCTTCACAAACAAGAGGCCCAATGTGGATTAGAATATTTTAATTCCTTTTTGACTGTCAAATGAGGAGAAAGGAATAATACTATACAGTTAATTGAAACTGTATCCATTTAAACTATTAATTAAAAAATATTTGTCCATGTTTACTCTTGTTACTTGAGCCAGGTTAAGAGCACCAAGAGTTTACTATGCGAGATCCATCTCAGACTTTTTAATTGTGATGCTTTACACAGAGTTTAGGAATGAATTTGGACTTTATTTGATTTATGTCTCTTGACTGTGTGTCCTCAGCCTTCCTTTCTCTCAGGATGATGCCGTTCACGTTCAAGACCATTATACACTCCTTGAGAGGCAAATTATTATCGAGGTGAGTACACTTGCTAATTAATGACCACCATTGGGAACGGTTATTGATCAATTTGCTAAAAAAAAAGTGTTTTAAATTGTTGCTTAGATGTATTTCCTAACAAAGTCTAACAAAGAAAAGTTTACTCATTTTAATTTTCATCATGTCTTTCAGAAGGCAACACCGTCTAAAAATTGTCTGATTTTGCTACTTATTTTTATAATATAAACACCATTTTTTTGTGTCCGTTCTAAACAATACCTGTAACTATCTAATAATGGGGGTGGAAAAATTCAAAAGAAGCTAGTAAACTGCTGGATGGTTTCCGAATGTCAAATAAACTGCTGTTTTTTTTAATTATTTAAACAAAAACCTTGTGTTCTTAATCATTTCAATAAAAATACGACATTGGAGTCTCTGTACATGGCGCAAACGTCTGGGAAAAAAAAGTCTCCAAAAATAAAAAAAACGACTGTTTGCTGGCCCCCCAAAAATACAAAAACTAAATAAATTCCCTCGTCACTGACTACGTTTCTGTTATTAGCACTATGATGGTTGAGCGTTACTATTTGTGCGATAGAAATGTTCCTCTTTCCTGATGCTGTTGAGTAAAGTGCTCTCACTTTAGAAGGGAAGTCAGAGGTTTTGGATTTCCTCAGAATGTAATGTTTGTAGCACTTGCTTAACTTGGATTAGAAAACTTTGTTTCTCAAGACTCCTCATTGTCTTATGAACTCTAAGCAGAAACATATTCAATACTTATACTGTTTGGAATACCAAACACATAAAAAAAGTTATTCAAACACAGTTTAAAATGATTTGTGCCCAGGTTTTAGTTCTTATTCGTCGTATATCTGCTCATAGCTGCTGTATGATAGGAGCGCAGTTTGGTTTAATGATCGAATGTTTCCAGGTGATCGTTTGCTTTGTTGACTGAACCATTTGCAGTTTAAGTTTAATGTCCCTGTATCGTATCAGTGATGCAGTGTTTGAATGCATGACACATTTTTATAAAGCTCTTTAAAATAATTATTTATTGTTATTTCTGCAAAATTTGTTAATAAAAAAAGTTTTCATTGAATCTTTCTCACTTTCACCTTTTCAGGCTTGTGACAAGAAGGCAGATACAGACATCTTTAAAAAGTTCCCTAGAAAGGCATCAATCCTGAATATGCCGATCATCACCACGCTCTACTACTCCTGCTTCTACCATTACGGAGAGCCAGAGGTACAAGGTCTCAATGGTTTCCTCTGTGAGCATCGGCTTTTTAGTGACGATAGATAGCTAGAATAACTATGTCTGGATTTCAGTCTTTTTTTTTTTATTTTATTTTTTAACTGCCCGTTGGGCGACTAGTCCTCCACCCCCCTCCCCCTCTCCATCTCCCACTTAATTTTCCTCTATCACTACACACAGAATTGTATATAAAATAGTATTCAAGTATCTCTAGGAGATCAGTGGCTGTAGTTATGCTGTAGTTTCAGAACACGCTGCCTAGAGCTTTGTTTTTTGGGGTTGTTGTTTTTTTCCAAAATGTCTCTTGGTGTCATTTTCTTTTACTTTATGCTGCTATATAGTAATACCAAATACCATTGTTTAAATCTTTTTTTTTTTTTTGTCTTACAGGGAACTTTTAGCAGCCCTTCAAACATTAGGAAAACATTCAGGGTAAGAGACCACATCAAATTATTTTTATACTATTTTACTAAAATTACCATTTTAACATCTCAAGACATTTGCACATAACATCCTTTTTTTACTTTAAAGTGTTTATTGTGGATGTTTGGAAATTATTCAACATTTTCATTTATTAAATATCTAAAGCCGTCTCTTTATCATGGTTTTATTGTGTAATATTTATTGTGGCGGTTTTTGGTATTGGTTGAAAACATGGAATTATTTCAGTGTGAAAACTTTGTTTACAAAAAACATTATTGAATTGGACAATAATTGGCCAATTAGATTCTACAACCATAATATAGAGTTTTTCTGTATTTGCCTCAGGAGCTGGGAACAGTCATCATGGCTTGGTTCGATTAGGTTTAGACTAGAGCTATTTAGATTAGAACGATTATTGAAAGCTTAATCACAAGGGTTATCTGAACCCCTCACACCAACATTATGTATTAAATCATTATATTTAATGAAATTGATTGAGCAACTGACCACGAGTCACCAGACATAACTAAATATAAATTTTGTGGGAACTGGAACTCGTACTTTAATGTTCCTTTGTGAATCACTGGGAGATGTTCATCCTCTCTTCACGTGTGTGTGTGAGTTATTATTTTACTACAGGTTGTCCGTTTTTGTTCTTACGGCAACAGAAAAACATGGAAATAAGTGAATTGGTAACTCTATATTGGCCACAAATTAGGTTTATTTAACGTTAATCATGACAAATAATTATTCTTAATCTTATAATGGTCCTGTAACATAACTAAACAAGGACAAATATAATTCAAGGTTTCAAAATAAATTCTAGTTAAATGAACTATTTGCTTAAAATTCTACTACACTCAATGAAACAACTGAAAATGAGCTTTAAAGGGGCAGTGACATTTAGTTATTTTCCATAATATGTTGTTCACATTGATCTAATTGTATGGGAGTTGTATGGGGCTCTTATTAAAATCGCTTTCAGTCTCCTCATTTTCTAGCCCGGGCTTATTCTGGAAATGAGCTGAGATTTTTATTTTGCAAACTTTGTAACCACTCCCCAGTTAATCACCCATTGGTTAGGGATTTATGACGTGTATGCAACGTTACTGTCTGACGGTCAATGTACATTCTAGACATATTAGAGGGATTAATTACGAGCAAATTCACTAACCCTAACCTTAAACTTAACACATTAACACAGAGTTAGCAGCATTTATAGACACTAAAATGGCATTTGGAGGAAATACTAATTTACAGCCGTACCTTTTTGAGGCAGGTTTCTGTACACCTTGGAATTGAGCATCTTCTTTTAATCTTTACAAGTCCTCTTAATAACCTAATTTTAAACCTTTAATAACGTACGTCCAAGTTGTGTGCTGCTCCCCGTTTCGCTCTGTTTGATACGCATGCATTGGTTTCCGGATATCACAAGAGAAAGCGTTGCTTTGTGGAAAGTGCATCACTTCTGGGGCCTTTGATATCTGACAGTGACGTTACAATCGTACTCATGTGATGTTGTCAATAGCGTGAATAAACCTGTTTTTAAAAAGAAACAAATATTAAAGGGGTCATGCCATAGTGAGCTTGAATCAAAGAGAGATTGAATCAAAAAGGCTCACTATGACATGACCCCTTTAATATTGTTTTTCAGCTTCTTAAGCTTTGTTTTGTGAGGCTTTTTGAACAAAAAAAAAACACTTTGTTTCAATTAATTGTTTAGTTTAATTATACACTTTATTGTATTGTACTAAAAATAAAGCTGTTTAATGTGCTAGATTTCAGAAAAGCAGTACATCCTCACAGCTCTTGGTGCCCGAGCCAAACTGAAATCCTGGTTTGATGTGGACAGTCTGTTCAACAGTAAGAACTGGCTGGGATACACCAAGAAAAGATCTCCCATTGCTTTTCATCGAGTGGTGGACATTCTGCAGAAGAACAATGCTCCTGTTCAGGTACATTGCCGAAAGAACTTTTTTTCTGGTGCTTCTCCAGCTTACCCAACATGCAACTTTCCCCCTGATAAACAGGTGCTGCAGGAATATGTGAACCTCATCGATGACCCAGAGCTCAAGCTGAGCGTGGCTCTCAAATATAAGTGCCATGACCTCATCATTAATGTGAGCGAACCCTCCATTCGGGACCATTGTCTTATTTGCATGAGTGACAAATCTGTATATTTAATAGTTTACTTTTGATCATAATCACACTTAAACATGTCTGTGACAAAAAAAAATTATACCTAAAGGGGACATGAACAAGATTTATTTAAAACTCTTCTATTCATTAAAGTTCTAATATACAGGTTTACAGTGTTGTGTGGAACATGACATTTTATCTAACCTTTTTCTTTTCAGATTTTTATATTTGTTTTTGTACCAATACCATGCCATGAGTGGTTTGTTATACCTTTTTGTAACTGATATTTTATCTGGCATGCAACAGTCTGAGTTTAAGGAACATTAAGTTTATGGTTTAAACTTACCATAGAGTACAGTAGAGTCGATTCAGAGTTGCTGAAACCAATCACCATTCAAACTAATCGTTTTTTTTTTTTCTTTAACATAGTGATGTTTGAATGTTGAGTTGTATTTGAGTTACAGCTCGTCAGTGTAGGAAAAGCAAAGATGTTACAACAAGCTGACAAGCCAATTTCTAAAAACTCGAAACTTCAAGGAACTTTTTGAAATGCCAAATTCAATCCTGAAATTCATCTCCAGAATTAATCTGAGAAACAAGTAATAATAAGTTGAACTAGATAATATAAGTATACTTTTCTAGCCATGAAATGACCCCAGATGTTGTCTTGGCTATAAACTACTAAACAAACAAACAAACGCTAAGCTGACCAATTATATAACATGCAAATAAGTCATGTAGACATGCAATTACAATTTTGAAGATGTGCGTGTCAGCATGGGGTAATGTCAATGCAGACTGCACACCACATTCAGTGTGCAGTCTTTACAGTACTATACACTTTTTTCAGAGGCAAACATCACCCTCTGACTTTAGTGTGAAAGGAGGGCCCCATAATCACAAGCTCTAATTAAAAACCATTTCCTTTATTAGTACATTTGCTCATATGTGTAAAAAAAATTAACTTTTGTAGTTCATGACCTCTTAAAATGCTTGCGATTAGTGGATTGGAATTGTAAAATACATTTTGCTGTTAAAAGGCTGGTATTTATGCAGCGGTCGTTTCTCTTTCTCTTATTATTGTGCTCCATTCAGATATACAGAGACTTAAAGGACAGACAGCAGCTTGTTGTTTACAGAGACAAGGTAGAATGTGACTCACCTGAGTACAGGAAGATTCAGGATCTGCTCAGTAACGGGGTAAGAGGCCTGAAGATGATTCATTGTGTGATTCACAGTCTACTGTAAGCAACATTTGTGGATTATCAGGAAATTATTAAACACTAGTATATTACAATCATTGAACTCTGTTTTCTGCAGATTACTCTTTGGTGAAATGATGTTTCTTGAAACAAAAATGACAGGCTTTTTTTGTTTTTGTTTCTCCAGCAAATCAGATGGAAGAACTGAGGAGTCTCTTTCAGTATTTTTTTTCTTTATGCTGACTGAGTCAAAATACTCTAGAATATTTGGGATGAACCTGGATGTGCACGACACAGACGTCCTCGAATGGTTGATTCTGGGGTTAAATTGAACCAATCTGCCAAGTGTCCTTTTGCCAACACCACAGGATCAGTTGCATGCCAATGTAAACATTTTCTTCATATTTGTTTTGAATGTGTACAGTATGTTTCCTCACCCAGCGCTAGTCTTTTTTTTTACATTAAAGATTCTACAATATGGATCCTTTCATGTGAGTTTATGGGGTCTCCAAGTTTTTGCCTAAGGATATTTAAAAGCTCAAATTGAAAGAATAGTAGTTGCACTAGGATGAGCAGTATTATGTTAGTAGCCACATTAGAACAGTTTCTCCATCTCCGATTTGTCAAAGGGAGCGAATAACCACACAGTTTCCTAACAGACATGTTACACATTTAGGTCATTTATTTAGCTGAAGTTCTCTTTGCTGAAGATGTAGCTCATTTTTGGCCCATCCACAAATTTAATATTACATTTATTTAAATTTAAGCATTCACAGTGATTGTGTGTGTTCACAAAGCAAATAAAGTGGTAGCAAATTGGATATTGTTTCTACCTTTACTGTAATTTACTTGCACAAAGAAATACTTTAATGATATTGATGTGATCATTTTTCAACATGGACTAGAGCAGCACTTACTGATTTGGGTTGTTTAAATGAGATGTTCCCACTAACTTGAAAACAGTGCCTTTTTAAATGTTTAAGCAAGTATTACGAGGACTTTTGTGTTGGTGTGCTGAGGCAGGGCAAATCATAGACAGAAAGTTCAAATATTTCAAAATTTTGCTCTTAACCTGACTGAAAACTGTTATTTTCTGGTTATAAGTAGACCTCAATGAAATGAGTAAATGAAGGAAATGCAGTTCATGATTGCATCAAGCTCCTTGCCTAACCAAGAGCCCATCCCAAATAGACTACTCTGCTTCTCTATTACAAAGTAATGGAAGTAGTAGAGCAGTCCAAATCCAAAATATGTGCAACTTAGAAGTTGAAAACCGCTCGCGTACCCAACCAAATCCTGATTCAATGATTATATGTAAGAAAATTGCAGAATGGGAAACATGAATTGTCTTTAATGGAGGTTGGTCATAAGATCCTGTTAGTGTGACACTTTTTTTCTTCTAAAAATAAGTATTGAAGTTTTATATCCACAATATAACACATGAAGAGTTGTTCTGGGTGGTTGAAGAAAAAGTGAGTCATTGCTGCCGCAGTTTATGAGAGAAAAATCCCCATTGAATCATACACACCTCTAAAATTCTACTTTAAATAATAATCGTAAAATATATGGTGTGTTTTGAACTGAAACTTGACATATCCAGGAGGTCCATACAATTGATAACGCATCATGGTAAAATGTGTACACAGACAATTCAGTGTTAAATGAACACTGCTGGTGTGGACCTGTATTAGCACTGCTGCAGTGTTAAATGTAGCACAATGCGAGTTGAATTAAAACACCGGTGGATGTTAGTTTACATCTGGTGGCAAGTAACACTGATTTTTGTGTTGTATATATTTAAATAAACCAATATATAGTTTATTACATCATAAAAAGGTGGAGGATTAAGTTAAAAATATATAGATTTAATTTGTCAGTATTTTTTTGTGATGATGTAAGATTATGCTGCATGATTACTCACACAAAATCTTTTAGTCAGAGCTAAACGAACACTGACTTCTGTGTTAAATCACCTCCCATGGTGTTACACGGAAGTCTTTATGTATGTCCACACTAGCAGTGTAAATTTAACACTGAATTTTGGTGTGTATAGGATAACCTTTAACACCGGAGTACAATCTTAAGTATATATTTTTAAGAAATAAAATAAGACATGAGTAGTTGAATGGAACACCGTTGTTCTGCTAACGTTAAAACAAAAATTCAAATAAAAGAATACATGACAGGAGGGTATTAAAATATATGCTGTTACAATATTTATATATAACATGCTCTCAAGCTAAAGAAGGCAGAGTGGAGGGAGACACGATGATCACGTGGTCTGCGGAGGCGCTCGCGAACAGAGAAGAAGACGCGGAGTGAAGCAGTGCTCTCTCGTTTTGCCGCCACTTCACCGGACATGAACGAGTAGAGCACACGTTTTGAAGGTTAGAGCTTTTTTCAGTACTTTGTATTTAATTGTTATTAGTACTTTCAGGTGTTACTTTTAATGGACTACTCTTGAGGTAATCTATTGTTTAATTAACTTCTTTAAATTGTGAGGTTGACCGTGAATGCTACTTATATACTGAAAACAGATATTATATTTTTACTATTTACAGTGTTATACCTTGTCAAACGAGTCTGTAGCTGAAATATTTAACCCTTGTGTGGTGTTCATATTACTGTTGCTCAAGTAGTGTTTGCGGGTCTGGTGGACCCATTGATATTTAATCAAAACATTTTTATGTTAAAATACTTCAAAGTTATTTACTTTAGCCAGGAAACAAGTGATTTAAACACAACTATATTTTATTTATTGTTTTTAACCCTAATTCTTCACATTTAGGCTTTAAACCATGTGTGGTGTTCTCATTATTGTTACTTTGACAGGGTTGGCTAGACCCATTGCATTTTGGGGCTTTTAATTGACACAGTCATAGAATTTTATGCTAAAATCTAAACTTGTTTGTTTATGTGTGAATTATGTTTGTGTGGAAAGACAGAATAAAGATACAGAATTAAAGTAAAATTTTTGTAGATTTGACATGCCCCGGGTCCAGTAGAACACATTGTGTGTAATACAAAGGTGTAGAGGGTATACAGTGCAGGGTTATAAAAATGTGTTCTGACATATGTTTTTCACGGAAAATGAGCCAAAGCCAGTGAATCTTAGTTTCAAATAAGAATTGGTTGTATAATTTTTCTTTTGATGAAAACTGAAAACATGTCCCACAGACTCGAACACCATACAAGGGTTAAAATAGTATTAAGAATTATAGTTTTTAAGGAACTAGAAAGTGATGGAAAAGCAATTAGTCATAATACACACTAAAACAGCGTTTTGGCATTATCTTTATATAACATTAAAAAAAACTTTTTTTCATTAGCTATTTTGTTACAATGTATTCTTAAACACTAAATATTTTCATCATAGTCTAAATCTCACACCTTTAACATTTGTTTAAAATCGAAAAATGTATTAAAGAATTGAATTTTGTTTAACTATTACTTTTTTTAATCCCTGTATTAAACAAAGAAGCCATGAATAATTAATACATGTCAGCTTAAATCAGACTCATCCTCTGACCTAATTTCTTGTTGTGACTGCCAACATATAAAGTGCATTAATGATAAAGTAAATCTCAGACCATGAGAAGTGCTGATGGAGCTCCATCTCTGGTTTGGTTTGAGCTCAAGAATCAGCCCTGGAGAACCTAATCATAGATGTGACACTTGACTGAACAGCCCTTTGGATTGACAATAATCATAAATGACAAGTGAATAAAAGATTTTATCAGAAGAGTGTCTGACCTTACACTTGTGTGACTAGAAGGAGGTCAAAGAACACAATGAATAGTAATGCAGTGCACACCACGTGTTTTCACAATCTTCTTGACACCGACAGGCAATGCAGTTAAAAGGCTTCTCAATAAGTGCTGTGAGGTCAAGTGCAAAAGTTCACTTCCTCTTTTTAACACTGTGGTGAAACCAAGGTTTGCCCCCTCCCCCCCCCTTTTCCGATACTGTAGCTCATTTGCACTACATAACTGTCATTGTCATATTGCTTGGTTGTTGTTGTTGTTGTTTTTTTACACATTTACAGTTCATAACCTTTTTTTTACCTGTAAGATAAAAATGTTATGCAATGTGTGTTGTTTATCATAAAACAGGGAGAGATTGTGGTCTGTAGTGCTTCCGTTCCTGTGCGCTTCTTTCAAACCTTGTAAATGATGGAGTCTTGATGAATATTTCAGTGGCTGTCTTGTCTAGATGTTGCAAAAGTAGGGAGTGGTACACTATAGTGGGGGTATGAGGCGAGTGCGTATTTTACTATCAATCGAAACCTAGAAACTATATGCACTGACATTTTTTACAGAAAGGTTAAAGATTTCCACTTCTTGTGAACATACTAGCAGATGAAAAGTTGTAACCACAGCTGTTTCATTTATGTTTGAATTTGAAATTTCTAATGCCTAATAAAAAATTAGAAATCATTCTTAGTTCAAAGAACAAACCTTATCCCAAAACTGAAAACTTAGAAGAATTGCATTTTAAGTGTAACTTTCCTCTTTTTTATTAACAAGATTATACATAGAATTCAGAATCATAGAGTCAGTGGGAATAAATAAATTAGCCTTTTTTGTGATTGGTCAAAGTGAGGGGACAGATTTATGAGAGAAGCTGATTATACACTTTGATTTGATTTGGCTCCAGCCTACTGTGTGAGCTAATTATATTACTTTTTCCTCACAAATCACATTGTGTCATATCATGCCCCTTTTAAATAATTGATAACAAATATTTATTTATGCAAGATAAGCCCCATACCCCCTGTTCCCACTGCTGTGGTCCCTACCATCCCCTGATGGCACACAAAAAAAATCCACCCATTGGGACAAATACACCCAAACAAGGGAACAAGGACAAGGGCACCCCAAAACACACTCTCTTTTGTTGTTTATTCTGGGTCAGTCAGTATATTCTTCCCTGATGCATTAGTGGTTCATCTGATTGGCTAGTGCGGGTGCTATGGACAATTGCCGTGTCTACGGTCATCGAGCCATTTTGAGCTCCCAGAAAAGGAATTCGGGATTATACCAACATGCATGAACCAATCTGAATATGACCTGAGACATGTTTTTGATGAGGGAACATTTAGATCTTATTAGAAGTGGGCTTCTGATCTCCCCTTTAAGAATTGTGATGCTGATTAATGCAGATTTCTAGTTATGATCATATGATAGACAAAACATATGTGACTGTTATAACATTTTTCTTCCCCTACAGTGTTGCATTTCTAATTTTCGTCTTTTGTGTTTCCTTTAGAAATGATACGTGCAACCACTGTGGCACACAGCATCATGACCAACCTAAACCAGAGTGTGTCATGTGAAATCTCTTACAAAGATGACCGTATTCCTCTGATGGTGCTCTACATCATAGTATTCATCATTGGTCTACCAGCCAACTTGGCAACTGTCTACCTCACTCTCCACCAAGTGTTCAGTAAGAACGTCCTCGGCATTTACCTCCTCAGCCTGTCCATCTGCGATCTCACATATCTTTTTACTCTGCCTCTTTGGACTGTCTATGTCAGCCGCGACCGTGAGTGGCCCTGGACCTCCACGGCCTGTAAAATAACTGGTTTTGTGTTCTTTAACAACATGTACATCAGCATCTTTCTGCTCTGCTGTGTTTCTGTAGACCGATATGTAGCAGTTGTCTATGCTATTGAATCCCGTGGTCTCCGACAGAGACGTATCGCAACTCTTGTGGCAATCTCAATTTTTTTGGTGGTGGGATTGGTCCACACTCCTGTCTTCATTATGCGTGAAGGACAAGCCGAAGAAGGCAGTCGTCGCTGTTTTGAGCCCAGCCAGAGCACAGAGACTGTAACAGCATTCAACTTTGCTCGAGTTTGCATTGGGTTCTGTGTGCCCTTAGGCATACTGATATTCACCAATAGGGCCATTCTTGCCAATGTTCAGGCAAGCACAGGCCTTCAACCCCATCAGAAAGAAAAGGTGCGCTATCTCGCTGTTGCTGTGGTGTCATTGTTTTTGATATGCTTTGCTCCGTATCATATTATATTGCTCCTGCGTGCCATCATCTACCACTTCCCCAATCTTCAAAAGGAGTGTCACTTTGAACAGCACATCTACACACCTTACAAAATATCACTGGGATTGTCTACTTTTAACAGTGCAATCAACCCCATTCTCTATGTGCTCTCCAGCAACAACACTCGTCGGGAGATCAGACAAGGATTAGCGTTCATCTGCAACAAAGTCATTTCAGGTCAGCAGATACACAGTAGCCAGAACAACATGAACAGCTCCAAAATTCATTTAGAACCCTCACCAACAAAGGGTGAGGAGATGAGGACTACTTGTCCAACTGCATGCCAAAATTACAGTGTTTGAGGTGTCTTTTGTTGGTTGAGCTACAATTAAAGCTGAACAACTCTGTATGACCATTCAAGCTCAGCTTAACACTTTTTTGTGTATCTTCGGGGAAATACTGTCTTCTGAACATACAAGAAGAAACAAGTACACTACCTCAATAAATGTCTCTTGGCTTGTTTGAAACTATCTTGTGTCTCTTAAAACAAGGTTAAAACAAAAACCAACAGGAGTGCTGCCCTCCAGGAACGTGAACATGCCCTCCATTGAAAGTGAACGTGACCAGTAGGCCAGATATTGAGTGACCCATACCCGGATTTTGTCCATTTAACCCGTCCCAGTGTACAAGCATTTCGGGATCACACACCCGAAGCAGTGCACACCTGGGGAGCAGTTGGGAAACTGTGGCTGTTGAAGATGGGAGAGCAAGTGTTTCATCACTCATACCACTTTCCATTTTGGTGGATCTGAGGGAGGAGAAGGGGTATAATTTAGACCAGTTTAGATGGTCTTTGTTAACTAAGTGCCACAATTGCTTATTACTGAAAGGAACCACCTACATTATAGTAACAGCATATTAAATGGACTACATCATGTTGTGGGTCAACCTTGTATTTTTAACAATGCTGAAGGTTTTCTTTTTAGGTTGAAGGTGCAAAGCTGCTTGTAAAAATACAAATTTCCTGGGAAAAAAACTCTGCGTATTCAAGATATCCCACTCAAGACTTGGGGTGAGTCAGTGTTTTTAAGGTGTTTAAATGTCCTATAGAATTAAATCAAAAGGCTGTATCTGGTATTCCCTTTAAAGCTCCTATGCCCATCTTACCTTCTTCTTCTGGAACTTTTGAGATTTGAGTTTATTAATTTAAAATGGAGTAAATGTTTTAAACTCAAAAAAGTGTTTCTGAAAAAAACTGTTTTCTTTTTTTAATTCATCATTAGTGTTGCGGTCATACAGAGTCCCTTAAAAAGTTAATCAGTGTTAAACTGCATGCTTCCCATTGCTTTCAAGTGAAAATGTACCATGCTTCTTTTATTTATTGTTTTGTATAGTCATACAATTTGTATTTTGATGCTTTTGTCATGTATTATAGGGGCTGACAACATTCTGGATTCTGGAAAAAAAGTATGATTGTTAAAAAATACACAATGAGATACTAAGAGAAGTATAGCTTTTGAGTTTTCTTTGTCGTGTTCAGCCTCACATACAGGAAATAACTTTTGGTTTATGTGGTCTATAACTATAATAAAATAGATCGTGACCTATTTCTGTGTTCTTTCAAGTGTGATTGATGTGAAGGAAAATGCTGACTATCACGAATCAGTTTTTGATTGAAAGTCAGTGCAGGCTTGCATACTTCCTCAACCACATTTTGAGTGCAAAAATGCAGGGCAGTTTGTCTCAATCATGAAACCAGTCAATCAAACCGATGGTCACTTTGGATGTCTAGCCTCCACACCCCTTTAAATAACCTGGATAATTAACCCGTTACAAATATTGCTTCCTAATTGGCTCTTCTCTCAATGAATAAATAATTCAGTAGCCATGCAGCAGCTGCTCTCAGTAAATAGTGAACGCTCAGACAAGCAGAATCCACCCCTGAGGGACGTGCTAAGTATCTGGAGGAGACCAACGGATAACCACATGTTCTGAGACACATGGCTTATACGTTTCACTTATCACATTATTAATAATCATCGTTCAAAAACATATATTTAATGACAGCGTCGGTAATTTCAATGAGGAAAATAATACACTTTTTAGATTTTTTGGAATTCCACAAAACTGTAAAACCATGAGAAATTACTTCAATGACCAAAATTACTTCAGATTGGTCATAATTTGTAGCTCTGTAGCAATAAAAAACACTGCTTATTGCTTGTCTATGATGCCACAACGTCTTAAAAACACCTTAATAAAAGTAGAGTAAGAAGTGAAATATATTTAAATTAAGTTAATATTTAAAGCTTCAATACACTTTTGACATAAGATTTATACTGTTTAACAAAGAATGAGTTGTTATTTAGATTTCTTTAAAAAAAAATGTGTATATCAGTTGATTTGGACCAACTAAATTAAATCATATTATCGCGAATCTTATTATGAAGTACTCAGCATCGTTGTTTTTATAATCGTTCTAACTTTTATAATATAATGTGTGAAAGAATATATATACTACATACTAGTATATCTTACTATGCATAAAAAAAGTATACCTAAGTAGAATGGGATGCCTCTCAAAACCAGAAAGAAAGAAAAATTGTTATTTAAAAAAAACCCTGAAAGTCTGGTAATCTTCAGATGAGATATGCCAAAATAACAAATAAAAAGTACTTTGTGTAAATTTCCTAACTGGAAAAAAAAGCCTGAAGTCTACATAAAAAAGTAGGGGAACACAAATTACCCCCTTTACCTTTAAATATCAGTGAACGGTCTTATATATATATATATATATATATATATATATATATATATATATATATATATATATATATATATATATATATATATATATATATATACATACATTTACATTTCCCAAAATTGCAATAACAAAATTAAAACATTCAATAAAATATAGGATCATTTCATCTCTGTAGGTTAGTTTGAAGGGCTTGAATGGCATTGATTTCAACCAGTAGAGGGCGGCAAGGAAAACACCTTAAATTAAAAAAAACTCACAAAACGAATAAACTAAAACATGTTTAAAAGTTCAGGAACCTTTTAAACCGGCGTAAAATTAACCATAGCTTCCTTAGAGCAGACACTCCACCAGTTAATCTCCACCCAAAGCACAATTCCCTTGTTTTAAAATAGATCAAACATTTATCATCACATATCATCAAATAAGTCTCTATAAGACTCATTTAATGTTCTTTGTTGAAGTTTGAATACACAGATAACACACACACATACAGAACACAACGGTTTTATGATCATCAGATGCAACTGTCCAAAAGTCCTACATCTAATCCTTGAAGAAAAATCCTTGATTCCATTTAGATAACCCAAAGCTAATGACTCACCCGCAGATCAAGTCCCTCTAACCACATCTCATCCTCCTTTCCCCTCGTGCATCTTCACTTTCATCCAATCAAATGGTCATTATTGTTTTATCCACAACACTGTTTCATTTCCAACCCGTGGATTTCATTTTTAAAGTTAACAGAGGGATTTCTGCAATTAGTCTTTTATCAAAGGGTCAAAATAGCTTAAATATATTATCTTTATTATAGTTGATCCCCAATTGGGTCCTTTATTTTTCAAAGATTAGCATTTTTGCCTTCATGGGAAAAGACAGTAGAGAAGGACAGGAGCAGAACTGGGAAAGAGTGAAGGCAGGGCTGGAAGAAAAACAAACTCTGGTTGCTTGATGTGCAGCTGCGCCTTACTTGTCCTTGCTAACCACTACACAAGCAAGCAGAGCAGGCTATTTCATACTTTTGAACACAAAGTAGAGTTTAATACACACTTACTATGACAAATGACTTCATATTGATCTTTAGAAATAAACAGCTTGGGTTTTAAACTGTTGTTGTCTGTGTCAGAGTGTTTTTGTTGATAAAATCCTCAGCTGTGAGGGCTGTAGCAAAACAGCAGTTGACCGCAATCACAGCTTTCCTGTCTTTGAAAGTACGCTCAAACAGACCGTCATCCAAAGTTTCCTGCAGAGGATTACCTGAGGAGATGCTCCAGTCAGGATTAAGATTTGAGTGATCTAAGCTGCTCTTGCTCACATCCTCCGTCTGAACCTTCTGCATATGAAATGTTCCATGGATTTTCAGTTCAAGAGTAGAGGTGACAGTCTGCATGCAGACCACACAGCGGAAGCCTGTCAGAGAGTTGTGCAGGTCCGGGTGCTTCTGACAGTGTTCCAGGAAGTCCTCCTCGCTGTGAAGAGGAAGCTTGCAGATGCGGCAGTTGCCAGTGTCCAAGCTCCTGCTGTGGGTGACCTTGTGTTCAGTCAGCGTTAGCAGGGAAGGGAAGCGCTCTCCACAGATGGGGCATTGGCAGAGCTTGGTGGGGCCTAGATGAGTTTGGACGTGCTCCCACAGTGCCATCTCTGTGAAGAAGGTCTTGGAACAGTCTTTGCATTTGTGGCTCCCTTGAATTGCTTCCACTTTGCGCTTGAGAGTGCCATGCTCCCCTGGTAAGATATGGTGATCTCGCACCTGGTGGTTAGTGAGCAAGACCTGCATGGTGTAAGAAGCTCCACAGATTTCACAGGCAAACATTGGATCGTTCAGATTCACCTTCCCTTTGATTGCAGTGGGTGAGCCAAATATTGATTCCAGCATACCCTCTCTTGTATCACTGTTTACTGGCAGCCATCCAGAGCTGTCCTTGGCAGATGGTTGGGAGACAGGTGGAGAGGTCACGTTGTTACCTTCAACACTCTGGCTCTTGGCTTGGAATTTCTTGTGTAAGGGCACCTCGAGGGGAGATGTGGTCTTATTGCAAACATAGGGATCCCTTCTATTGGTATGTGTGGTGATATGACATTGCAACTCAACATCGGTGGAGAAAGACTCTGTGCAGAAGATGCAGGAGAATTTCTTGAATTGATTGTCGAGATGCTTCTGTTTGACGTGCAGGTGCAATTCTTGCTCTTGGTGAAAAGTCCAATCGCATGCCGTGCACTGGAACATTGTTCTCTTGTTGCTGTGTTCGGTGGCCAGGTGGACCTGGACAGACATCTTAGAATTGAAAACTTGCTGGCAGAGGGAACAGCGGTGGGACACCACAGTGTGCATCTCCAATAGATGCCCTTCTAAGTCTTTGACAGCAGTGAAAGTCTTACAGCAGCTCTCACAGATGTATAACATAGCAGTTTGTTTGTCAAAATAAGACATTGTGTGTTTCTTGAAAGATTTTTCATTTGGGGAATCCTTGAGGAGCTCGCGACATGGCAGTTTTGAAGGCGTTCTGCTCAGATGAGAGTTCAAGTGAGTTTGAAAGAGGTCCAGACTGGAGTATTTAGCTCCACAATGGTCACAGATTAAGTCAGATGAAGGTAGGCTAACCTGCTCATTTCTTTTGGCTGTGATCTTAATTAACTGGGGTGCTGCCAGTGCTGACTTTTTCATTACCTTACAAGGATTTATCAAATTATCCTTGTATGTCTTTTTGGTATCGTTCATCATGTTCAGTTGACTCTTAAAATCAGGTACGTGCATGCAAAGTGGACAGAATTGCAAAGAGTTCGATTCTGTTGTTTCTTCTTGATCTGGGTCAAGTTTTAAGTTCTGTTTCTTATTGTGAGTGCACTGCATATGGTCATCTAATGAGTCCTTTGTAAGGAATCCACAGAAGCACTGCGAGCAGAAGAAGACCTTGCTTTCAGTTAAATTGATGTTGTGCGATTGGTGAATATGTTCTAGCAAGGCTTCCAGGTCTAAAAATGATGTGGGACAGAAGCTACACTGAAGAACCCTCTGAATGGCAGCTGTTATTGTGGCTTCCAGTAACATGGAGTGGCTAACATTCATTTCGTTCTTGTGTTGTTCTGATAGTAAAGTTAGGTTAGTGGGGCTAGATGTAATCTTATTGTCATCCAGTTTGGTCAGTGGAAAACCTCGGAAAGTGTGCCTCGTCTTATTGAAACACTTGAGCTTTTTGGAAATTCCTAAACAATCCTCAAATGGAGACTTTCTCTTTTCTGCTGAAGCCATTGGTTTTACAACATCTCTGATACCAAACAGTACAGGGATGTGAATCTTTGAATCCACACAGGAGCATTCTTCCTTTAAAAGAGATGAATCATCTTGTGGACGTTGTTGACTATCAGAATCTTCCATGTTATTTGGAAGATTGTTAAAAGCAGAGAAATGTTGTAAGAACATTGACCTTCCTTCTTCAGCTTGTTTATATGAGCACTGTTGGCTTTTTGATTGGTGATTTAGATGTGATATTTCGAGAGGTACTGAACTGTTGCTAAGCAAAGAAGTTTTCACCTTCCAGCACTGACAGAGTCTCTGAAGATCTCTACCTCTCTCTCTCTTCAATCCAAGGCAACATTTATCGTTCTGGAGAGGTGAGGAGTGTGCAGGGAAAGCTGTGTAAAATGAATCCTCTTCCTCAACATTCGAACATGCTGTGGTCCAAAGCAAAAAAATAAAATATATTATTATTTTATTGGGGAAATTGTAATACAATTGTATATTAACATTAACTGCTGTTTTTTTTAACAAAACAATTTTTTTTTTCAAGATAAATCACAGATTCATTAAAGTCAAGTTAAAAAAAGGCTTTTGAAAATACTTTTACAAATTACAGTGGATAGCTGCAAACTAAACTAAAATTGAAAATTAGTAAAGAGGACTGTGTTTGTTATATAATGACAAACAAAATCCAACATATTTTTTAAAGATGTAAATAGTATCCCACCAGGCCAGCTTCACAAATGGAGAATGTAAGAAACACCAGACCTTGGTACTATATCAAATAATTATTGTTTCTGCTTAACATAAAATGTATGCATAAAACCTTTATTAAAATAAAACAGCATTTGTTAAGACATGATTCAGTGTTATTTTTTGTAAAGGGAATAGATAACGCACTCCATGTAAACATCACAAAATGAAGAACATGGTTAATTCTGGAAGAAAGGTATCGCGTGTTCTATTCATATATTCAGAAAATATGTTGTGAATGATGCGATCACACCTGAATCATTGCTTGGTGACCCTGATGGCTGTGTGCTTGTTTTGTCTTTAGACGTCTCATTCGTCTCCTGTCTGTCATTTTCACCCTCCATTTCTTTGCTCCTTTCTCCAGCACAGTGTTTTCTTCCCATTTGGACAATATCTTCCTTTGTCTTTAGCGCATAATCCCGACCTGTTTATAGTAAGAGATTATAGTAAAACTAAATTTTACATTCAGTAGACACTGTCTACCTGGAGATATAAAGGTATATCAGTCATTGTTCTTTCCATATTTATTCTGCTGTGGAACATAAAATACAATGTTTTATGAATGTACAAAACAGACGGTGTTTTTTTTATACAAATATATACTTTTTTATGGACCAAAAAAGTTTCAAATCAAATGTAGTTATTCAATTTTACCAATGCGACTATATGTAGCCATACAATCTTTGTTCAAGTACCAATTTATTTCATATGCACCATTATCTGTATATAAAATAAAAGTGGTAGACACGGTTGAGGTTTAAATTGCTCCACCTTATTGTAACAGTATAATAAGCACAGTAAAGCTTATTACTGATCAAAAGCGTGTAATTACATTTTACGTTAGTCTAAAATGTGAATTTCTTGCAAATAAAATTGACTAATTTTGATGGAAATTATACATGTTTTGTTTATTCAAATGTCGCCTTATAGTAACAGTTAAACACTCCAAGCACTGCTATGTGGCAAACATATTCTCCAAGATGTGACTTATAGTGACCAATTAAAAAAAACCTCATGTTTTACAATGCATTGCTGGATCCAATGGGGGAAATCCAGATCTGTTACTCATGTTATTATTCAGTCCTGGCTAATTCAACCATTTTTCATGTGCTTGTTGGCAATAATTATGATTAGAATGAAATTGGCCCTAGTTGTTCCAACTTGATGTTTTCTAGTTTTCATAGATTTAACAACCTCAATAGAGTATTCATTTCAGACAAACCTTTTTTACGTATTAATCTGAACAGTTCTCAACACAATTGCTTAAATTCACAGATCTCTGATCAGTCCTTAAGGTTACTTCTTCTGTTCAATCTTGAGATTTTGCTCATTATAAACTTTTTTTCACATTTAAAAAAAATCTGATTTTATCTTTTATTAAGAACTTAAATGAGCATTTATTCTTTTTTACTGTAAGAGTGTGCAGAAAACTGTAAACGTTTCACTGTCCTCGTTTCAGACAGGACTCTTTAGGAAACTTCCCGCCAGAGCCCTTAATTGTCTCACATTCTTAAAACGTGAGAAGGCAACTGCACTAAACATGCTTGAAACACGTGTTCGATATTATAAATCAGAATTAGACCGTAAACGGTCTGCTCGTCGAACTGCAGCAAAGTAACAAACTCGAGAGGGCTGGACTCGTCGAGTTTAAGAGAGGAAAAGAAAAAGAACCTTTTGTAGCTTACCTTTCACAGATCTCGGCTTCGCCTGCTTTCGACGAGACATCGTCAGGGAACACTTATAGCTGTTAGCAGTCAGCGAACGCAAGTTTCCGTTCAAGTGTGTGTTCCGTGAGACTCCGAGGACTGAATTCACGAAAAGCGGGAAAGAAGGCATAATATGTGAGACAGGAGGGCGCGCCCCCGCCTGCTGCACGCGGGCGGATCACCTACACGCTGTCCTCAGCCACTGGGGATCCCAGACTGTACAAAACATAGCTATACTTCCAATTTTGACGTCCAAGAAACTTATTTTCGCTAAAATATCGGTTCCATGAGGTCGAAAAAGCTTGCTTGAGAGGTTTCTCCTCAGATCGGGGTAACGATATGTGCTATCATATTGAAATGTATTTTTTGAAGTCATAATTATGAGATATGCCATAATTGTAACCTAATACACCGGAATTATGAGATACTAGGTTGTATCAGATAAGTAATACTGGTTCACATAGTCATCATATGGAAAAATATAAAATATTTTATAAAATATAAAAATATGTGATTTCATATCATGGTTATGGGATAAGACTTAGGTCATGGTGAAGACTAGGTTGTTTCCCCCCTTGACTTGTTTAGTGTTCTCTTTTCCTTTTAGTTCTGTTCATTATGGCAGGTGAGAAAGCAGTCACCGACCCCACCAAAAGCGGTCCGAGACCTGCTGGACAAGGTGGTCTCGGGTCGGTTCAAAAACTAACTCCAGAGCTGTTAGTTTGTAATGAGAACATGATCGAATTATCGAATAACCACTCCAAACTAAAAGGACAAAAAATGCTTTTTGAACGAATACAGCCGCCGTACTCGTATATACATCGATTAACAGAAATTATATAGTAAAAGATAATTGATCGTATTGTCCCGGTTTTTCAGATTCATTCTAACTATTCGAAAAGCAGTATAGGACACACATGAGATGACATATTTGACCAAAGAGTTGCCTGTATGATGAAACATGGCTCTGTATTCATTCTGTTCAGCTAGAGCACACCAGAGCTTCTGGTGTGATGTGAATGTGGACTAAAACAGCAGATGATTGCAACAATGTATCCCTTAGTATCTCATAGTGATGACTTAGTATCTCATAGTGATGACTTAGTATCTCATGGTGATGACTTAGTATCTCATGGTGATGGCTTAGTATCTCATGGTGATGACTTAGTATCTCATGGTGATGGCTTAGTATCTCATAGTGATGACTTAGTATCTCATGGTGATGACTTAGTATTGCATTTTGATGACTTAGTTTTGGATTTTGATGACTTATAAATGCTTAATGAAGACTTAAAAATCTTAGTGATAACTTATTTTATCATACTGATGACTTAGTAACTTGTAGTGATGACTTGGTATCTCATAATGATAACTAATTGTCTCAAAGTGATTACGTAGTATCTCATAGTGATGACTTAGAAATATATTTTGATGACTTAAATGCTTAATAAAGACTTCATGAAAATTTCATAGTGATGACTTAGTGTCTCAAAGTTATGACTTAGTATCTGATACTGATGACTTAGTAATGCATTTTGAAGACTTATTTTAGGGATTGTTGATTAGGAAGCACCATACTTTTGGGAATCATCTTTGCATGTGTATGTTTCTAATACGTTTTGAATTACCTGTACAGACACTTGCTTTGTGAACACAATGAAAGTTTTTAAATAAAACCATAGAAGAAAAACACATTCGCACCATGCCTTTCGAGACCCCATAAGATCATCATGGAACTCTAAGGGTGCCAGTGATAAAATGACACAATTGTGTTTAATCAAATGCATAATAGAATAATATTATAATTTGGAAATGTTCAAGTTATATAACACTGAAATGGCTGTGCTGAGGGGATAAATGACCTGTTATAGTTATATAGATATATGATTCTAGAGACTACTCTATACTGATGCTCCGTGACCAAAACACCTAACCCTAACCCTTTTTATTCTTTTCTCTGGGGTCCCCCAAAATGCAATAACATTATTATCTTCTATATACCTGGACCTGCTCCCCTTTGAGTTTGTCCTTCCTTCCTCTCTTAAAAGCATTCACTCTAACTGTTATGGAATATTTTAATATCTGTCTCTTGGAAGTCAAAAGACTTTAAAATTTACTAAAAAGACAAATATTTTCTTTCATATATATGTTTTTGATTCATGAAAACTGGTTATTCTGGTTGAATTCCTCATCTAATAAATGCGCATAATGAGAAATAGACTTATAGACCTATTATTATGTTTATTTAATTAATTAATTAATTAATTGTTTATGAAGACGTATTAAGAAAATTTGTACACATCAGCATGACTTAAGCTGAAAAGTAGTGTAAATGAGCATATAGACATCAGATGTTGAATAAGCCCCCATGTTGATCAACAGCAGTGTATATACCCACAACTTTTTAGTACTAAGGGTTTGCAGGTTGTTTTTATCCGATCTGGTAACCAAATGTTGTTGTTTTACTTGCTGCGCATAAGAGTTATAAAAATTTTAATCTGAAAATGACATTTATCCTTTTTTTTTAGTAATTTAACCTCTGGTCTTTCGCCCACAATAGGTATAATAATGACTGAGTCTTTCAAAGAGTATCAAAGAGAGCTCATTAATTTGTGTTGAGAGTATAATTCCATGCATAAATGAACAATCGCTTTTATTTTTATTATATGTTTGTGTTAGCACAGAGCAAGAAAATGGGTGAATATGTTGTCTCGGGAGAATTTATAATCCATTCCAACAGAGGGTGCTCAAGAGGGGTAGCATGCATTGTTCATGGGACTCAGTCAAAGAAATGAAAAATTAGACAGGCCACTCTTCAACGGGGACATCAAGATTAATTATTGTCAAATATTAATGAAGTCTGAAAGTCCTCGTTTTTATTAAGCAGCTAATTACAGTGCAAGAGATGATGCTGATTGGTACTGATGCTGATCCTAGCTCAGCTGGAGAACAGAACACACTAATCTAGAGCTGATCACAGCTGAGAAATATTTAGATGAGGTCAAGGTCAGGCGGATCTTTTCTGATTCCTAGTGTAGCAGGATACATACTGCACATATAGCAAAGCAACATAAACTCTGAGAACAACCCAAAACTGTCTAGTCTTGAAAGAAGATTAAAAAAATTAAACAATTTTTTTTGGAATAAGACATATTAGAAGTGCTGCAATTATTTTTTTTATCTCTAAACATATGAATTGAAAACAGCATTATAATGGAATTCAGCCACTGACTACGGCTCTTTTTAGTGAAAAGAGTACAGTAGTTCATTCAAAAATGTAATGTATGTATTACATTGTATAGCCACTTCAACTCCAATTCAAAATGAATAAAAAAAACACTTGCTATTTGATGTTCGATGTGACCATTGATGATACCATCCAGTTATTTCAGTCATCATCCTAAACCTCTGGAAACGTTGTGACACACTGGTCTCAGCTCATGTCAGCTGACAGGTTAGAACCAATTTTTGTGAAAAAACTGAGATGTTTTGTGTGTGCCCAAAATATTATGTAATGATAGCTTTTCCGGTTGAAATCAAGTAATGTCACTTGAAAAAAAATTTTTTCCCTCTAATTTAAAATCCATCCATTCATCTTCATGTCGGCATTCTTCCCTTTCGGGGTCGCCACAGCGGAATGAACCGCCAACTCCTCTGGCACATGTTTTATGCGACGGATGCCCTTCCAGCCGTAACCCATCGCTGGGAAATAATTTAAAATGGCATTACATAATTTGACAGAGTATGTTTTTGTATAATGTTTCATTTACAGTGCATATACCAATGTATTTAAATAGAGGAAACAAACTTGGTAAGAGAAAAGCAAGGAAGGGCAACATTGACACATGCACCACTGAACCAAGGAGCACTTGTGCTTTAGAATCAAGTTTTCTGCACACTAAACCAGGAGCTATTGACTGTTAGCACTTGTTTTAACGAGGTATTTTGGTAAAAGAAGTGCAAGCTTTACCTTCTCCACGGCCCACCTGAAAAAGAAGACAATGATAGTTGGCAGGTGTTCAGGATATAAGGGCACCTGTTCAATCAGCAGACTAGACCCAGATAGCAACAACAGTTCCCATCAGTCGGTCACTCCGACTTATGAAGGGGCCGACTATGGGAACTCCGTTAGGATCGCTCTACTCTCTCCATACTCTTTTTAAAACGTCAATCAGCGGCCTCGCTGATGGTCACGTAACCATGCCCCACGCATTAAGTGGGTGCAAGCTTGACACTCTTCCTTTCTGCTCATTGTAGCCAATATTCTCAGAACACAAGGGACTGGCGAAAGAATGGACATCGGTGTTGGATTATATTCTCCTTTTGTGGATCAAGAGATCTAGTCTTTACAGCAACCAATCTCTGGCTGTTCACAGTAGGCCTGAGAGTCACTGACAATCCCAGACTCTCGTCTTCACTGACTTTTATGAAACCAGGTAAGACTCGTCTTTGTAGCAATGTTACAGCATTTGTTGCCAGTCGACTATTTGTAGCGTGTTTAGAGTGGATTGAGTGGAACGATTGCATTGATAGATAGCTCAAAAGTTGTATCAGTTGTTAAACATTTGGATGCAGCAGTCGTAGGATCACAATGTGTAGAGAAGTGCACTGTTGTGTCATTAACACATTTGAACGAGGCTGGCATTCTGTCAGTCCGCCACCGGAGATGCTGTGCCTACGAGTACGTATCTTCAGCGTTCAGAGCATCGAAGCTAGGCTGCTTGTATGGTTTCCGTCCCGAGTGCTTATCGTTTGTTATCCCCCACAGAGAGTTATCGGAACATGCACTGCTGGCATCTTCTTACGATTGCTGTGTGCTTGATAATGTAATCTCCACTGCTGCATCGGAGAGAGCTGGTGCATCTCCCATAGGAGACAGTACATCGCTCTCCCCCTCTAGGTCGATGGCAGGTTATTCTGTGGTGGAGATGGCCGACATGCTTACCTGGGCTGCCGGAGAGGTTGGGTTACAGATGGCTCAGCCGCCCTGGTCCTGTTTTTCCCAGAAGTGCATCGAGTGCTGACCAGAACTTGAAAGGCACCTCCTACTGTAAGAAAGGAGGTTGGTTAGTCTCCCCTCTCTCACTCCCCTTGATGCCGCGGTAGCTAGGGGGTACCAGGATAGAGCAGTCTCTGGCGGTGCATTATGCCTGGGTAACCATGCGATTTGTCGTGATAAGCCAAGGCACCATCTCGCTAGCTAAGCTGTCATTAAACCTAACTTCAAGAGCTTACGCCTTTGCAGGGCAAGCTACAACTGGCCTGCAAGGTGAGTATGCCTCCAGCTTTGCAAACAGGAGTGTCACGCTTGCACTTTATGCATGGGGCGTGGTCACATGATCATCAGCGCAGCCGCTGATTGGCATTTTAAAAAGAGTGTGTAGAGAGTAGAGCGCACCTAGCAGAGTTCCCATAGTCGGCACCAACATAAGAAAACCCTGTAAATTATGAAAACTAATTAATCCATAAAACCAACTGAAAAAGAAGATAACAATAGCCGGCAGGTGTTCAGGATATAATGACACCTTCTCCACTGACCAACTGAAAAAAAAAAGATAACGATAGCCGGGAGGTGTTCAGGATATAATGGCACCTTCTACACTGAACAACTGAAAAAAAGATAACAATAGCCGGGCAGGTGTTCAGGATGCAATGGAACCTTCTTCACTGACCAACTGAAAATGAAGATAATAATAATTGGGAGGTGTTCAGGATATAATGGCACCTGTTCAATCACAGACTATTCCAGAATGCAACAAGACTTTAAAAATGTGGATAAAACCCTATAAGTCATGAAAACTGACTATTCCTTTAAATTTTTGACAGCATTTGTCCTGTATTTCAACTAAATATTTTAGTTATTATGGTTTTTTCAGAACCCAAAAAACTGTACTGAAACTGAATGCACCTGTGATATTGTAAATCCTACAAACTTGTGATCAAATATGAGATAGCACGTTGTCTTTGACATGAACATCCACATGCGCATACAGACACTTTCATGCTTCTACTTCAAAGAAACATGTTTGTGCCACCAAACCTCTCATCAATGCTTCATCAAGAGCATCCGTTAACCTGCAGAGAACAGGCCACACGCCTCCTGTACCTTATTAAAAATGTCCTTTTAATTAAATTCAACGAATAGGAATACATTAAAGTAAATACGATGCATCTGGGAATAGTGGGGTTTGTGTTCTGAGACCATGGAGCAGTGTTCAAAGAGACAGAAAGGCCCACCCACTGGTGTTCTTTAGCTGTTTGTTCCCTGGATGCTAGCTAATGAGGAGCTTCTGTGACACAAACGGGACTCACCTGTGTAGGACACGAGGCCAACTCTATAAACAAGTGTACTCCGCAAACAACAAGGGGGCTGTGAACATATGGAAAAGTGTATTAGTGATTGTCTGTTTAGAATGATTTTCTGAGGAATTCTATGTATTGCTAGAAACATCTCATTTTAAATCACTTGATGAAACGACTGCCATTAAACACCATCTTTCTCAAATTGTTCGCTAAATCTGAATATTTTGTTAATTGGAACTCAATAACATTTAAGCACTGATATCTGAAAATTTAAAACATCTATGGTTTTCATTAAGTTGACGCACTACTAAAAGTTTAAATATTACCAAAAAGAATTACTTGAAAAAGAGTACAGTTCATTAAGATCTTTTTAGATGTAAAACTTTTCTTAAAACAGCAAATATATGAAACTTACCTTCTGTCTAAAAATTGTTTACTAAATGTAAAATTGTCAAGCAAAACCTTTCACAGATTTATTTTTGTTAAGTTAATATACACTTTGACACAGCTCAAAAAAATATTTTTTAATCAACCAGTGGAGCTCACTCTTTACATTACTCACATTAGATAGACTTAAAGCTTCATATCTTTAACATCCATACCAAGTATTTTCTTGTTTTCTTCTCCACTTACATATACAAGGAGTTTTGAGGTGTTATGTTAAAGCTTTTTTAGTAAAAAAAAAAAATAAAATAAAATAAAAAAAAAATATATATACATATATATATATATATATATATATATATATATATATATATATATATATATATATATATATATATATAATGTATTTATATATGCAGACAAAATAGACTGATAGCAATTAAAATAAATTATGTAAATTAAATAAATATGGCTTAACACATACAGAGTCTGTCTGTGGAAGTTTATAGCGACTTAAAGGTTAATTACAATCCATATAAAACGTTTATTGACGTGCGAAGATAAAGGAGGAGAAATTAAAGATTCCAACTTCGGTAACTCATCGAGAACCACAAGTCCCAGCATTCCTTGCGTTGGGTTCATGCGCAAGCGCGATCTAATTTCGAAACCTCGAGCTCCTAGTTGAAAGTCAGAGGCAGCTATTCCATTCAAAGCCTTGCTATTCTATCTAGTGTGCAGAAATGGCAGCTAGATATGACAGAGCTATCACAGTTTTTTCACCAGACGGTCACTTATTCCAGGTGGAATATGCTCAGGAGGCGGTGAAGAAGGGTTCTACAGCCGTGAGTGTTTATTTGGTTGCATGAGCGTTTGCTAATGGCTAGCCACTTCTAGACTATAGTCTCAAAACAAATCGATAGATAGTCTTAGCTAAAAACACCTGTTACATTAAAAATATTTTATTTAGCTGGATCGCTATGAAGTATCTGGCTTGAAGTATGAATAGTGCTGTTTTGGGTTAAATACCTTATGCTAAGCGTGACTTGCATGTTGCGGCTAATGTTAGCACGCTTCCGTATGTTGATAAACTGAATGGATAAATGAGCATGTTCTGCCAAATAAATACGGTTCAAACCTATTATACCATTCTTTAAGCCTCAATACTTTTCTCCAATTATAACATTTAACGCAGAAGCCCTTGCTGCTAGTGATGCTGGCGGCTCTATTAACGTCATTAAGTTATTCAGTAAACGTTTTTTTACTACCTTTAAGAGTAAGAGTTGACTTTAACAGCACAAACGACCTACGTATTATGTTGATTTAGGGTTATATTAACGTCCGTCAAGTCATACGAGTTTTGATTGTTTCGTTCTTTAAAGTGTAAAGCTCAAATCCAGCGCTAGATGGCCCTGTGTTCACAGTTTCAGTTCAAACGCTGCGATAATGAAAGTGCAGTTCTTCCGTATGCTCCGATATTCTTTTGTTTAAATTTTGCCGTGTTTGATATTTCTGAGTGTGTACTCTAAACATTTTTAGGTTGGAATCAGGGGAAAGGACATTGTAGTGTTGGGTGTAGAGAAGAAGTCTGTGGCAAAGCTTCAAGAGGAGAGAACGGTCCGGAAGATCTGTGCCCTGGATGAGCATGTGTGTATGGCCTTTGCTGGTAAGTTTGGTGGCAAGATAATCACGATTTACACATAAATTAAGTTAAAATTATGTGCTGGCTTAAAACAGCACAGTGTATCTTTTGCTACAGTCAAGAAACTGTTGTCAGCAACAACTTTCCCATGTTCTCAGACGAGATATATTAACCTTACAACTTTCCATGTAAACTTTACAATCACTGTGCATACATTATTTATGATTAACAAAGGGATACTCAGAGATTTAGTTATTACTGCCATGTCATTACAGACCTGTTAATTCTTCTTATGAACACATTTTGAGATTATCTGCTTGTGTCTGAGTCATTCTATCACATCACATGGATGTTCATGGCTTCAAACAACATTGAAAACACCATCAAACGTCTCCATTCTCTTCCACTTCCAGTCTCATGATCATCTCCTGGAATTTAAGAAGTGTGCGTACACAGCTTAAGTTGTATGTGGACGATAGAGCTGTATTACTCGAGTCCGGACTTGGTCTCGAGTCCATTTTTCTATTGACTTGGTCTCGTCTCGGATTTGACTGTGTTTGAACTTGGGCTTGTCTCGGGCTCTCATGTGTTTGGTCTCGGACTTGTTCAATGGTCTCGACTGAGTCCAATAATGCTACACTGCAAAGAAGAATCAACAACAAAAGACAGCAAATCTATACTTTTGCGTCAAGCCGACAAATAGCCATTTGCGAAGGCAGCGCCTTCATTTAAAAAAAGAAGGCTACGCCTTCATTTAAAAAAAAAAAAAGGCTGTGGATTCATATAACCCTGCGCTGACTTCGTTGTGAAGCATTCTGCGTGCCACAGAAATGTTAGCTGCGTCAAGGCTTGCTCTTGCTATCAGGACGAAAGTAACACAGAGCGGGTGCTTTCAGTCTTTCTCTCAGCTTATGCTCTATTTTATACACTGGATGATCGATTACAACTTTGGCGATGTTTTCATAAAAAGAAAACTCTCCAGATTAGAGCCGTCGTTGGACGCTGTCAGTTCAAACGCACTTGCATGTCATTAATGTCCCCTCACAAATCAAACTCCTTCAGACACAATATCAGCAAACAACATATTTACATTTGAATTTAAAAATCACCAAGAGCTTTTTGATAGTGCTTCAAAGAAGAGGAAAAAAGTAAAATGTGTGTGAAACGTCTGGATTCAAATTATGTACCTCACCCGCAGCACATCACAAAGAGAGGTACGAAAAGATAAACATTGGAACTACCGCTAGCATGATTATAATAGCTTTCATCACTATTTTAATGGTATAAGAATACCGTGTTTAAAGATATAAGTTAGTTTTACACGTCCCTTCAGATTCTGTTCCTTGAAATGTCTTTAATAATGAGTTAGATAACTAATAAATGTGAGACACTATCAGTTCAGTTCAAAATTGAATGATCATCACACCTTTTTGAATATATTTGATTATACATTCAAGATCAAATCAAAGTTATAGTAATGTTTTAATGTTAGTTTGTTTCAGACCTTGATAAATAAAAGTTATGAAGGAATTGCATGCTTTTTTATTTTGCTACAAGAAATTAAGGTCTGTCTCAGAGTAGTAAATATAGACATAAAATTGCTGCAGTCCAGACTTCCTTTGCAAAAGAAAAAGATATAAAAACAGAAAAAACTCTGGAATTATGATAAAGAAAACAATATCTCTATATAGCTTCATATTGTTCTTTTTTCCACTGATGATCAGCCCAAAGAGTCATCTTTTAGAACATAGGATCATGTGATTGGAGAATTCTCAACTCTGAGTGTGGTTCTAGATGGAATAAGCCTTTATTTACAAAATTGCATAACTATAATAAGCAATTTCTCATAGACCATAGAATAAAATTTAGGCAATATATTTCTGTTTCAAATCATAATATGAACAGCAGTACATTTTGACTTTAGCCTATAAAAGTTCTGTTCTGACATAGTGTGAAAGCATTTGTAAACTTGGACTCAAACAGCATTGGACTCAGTCTTGATTGTTGTGGATTTGGACATGACAATGGTGGACTTGACTACAGCCCTAATGGACAATGAAGCAAATCTGATTACAATTAAAATCAAGAAGGAAAATTTTTACTTGTATGCGTCTTGTATTTATGATAATTTTAGGTTTTCCTTTAGGCAAGACAATTTAAAACAATGTAGGAGCCTTCATTATGCAGTTTAAAAGACGTTAACAGATGTTTAAAATCTATAATGAGACACAGGAGTGAGTGTGCAGGTCTTCTGCTAGCTGTTAAATGTGTTTTTGTACATTTAGGTCTGACTGCAGATGCCAGGATCGTGATCAACAGAGCTCGGGTGGAGTGTCAGAGCCACAGACTCACGGTGGAGGACCCCGTTACTGTGGAGTACATCACCCGCTACATTGCCACACTCAAACAGGTTATTCATAAAGTTATTAATTTGGTGTTCTGTAACGCTCCAAAATTTAAGATGGGCAACATAATGTCATTGTAAATCATGTGATTGCAACCACCAGGTATCAAAGGTTCAACCAGCTGTATTTTTTTATAAAATGAAAAATAAAGGAGATGTATGCATACAAGATAAGTAAATGCATTTAAAATGAGATGTCAAAACTTATGAATCTTTTGATTAACAAATAAGAGCTATTAGATATGAGGTAAGTTTAAACAGACTACCCAAAATGAGCAATCAGACAACAGACAGTAATTTTTGTAGTATAATCTTACATTTGTTGCCTCAAACAAAAAAAAAAACAAAAAATGTAAGTTAAATTGCAGTACATATGATATGATACATCTACCCAGATTTGTCAAAAGAAATTTTAAGAAGAGTCATGTATGTTCATGTTAAGTAGGGCTGTAGCTATCGAATAATTTAGTAATCGGTATTCTACTGAAAATGTAATCGATTAACTGAGTAATCGGGTTTAAAACATATGTGAAGTCATGTGCCACTTCCGGTGCCTGCCGGAATCTTAATGCCCTGCCCTTATATCTTAAAAGAGCAATAAAAGAGTGGAACACTATAGCTGAAGATTTTTCCAGTCATTCTTACTTTCACTACCCAAAAAAAGTATGGTGGACGTTTAATTGTTGTGATGTATTAACATTCAACGTGGATTATGTGTTTTATACCTTTATCTTTGCCAATATTAACATATTAAAGATATTGCTAATATTTGCGCTGCAGACAGAGCATTTAACATTACTTCTAAGGTTATCTGGTGATACCCTTCCCATAGTGGCCTCTCGCTTTAACCAAAATTTAATGTTAACAGTCCTTCTTCACAAAGTACCATTAAGGTATTAACATGAATGAAAACAGGGGAATCTCAATTTGAAGCTACTGGTTTTCTTTATAATGAAAATATACAAGAAAAGAAGACTGTAATTCCTGTACACTCCATGCTCTGCATTTCCTGAATGACGCTGCCATCCTCACCTCTCTTCAGGATTGATTGATTCTCATTTTCAATTCAGGGGAGCTTCACAAATGGCGACTGGTGTAAAAAAAACTTAAATCTTACATAACATGGTTGCTAAAAGAATCCAAGTTGAGCAACACTGCGCAATGCACTCTCATTGAGTGAACTGTCAGTGAATGGTTGTTTGTGTTTGTCACGCAATGATGCATGGAGTGAACAAACTGACCTCGGTTAACATCTCTCAGCCAATTAGAATGCAGTATTAGGCTTTGACTAATTTTTGTATTCATTAAGAACCCTACTTATATTTTTTAATCAATAAAAACAAATCAACCCCTCAGTTGTCATAAAGGTCTGTATCCTGATGGCATGAAGAGAAGCTGTTAAGAATCTTCCAAGAGTATGAATGTTTACAGGTAACGAATAGAAGGAACACAAGTATCAACAACAAGGGAGTAAATTCAAAAAAATTTTTTAATAATACATTTTATATATTAATTAAAGAAAATCAGTTTGGCATAACCACCAAGCAGGGTGGTATGAAAGTGAATAAAGTTATTGTGTTGGGCTATGATATCAATTTTGCAATACCACGAATACCGTCACAGTCATAAATTTCATGAATTCAGCTTGATGTTTCCCTTGCACAATTTATTTGATTTTAAACGAGGAGATGCAGGAGCTGATGTGACACGAGAGCTTGTTCCAGAGAGCAGATGGGGAAGCTAGCTACACAGATTGCATCATAGAACGTAGAACAAACTAAGTTGCTAAAAGTTGCCAGGAAAAGCAGTAAATGTTGCTAGATTCGTCACTATTCGCTGGGTTATAAAAAAATAATAATAAAAAAAAAAAAAACTAGGTTGTCTGAAGAATCGTTAAATCCAGCGACAAAAATGCAAAGTTGCCAACCCTTGACAAGCTGTGAAGACGACTGCCCTCGGTGTCCCCTCAGGAAGCACACACTCTTTCAACAAAAATATTATTTCATATTTAATAGTGGCAAAAACAGTTTTCAGTTCTCTGTCTAATCTCGCACTTTAAATAAGGTTAAAATGCAAATTTTGCCTTTAATGTTATTAAGATCTACTACAAATTTTTTCTGTCTTAACACGATATAATACTGATACTGTCTGGACAGTGTAAAATATCATGATATGAATTTCAACCCATATCACATTCCACCATTTAAATTCTCTACTTGGTGGTAATTTGTAATTTTGATGCATGCTATTTTTCAATTAACTTAATTGAAGTTTAAAAGGTATGTCTGCAAATGGATTTGAATTGAGCTTAAATATTGATTATCAAATCTGTGTTCTTTAACAGCGCTACACTCAGAGCAATGGCCGCCGTCCCTTTGGCATCTCGGCACTCATCGTTGGTTTTGACTACGACGGGACTCCACGTCTGTATCAGACGGACCCTTCAGGAACGTACCACGCATGGAAGGTAGCATAAGAGCTATGTTTGAACACTGACGTTTAATTACCATACTGAGCCTTTTCTCACGCGCCTCATCAGGCAAACGCTATTGGTCGTAGTGCGAAGACTGTGAGGGAGTTTCTGGAGAAAAACTACACCGATGAAGCAATCGCAAGTGATAACGATGCCATCAAACTGGCCATCAAAGCTTTACTGGAGGTAAATGCACACGATCTCATGTTGAAGCTGGCAGGATGTAACGTGTTTGCTAAGCGGCTGTGTGTGATCTGTGCCACACAGGTTGTGCAATCTGGAGGGAAAAACATTGAGCTCGCTGTGATCCGAAGAAACCAGCCCCTGAAGGTACAAGATTAGATTTATGATAACATTTTTTTTATTCATCATCTTGAGCGCATTGGTAGCACTAATCAATTATATTGACCAAAACGTCTCTTTTCTCACAGATTCTTGAATCTAAAGAGATTGAGACGCTGGTTGCTGAAATAGAGAAGGAGAAAGAGGAGGAGGCAGAGAAGAAGAAACAGAAGAAGTCTTCGTAAAGCACTCTGATGTATGCACATTTATTTGGTTAATATGGGCAGAAGCACTTGGCTCAGGCCCTCACTGTCCTCCCTCTCCTCCGGTATGAGCACAGGCTCTCAGGCTTCTGCTGAAATAATAAATAATAGCAGGAATATAATTCTCTCCGGGAAATATTTTTCAAAATCATAATAATGAATGTTCGGGTTGGGATGTGCAAATCTATTAAAATGTTGTGGATGGTTTGTAGATTTTGCTGTTTTCACTCTACTGTCTACCGCCACAGGGAATCCTGGGAGATTGTGCTCGGACTGTTTCCTAATAAACTGTTTTGGTTTGTAAAGTGGAGTCATGTCTTGCTGTTCTTAGATGAAGATCGATACATTGCAGAAAGAAATAGAACTTTCCTGTTTACCGCCAAAATTTCTATCCTCTGACTGCAGTTATTTTCCCAATTAATCCAAAAACTGCAAAATTCACAAGAGGATTGGTTTTTGTGAGAAATTTTGGTAAATTGATCAGGGTGAGTACATGAAGAATAGTTTTTCAAAAGTCACATAGCTTTTGAACTAACAACAACATATTCTTAACTTTTTTTTTTAACCGAATACTGTACAAAGAACAAAAAACAGTTGAGTGCATTTATGACATTTCAATTTAAGAGTTTGCAAGGAAACTGCACTTCATTAATATACCAAAAGTAATAAAAAATTTGTTATATTTCAATTCAGGAATGAAATTCAGGCAATTTTATACATTACGCAATAGTGTAATTAACATTTTTATTTTCTGTCAGAAGTTACTTATTTGTGAGTCCATAAGGGTCCCTATCAGGGGAACACTGATGACTTAACAGATGCCCAGAAGCCAGTTATTCATATCCCCTATCTCGCGAGGTAAAGCAGAAAGCATTGTCAGTAGGGGTGGAAATTAATACACATTTTGTAGACAAAGTGTGTTTTGTCAAGTAGTTACCCAGATATAAATCTATTCACGTAAACAGTAAGTCATGATAAATGTACTCTGAATTTTGAATAATTTATTACAGCCTTTTTATAAAGCAGATCTGGGTGACCTTCAGTCATGTTGATTGAATTATTGACTCTTAAATAATTTAGAGTAGATTTTTTATGGTCCTTTAATATTGTACATCGGCACAGTATTAATCAAATTGTTTGAATATTGTATGCTACAGTATAAAATACATATATATATATATATATATAATATATAATAGTCTATAATACAGTATAAAAACAGGTGCATCTATGAAAAAATTATGCATCTATGATATGTTTGCTAAATATGCTGCAGAAAGAAAAAGTTTCGGCTGCATTACTTGAAAGCAGAATTTGAAGAGTTTTCTCATTTGGTGCAGGGATGAAGTATTAAAGTTTTTATGACCAGATCAACCACCACTTACTGAGAACAGATCGAGTGAGGAACAAACAAGCTTATCTAAACTTCCTTTCGTGGGTGAAGTTACCAGTACATTTGAATTGATAATAAACAGCTTTTTGTTCCAAATATAACTGATGCATGTCTTGCTTTTGAAACTGACCTAACCTCGAAAACACGGAAGGTGAAACCAGTTCATATGTTGCAGCATTTGTAATGAATTTAGTTAACTTTTTTTCATTTTAGTGTTAATAATTGTATACTATACAACGTTTGTACTCAAGTAAAAAATCTGTTACTTACAGTTAGGGAAAGACACACACACACACACACACCTTAATGTAATTCTCTACAGAGTTTGAGAAGTAAACAGGCTGAAGTCAGCGTAGCAAGAGGCACTATTTTTTTAATATTTGATGTGAGGTACAAATGTTGCATTGCTCGAGTCAAACCACTCCAAAATGCAGCTTGAAGTCTACTGTGAAATTTCGTTTTGTCTGTGATCTATTCTGCTAGAGCTAAAAGTTTTTTTTTAATTTTTGGACTAGACAAAACAAAAAGTCTCCATCTCAGACTCACTTACAGTTTTCATGACAAATTTAACAAAATGTATTGTGTCTCCTTCTTCCATAAGCAAGCAAGATCACACTTGCCATCAGGACTTTGTCTAGTTTATCGTATGAAATTGTATAGATAACTGTCACAGTTTAGTTTGTTTTAAATAGGCAAAAATGGGAAAACTACCACCTTTCAGACCGTAGTATGAATAGAAACTAGCCTTCAGATTACATTTAAAAACTTCCTTGTTGTCTTGAATGCACTCATACACATTATGAACTAATAAAATAACTAGTATTTCAGAATTTGAAATGCAATCAGTGTGACAGAAACCTCGAATGCACGCAGACTCGAGTCTTTGATCTCAGATAGTTGACAGATCACGTAGATGAGGGCTCAATCAATAATTAACCCAAAGAGAAGCAGCCTAGAACTCACCAGCTTGGCAGTGAGTAAAAAAACAACAATAACAAGTGTATTATAATCCACATACAAGACAATTAGCTACTTTATACAATTATCATACTTTTTATAATATACCTACAATTATTGTTATTTAACATTATTTTATGTCAGCAATTTCTCTACAAATATGCAATCTAATGACGTTGATTTAAACATTTTTAAATGTGTTCATTAAATTTAATAAAATTATATTTTTATGGATTTATTAAAAATGACATGGATTTTAGCTACAGATTATTGTTCAGATACCTATAATAGATTCCTCTGCTCTGATTTTTAGAAATGCTTTTAAATTCACTGTAATCATTGTACACGCCGCCTAACAGATTGACCTCTCACCACCCCTTCTGGGGACAAAACTTGAGAACCTTGTAATTATTGGACAAAACTTGGAGTACCAACACTACATTAAGAGACTTGTGTTGCTAAAACACTTTAGATATCAGATTTGTGTACACTTTGCCCTTTTGAAATAGCATACATTTTAATCAGGTTTCTACACGCTCATCTTAAAATAAGACCTCTAGTCATTTTTGATAAATATGCAGCAAGTGGGTGTTGCTAAAATGTTACATTGTAGGCAAGTCTATAGATTCAAAAGCGCCACAAGTAAGGGTTTCTCATCCTCCTACTTGTAGGTTCAGTAATTTATTTTAAAGCAATGGAAATCACAATAAACTTAAACACAATAGCTTGAGAAAACTCAGATCGCTCTTAGACTCTCGCAAATAAACTATAAACCTTCATTTAGGTTACAATTCCTTCGCTTTGTCTGCAAAAAATTCTGCTTTCAAATCGCTCTTTCTGACTTTGCTAAGCCTGCATTGGCATGTGAGCCTGTGCTGTTCTGAATAGCTCCCTCTCTGAAGGGACTGGAAAGCTACGGGCACATCAATATTTTGCTCCCAGCGTCCCATTCATGATTATTCAGGGGTAATGGAATATTTCAGAAACCTATACCTCAGGCAAGCACAGAGAGTATTTAAGTTTCCGAGGCTGAGGCAAGGCTTGCATTAAACCTGCTTTTTCCTAAACTTCCAGCCACTCTCACAATTGAATGAAAAGACGTGGAAGACAGAAGTGTTAGAAAGGCAATGCTAATGAGGAGAGACAAAACTTGGTGAACGCTTGCACTGCTGCTTAACCTTCAGTTACCCTTTGTTTAAATCTTTTTAGAAAGCCAGCGTATCTTAAGACACATCCTGCCCCTGATCTGTTGATTTTGGCCCTTGCTATCTTGATCTTGTTGGCCAGCGCAGCTTGAGGGGATCTGCTGTCCTCTTTCTCACAGCTTCGGACCCTCGGGCTGTTTGCACTTCTTCTTGGTGGCTTCTAGTTCTTGTACCATGTTGTGATTGGTCGATGACATTCAAAGCATAGCATCCATGTCAGCTTATTTGGCATCTAAGAAACTAACCTTTTTTGATTTGACCGTACTATCCTGTCACTCTCTGTATCGCTGTGATTGGCTGATTAGGTCGCTTAAAGCAGTTTGAGTGTGATTGGCTAGTTATCTTCTGTATAGGGCATCCACTGCCTGAGGTTTGAACATATCTCTGTCTGTTCAATTCACAATCTCTTCAGAAAATGCAAACATCAGTTCAGACGGGAAATCATTACAGCGGATGAAAGCAACAGAATCCACAGAAGGTGTTGCTTTTAGTCTTTAATTAGTTATTTTTTGCAGCTATACAAGTCAATGTGTTTGTACAGTTCATTCGATATTCAACAAAAGAGGATGAAGAGAAACTAACGAAAATATTTGAACTATAACCATTGACTGTTTGTATAGCCATCGATCATAGAAATGCTCTATAGAGCGTAAGGGTGTGCCTGAATGTGGGGTCTTGCTCCATGCAGAAGGTCAGATCTCTCATAGTGACCCGAACTGGTGCTCGAGAAGCAAACTGCCCGATTGAACCCAACAACTGATGAGAGAGAGACATGGAAGGATTGAATTTACAGGGCAGAAGATGCATTAGAGGAAAATTGACAGTCAAAATACAGAGCAATTAATATACAAACAGTCAAAAAAGTAAAACATTAAATGAGCTGGCTTGTTGAATACATTTTGTTAAATAAAGTGAAATTAAAATATAGCTAGAAAAATAGATTCAAGAGGTCTAAAAAGGCCAATAAAGCTAATGGAAAAAAAGAGATTAGAGTTTCTTAAAAGTTAGTTGGTTTGGCAAGGTAGTGTAGTGGTAGAGTTGGTTGTCCTATAACCAAAGGTTTGCGGTTCGATCCCTGCCAAGTCCCTTCTGCTGATGTCACATGGCTAGAATATATGTGCAAAACTGGTGGGGTGTGTTTAGTGGTGGGCAGAAGGCTGTAGGTGTAAAATGACAGCCACGTCCTGTCAGACTGCCTCAGGGCAGCCGAGGGCAACCAAAGTAGCCGCTCACCACCAGTGCGTGAATGTGGAGTGAATGAATAATGCTCTAAAAATTGTAAAGCGTCTTTGAGCGTCTGAAAAGAGCTATATACAAAAAAGTTGTTAATAATCTATATTCCGTGAGTAAATTGTCACTGGCATCAATAAAGAAGGATCTTGAACTCTATGCTGTATTTTACAAAAAGCCAGTTAAGTTGCTAAAGAAGAGAAGAAAAAGTGTAAAAGAAACATGTTATTAACACATATTGTGGTAATCTAAACAGGACCAGTACATTAAAAAATGTTGCTGTGTTATGTGAAATGCGTGGCTAATACTGTGCAGATCTGTGATTAAGTTGGGGCATTACGTGATTAATTTGCACAATATTACAGCAGTATCAATGAGAAGTGAGAAATTGTTTTCTTCCAACCAAGACGATCTACTACAACTACAAAAAGGGGCTCCGCAGTACTTTAATTGACTTTCAGAAAATGTTTTTCATTTTCAGTATTTCCCAGTATTCAGGGAGGATGGGCTTCCAGAAAGTGTGTACCACTACTTTAAGCAAGTCAGAATAGTAAAATAGCGATAGAATAAGACTGTAAGAGTAAGAAATGAGGTTGATGTCTTCCTCCTCCATACTCTACATTTAAGCTGTTCCCTCAACAGCTTAATGGGGCGTTGCCATCTGAACTCCTGCTTACTATCTGGCTCAGAGATTGTATTTGTATGTTGGATCGGTATCCTGATGAAACAGTTTCAAGGTGACTCTTTTGATTTTCATAACTACCCTTTAAGACAGTGTGCAGTGATTGTTCTGGCCCAAAATGGCAGCCGTCACACGTGGCAGATTAAAATACCCTTCTCGAAGATGTAGGCCACAAAATGTAAAGAATATTTTTTCAATCTTGTATTGGTATTGTAAATAGATATGGGAACCAATGTAAATGCCTCAGACTACATTAGAATGACACAATCTTCATAGAAATCTAGCCTTTAGCTGCAACTTTTGTTCAGTAGAAAAGGCTGCAGACAATTGAATGCTGCAGTCATTTAAAGTTTTTAAGCACAAGATTTGAGAAAACCTGCTTTATCTGTAGCAGCGCAACAAAAATGAAACACGAAACAAAGAGGTAAATCCTAAACTTCCCCCGGGCAGTTTCTTTATACAAGCCATGTGTAATTTAAACACAAACACTGAAAACCATCCTTCCCCTCAGCCTAGAGGAGAAGGAATTCAGAAATGTAAAAACTGATTAAACTAAACCAACATAAAGTCCTTTGGTCTTACGTTTCCGTCTTCCTTACTCTGATACATTACAGATGGATCTTTATTTGCAGTATCTTCTAAAGCATGAAGCCTTTTTGGCACTTTATTTGTCCATAACTGCAATTGATCTGAAAAAAAAAAAGTGCCTGATATTTTGAATTATAAATGCAGATGGAAGCATAAAACACTGACATTTTCAGAACTACAAATGTTTTTGTTTATAACTTTTTTTAGATACAAGCGCTTTATGCATGTTTTAGTGATATGCTTTTCTCCTCCCACGATGACTTTATCATCTCTTGCCTTACCAGATTTATACAAATACACATGAAACACTCTATGGAAATTCAGAAATGAATTATTTTGCTCATGGCCTTTTAATAGGCTACAGGAAAAATGTTAAGAATCAATTTGAAATGTTTTTCAACAGGCTTCTTAAATATTTGAACAATAAAAGTCAGAAGGAAAATAACTGCAACAGTGTGCTTAGTCTCTGAAACTGTATTTCAGAGGTTGTGGGCATGGCTTGAGCGTAGAAAAGAAAAAAGTCAATCAAATCCATTTTGTGGGAGATACCACAGGAACATGGGGTAAAAGCTTGATAAATAGATATATAGATGGCCTAATCTCTGGCAGATTGCAAAGAAGTGTTTGATGGTATGCTTCAAGTATCTCCTTTTTTTAAATGGAAGTGCTATAATATAACTTGTCAATGTTTGAAGAAAACATTTTCCATAAAACTTGTTCTTAACTTCCTATACTTCATATTAGATACAGTGGATATTTCATACTCCTATATTCAAAACAGTGTTTTACTGAATTCTAAAAGCATTTATGTAATGCAAAAAGTAATTTCAAGCTTTTTTTGTTGTTGTATTTGTGATGACTACAACCAGCAACCCTTTGATAAAAAAAATGGTTTCTCTGGTGTGCATTGCTGCAATATGTTGCATCTACTCTCATTGTGTATTTCCGCTAATAAACCAATTCACCGTAAAAAAAAACTAAAACAAAGAGGTTTGAATAGAGTAAACCAACTTGGATTATTTTCTAAGAATGAGAAACTAGAGGGCGGCAAGTATTCAATAATGATAACTGACATGACATACTCTTGGTAAGATGTTGTAGAGAAGTTGATAAAAACCTCCGTAACTGTCTGAAAAGTGGCTTGGTAACCATAGTTCTGGGTCTTGGGAATATTTACACAGAATCAGACTGAGTATCAGAACAGTGTTTGCTAAAACACCAGCTCTTTTATGCTCTGAATATGAAATCCCTGCACTGATCCTTACGTCATCTGCAGATGGCCAATTTACACTACTATTTACACTTTTTATCGTTGGGAAAGCCAAACAGTGAACAGGTGAGATGATCTATTACAGTCTGTTTATGTTTAATTCCCTGTTTTTAATATGTTGATAACCAGTCACACTGGCACCGTGATATATCAAAATTAAACCTTCAATATGCAAAACATAAATGAAAACTTTGAATTGGTTAAGATACTACTTAATTCTAAAAAAACACTATTTGCTCTAAAAAACAATGAGATAATCGAAACAGGTTTAATTCCAAGTAAAGGGGGAAAAACAGGCAAAAGTTTTTTTCCCACTTTTAAAAAAGTTTGATAACCATTAACTTCCAGTGAAGCATGTCTCTCGTAGTGATATTTTGGACAAAATAATATGAACACAAAATACAGTTAAGTTTGAATATTTAGATGCAGACATATTAATCACAAATTGTGAATTGGATGGAAAAATCTTGTCAAAAATCACCTGTATGTTTACATCATAGAGTTTATGCTGCAAATTGCTTTCAATTTGTTTGCTGGTTGTTTGAAGAAACTGGCACACATTTCACTCCATATATTAGCCTATATTTTTGCCCATATCACCCAACTGATATTCCCATTTGAAAACTCGACTGACACTGAAAACTGTTGTGTTAAAATAAAATAAGCTGACTATCCTAGTGACTGATCTAGTAGATTTAAAAGTGCGTGCAGGGTGAATGCAGGAGAACTCCGAAACACACACTAAAGTATTAAAATGAGCAGGTACCTGGTTGCCCCCTGAACTTGAAGCTTCCAGAGGTTTCTTCTTACGGGGCCCGAGGGCTGCCAATGCTGCCAAGTTTGCATCTCTGTGCTCCATCTGCGCCAACTCCAACTGCTGCATCTGAAGGCAGACAAAAACAGAAAATTTTGACAGGCACTCAACAATAGAATCAATATTTCCATTGGCTCAACCAAATCCACATGGAACGTTTTGTGGGGGAAAACAGGAAACCTGTTATTGGTGATGAATCTTTCATTTTAGCTCTATCGATTTCACCAATAGCTTATGTCAAAGAGCCCAACCACAAACACGCTTTGTGCCAACACAGGAGTAGAGGAGCGTTACCTTGTAAACAGACACACAACTCATCCAGAGGGCTTTCATTACATTCTGTTCCCTGTTTAGCCGCAAGCTTCAATTCCAGACCCAATATTAGACTCAATTAAAATGAGCCCCCAATTAGAGAGCTTTGTCTCCAGGGTATGTGCGTGTGTGTGTGTGAGGATCTGTCTATGTGGGGCACAAATGAGAATCATGAAAAGTATTGATTGTGCTCATTGCTATATAAGGGCACTGAATGAATGTAAAAGAGGGACATACTCTACATATTTCATATATTTTAGAAAGAACCAGAGCATCTACCTCTTTGGCTCTCTGCTTCAGTCGCTGCTGCTCTGGGTCTTCACTGTTTGAGCGACTCTACACACAGGAAAAGTAACACATTTCAAATGAAGATGGAGAGCTTTCTCTGTTTTGTTGTGTTTGGTAAAGTGGCTACCCGAGCGATGCGCAGCAGAGCTTCCCTCTCTTCTTCCTCCCTCTTCTGCTTCTCCAGTCTTTCCAGCTGCTCCAGGAACTTCAGCTGAGAGCGTGTGTCATTGGTCAGAGTGTAGCGCCAATCATCCTCACCAACAGAAATCCAATCATCAAGTTAGCATTGGACAAGACAGAGTTTTCAATATATATTGACGAGCTAAACCAGTAAATAAATAAATGGATTCAACACACAAACATGATACTAGTGACTGAAGCAATATAGAAACGACCATGTTGTGTAGTGCAGAAGATTTTTTTGTTTAAGGGCTTGGAAATGTCTCTTGCTAAATGTAATCAGATAAATCTAATAACTGGGCTATTATTAACACAATAATATAAGTATACCGTATAAAATTATTTAAAATTAATAATACTTGAGTATTTAGAAAGTAAGGAAATTAAAATAAGGTTAGAGTAAAATTCTAAACATTTGATTATGAGAACCCAATAAACCCAATAAATAAAGCTATGCAGTTGAGCTATGAAATAAAGCTATTCAGTTGAGAAAAAATAACTGTGTATTAAGAAATATGAAACTATATAAAATGTCAAAAAAATATCATAACATAGGTTTTGTTTTATTTACTACAGGGTTACTACGCTTCATGACATCTATTCATCTATCTATCTAGCTAGCTAGCTAGCTATCTATCTATCATCAAAATGGGAAAAAAAATTTTTTAATAGTTATATGGCACATAAATGAAATAAATACCTTATATGACATCTGTCGATGTCGTGCCACAGCAGATATCTTCTCCAGAAGATCCCGGAGCCTCTCTTGTGTCGCCAGTGAGATTAACTCAAGAACATCTGGACAGATGTCAGTGACACTCAAAGAACTACCTACAAAAAGATGAGAACACACAACTGAGCTGGGAGACACGTCACTCCATGAACCTTAAATGTCTTGACTGTCCAATTGAGTACTTTTTATGGAATCAAAGAATAAACATAAAATAAAAGTTTAATCGTCAACTTAAACCTATTGCAGACTATGACCTTGATGTTTGCTTTATTAATAAGTTCCTTATGTGCTTTTATTACTGGCAAGATGTAGCGTGTTATTACATTTCAATGACATGTATGACGAATTCCATTTAATCGTTTACCTACATAAACCTTTAAAAGTAAATCACAACCTTGTAATAAAAACAAGCAATTTGTCTAAGCTAATCACCTTAACATAGAAGTCTTATGAGGATAAGAATTGTTTGAATTTTTTACGATTTGAAGTGCCCATGGAAAAGAAGAGTTTTTAGCTGTTTTTGATAGTTGATAGAGTTTTTCTGAGGTCTTATCAGGAAGACAAGCAGCTGCTAAGGAGAGTACATAGCAAAGATCAGGTGAGAGATTATTCTGTCTTTACACCTCCACCACACACTGAAATATATGAGTAGAACTCAAACCAGTCAAGGGTAGAGCTGGTGATGACAAATGTAAGGAGAGGGTGGAGAAGGATTTGTTGGGTGACAGAAATCTGTTCACATCTGAACCATTGACAGTCAGAAATTTATTGAAGTCTGATTACATCCAGTTATTCTGAGTAAGAAATGTTGGTAACTAATTGAAAAAGTGAAGTGAAAGTACTTAATGTTTCAGTTTTGATGACCCCTTAATGTAAACCCCTTTTGGATTCTACAAGCCAGTAACTTTTGGATTAACTAACCAGTAAATTGGGTAACTCAAGTCACTTTGAACATGTTTGGGAAGGTATCTGTGGCTTGTAGAATTTTAGTGGTGGATTCATTGTGAACATTTAGATCCTCTTTAATTGCAATGTGTCCAAAAATGTCGCAAGAAATATTTCTAAATAACATGTTCAAACTCTGAGCCAACTCTGAACCAAAATAATCAGAAAGCATAAATGGTCCCAGGCAGCAATTGAGAACAATGTTGCTGTGTTTGTATGTTACTCATATCAAATTCACATTTTCATATTGTCTGAGATGTTTTGTTCCTATTAGACTGTTCTGTTCGCAGAGCAGACAGACATCTGCAAACACTCTAATCCCATCTAGTTTTTGCCCTTTCTGTTGATGCGGACTGTGTTCCTGCGAGGCTAGGCCTGTCTCTTTCATTTTCACGTTCTCTCTCTCTTCGTCTCCTCCTCCTCTGCACGAATCCATGTACCTCCTGGCTATCTCCCTCGCTCCCTCCCTCCATCTTTCTCGTCCTTTCTTCCCTTGTTTCGATGCTTTTTTTGATCAGTGCAGCAGAGTGGATTCCTGCCACTCTGGCAACTTTGCGCAGTTCGGCAGTCATTAGCATAGTGATTAAGCAGAGAAGGCTCGACAGAGATAGCGCTGATCAAAGACAGACAGTGCACTCGTGTGTCACAGCACAGCACAACATATGCCCCAAAAAACACCGGCAGGATGCTTGGTGAACAGGCAGAGCTGAGGGAGGTGTATAGACCTTGATAAACAGATGGAGGGGGATTCGCTATCACTGCAAGTAAAAACTATAGACCAAAATTCTGTGATGAGTGTTATACAACTGCACAGTTCATTTGAGTGACCTTGGCCAATTCCAATAATAATAAAAAAAAGATTACTCCACTGTAAGGAATGTGTCTTTTCAACAATTTCTTTTATGATGAATAATTCTGTCTAAATGTCTCAAGTAAAAAAATAAGGAAGAAAAATTTATTTCTCTTTGCTTTACAGGCAGTAACTACTATACACAAAAAAGTATAGAGCACGACCACAATAAGAATCAAGATTCTTTAGCAAACAAAAAGAGTCATGAAGAGTTTTTGTGTTGATGATAAAGCATACTGACCAATTTAAGAGGAGGAACAATCAAACTGCCAACAAAGCAAACATGTTCAATATTTGATGGTCATTTATTACACTAAACAATCTACTGACTCCCTTATGAAGTTATTGGGATCTTTAAACAGATTTTCAGTAAATCAAACATTCCATCGGCATTCGTAATCAAATTCTCTTCTGTGAACAATTCATTTATGTAATTTGGACTAAAGCAAAGAACCAACATAGTATCTATTCAAACTTTGATAATCCTGCACCAAACAAAAAAGTTCATGAGGTGTCTGTCTTTGTAAATGAAGGGTTTGAGACGAGCTACCAATGTGCAGCACACGTGTCTGGAGGGCTGATGAGAGTAGAAAGGGCTCCTCTTGACAGGAGCGGATCACAGATCCCACCAGCTCAGAGCCAGAGGCTAAAATACGAGCATTTTCTTCTCTGAGGTTTACTCCAGCCATGGAGGCCACATCATTAATGTCATCATCATCACTATATGGAACAAAGAAGACAACGAACATAAAATAGGACTTTTTTTCCTAACATAAAAATGCTAATAGAGCAGCTCATCTGGAAATCTTAATCTGCAGCGACGTGAACGGTCTTCGATTCGCATTCATCCTATAAAGAAGCAATCTGCACATCCAGTCAGTGTAAGGCTGCGAATGGCCGACAGGCAGAGCTATTACCGGAAAGAGCCTGAGGTGCTGTCCTTGAAGCCGTGTGCCTGCACTGGATGGGGCTGCTGGGAAAACTGGGGTGTAGATGCCTGGAGGATGGACTGACGCACAACAGAACCTGTGGGGACAGAAGAAAAATACTGACATTTTTAGAAGTCTCAAATGAATTGGGGCATTTGGAGGGGAAAATAGGAATAAAAGGAAAATGACTGACCATGGCACTGCCTACCATCTATTAGTTGGTAACAGTCCAAGTCTGTTATAACAGTATTCAATTAGAAAACAATATAGATGTGATGATTAAACCACAGCTATGCTTAAACTAGAGGCAGTGGTTCAAGGGGGGAAACGTTGGACAGTCCTATACAAATTTTTACATTTAAGTTTGCCTGCATTGCCACCTTTTCAACATGGTGTGTTTATTTTTATTTGAATGGGGCCCTTGCAGCTTTGCGTACAGGGTTATTTGTATCTTCTAACCCTGTTAAAAAAAATGAGTACGAATAAATGAAAATACTGAAATTCTCCTAAAAAGCTGTTAAGAGTATGCCAATCCATTCAGTGGCAGCAGACTCCTAGTAAAATCATGACAGCCAGACAAGCTTCCAGACTAGTTTTGCTTTTGACAAGTCATGTGCTCTTCCTGGCAAAGTAGCTCAAGCAAGAATAACAATGACATCTTTTATAAATGTAAATTTCCAAGTCTTTACAAACAACTGTTTTGCTCTCAAAATTACCCAAATTGTCTAAGTTTTTGTCTAATCTGGTTTTTGTTGCGTCATCGTTGCGAACATTGAGCTGCATACTGTTGCAGTTTGCCACATCTGTTGGTAAACTACAACTCAAAAAGTGTGGTTTTGATGTACAGAATGATTTACCTTGCTTTTTTTTTTTTTTTTTAATACTTCACCTTGCCCAGCATTTACAAAAATACTTGGTTGCAGTGAAACACTGAACCATGTATGTGTTGACAAATAGCTTAACCAAAACTGTGGTTACAAAATTACCGGCAATGTGAAAAAAATGTACATTGAAAGTGAGCAGTCGGCCAGATATGGAGTGACCCATACCCAAAATTTGTGCTCTGCATTTAACCCATCCCAGTGTACACACACTGTGAACACACACCCGGAGCAGTGGGCAGCCATGGCTACGGCGCCCGGAGAGCAGTCGGAAAACTGATGCCTTGCTCAAGGGCTCCACAGCTGTGGCCGATCACAACTGGTCTGGTGGATAAGGAGATTGACAACTGCCACGGGAGGGTCAAAAAGGCTTAGAAAAACCCTGATATAATGAATATATTTAAAAATAAGGTGGGCAAAGCATGCCACAATCAGAGAATAGGTCAACATAGCTATCTAATGAATCCTTTCATTAAAAGATCCCAAGACAAACATTTATATTGAATGTAAAAAAAAAAAAAAAAAAAAAGCGTTTGAAAATAGTTTATACCTGTTGGACGAGTCTTGATGATTGTTTGTTTCAGTGCAGATAAGCCCACCAGAGCTGATGAAAAGGACTTGACTGCTACTCCTTTTGGCTGCTGAATCACCTGAAAAACAGGAAACTGTGAGGGATGTAGAAGTCGTAAAAAAAAATTAAAAGTGTAAAAAAATTAAATAAAATAAAAAAAATGCACGAGTCCCCAGAGTACTTTCTCATTCAGAACTAATCAGAGCCTCTACAGTCTATTTAGGTGTATGGCAAATGAGCTTCTGTATTTCAGCGAAAATCCATCAAAGATGTCCAATAAACAGACAATATTAGATTAAAGGAAAAACAAATCAAGACATTATTTGAATATGATAACATGAAATTCCTGGTTTGGAATGGGTAAGACTCATGCATCTTTGTCTCAAGTGTAAAGCTTATTAGCCCCTGCTTGGGCTTGTGGGAAACTGGTGGGTTTAAGTGAATTAGGCAGTAAACCGTGGGCGGTGCGGAGTTAAGAGGGAAATGAAGACAAAGTGAGGAAAGGCTGTCAGAAAAATGAACCAGTGCAAAGGAGAAGGAGGCAAGGGAAAATTAGCTTAGCTTAAAAAAAATTGAATACAATTTTCAAAATTTGTGACTATTATCAAGACACATCTTGAATGAATTCCTGAAGACATGTGTTACACTTATTGACTGAGAAAGGAGTTCTACACAGGTATGAACTTACCCAGGTTTGTTCTTAGAGCATTGAATGAGCATTTGTTTTTCTTGAATGCAATTACTCTAGCGTTCTTTCAAACAGGCAGGTTATGATAAACAACAATGCTGCAAGAAGGAATTAGTGTACCAGCTGAGCTGTTGTGACTGATTGGTTGGGTTTAACGGCTGAGCCAGTGGATGGAGTTGGTTTCTGGTTTACGGCCTTGGCTGAGGTTGAATCTGAGGGTTTGGTTTGGTCACATTGCTGAATGAAGAGCTGGGAGTTTGGAGTGAGCTGGCGGACAGCAGGGAGGCTCTTCTGCGGGGGAAAAAAAAACATGGCAGCTTGTTTAGCTAAAAAGTTTATGCTTCACTCATTACGCTTCACTAATTTAAACTGCTAAAAAGGAATTCTTTATCCCTTTTCAGAATTGAATTAAACATTACTTGGCCCCTTCTAATTTTACCAAATCTACACGAACAAGCCTTAACTACCATTAAAAGGCTGATATTAAAGGTGATCTGGAGATTCATTTCAATAAAAAATAACGGTGTATTAATGATTGTCTGATAAAACACAAAGTAGGTCACCATCTAAAGAGGTTTGAAAACAAAGGAACTGAAGTCACCTTTAGGAAGGGCACCAGATATGGCTGAGGAGATGATTTGAGCTCCATGTAGAGTTTCTCCGTGAACTCCTCTGCTTCAAGTTTCCCATCCTACATGTGGAGAGGAAATCCAAAATTACTAAACGACTACATATGAGAGTTGGAGTGTAGATGCTTTGTCATACCAGCAGGCTTTTGACCAGCGCCTTGACGTTTTGGGCCATGTTGGCTGAACGAGTGCCACTCGATGCCAGCTTCATGAGAGTGATCAAGAAGTTTTTACACTTCTTTACATTCTCCAAAGTCTCCTGATGACACAGATTCAGATGAAATGCTCTTGTATTATATTGATAGTCAAATTAAGAATATCAGTCATTGGTTTTTTTCCTCAGCAATGCCTCGTCTGCTGCAATTTATATTTGTTTCTGTTAAACCAGTGCTCAGGGCCAATGTGATAAATTGGGAAATGTGGATGCTGCACATATACACACACACACACACACACACATATATATATATATATATAATAATATAAACATTTAATACTGTATAATAATTACATTTTGTAAAAAAAAATCCTCTAATAGTGAAATAATAGCCTGACCCAGCAGAGAGATGAAGTTAACCCCTTCAGACCATGTTTCCATTTCAATGGACACCACATTTCATCAGGTGTTTATTGGTTTAGAAAATTTCCCCAAGAATTTGACCATTTTTCATTTACCTAAATCCCTGAAAAACAATAGCCTTTTAAAGACATTTTTCTAACATTATAAAATAGAAAATATTCAAGCTTTGTATATTTTCTGTGATTTATGTCTGGTTACATTTGATAATCACTGAAATAGACAAAAATAACGACTAAAGAGTTTCATCTTGACATTAAAAATTTACTTTTTGTGTTTGTAGCTGACAATTTTCAAAAATGATTTAGAAGATCTCTGTCGGACCAAAACAACTTATTGATATAGGGGTGGGTTTTGGGGGGATTTTATCTGCCAACATCAGATCCAAGCAATCACAAACAGCTTTTTACTTAAGCATTGTTTTCCATATAATTAGTACATTATATTTACATATATATTTTTCCCACAGATTAAACCAAATGTGTGCATGAGCTTACAAAGTAACGATCTAAGCATCATGAACTTACAGCTGTGACGGTGACTGGACCTGGGCCTGTGCTGGGTTTAGTGGGAACATTCTGGATGAGAAGACCACCTTTGCCTATGGCCTGCTGACAAATGAAACACAAGAACATGATTAGCCTGATGAACATGATGAAGAATGACCTACATTACCAGAAAACTTAAAAAAATAAAGAAAAAAAAATCAGTCTACACATGCCCTGAAGTGAGAGTATGAATCATTTTTGTGTTTGTTGTGAGGATCAATAATTGATGCAGGAGAAATGAGTACCTTCACAGCAGAGGTATTAATTACTGTAGCTGCAGTGACAGAATTAGTCCTCTGGTTAAAGGTCCCCGGTGTGCTGCTGTTTGGAGTCTTCTGAGTGACTTTGATTACAGGTGCCATGGTGGAGCTGGGCTTTCTGACAGCTGAACCTGTAACCACACCTGGTTTTGTGATGTTGCTGCTTCCTGTTGAGCAAGCTGGGGAGGCGACAGGAGCTCCTGTAGTGAGGGCTGGCTTTTGAATGACAGTTACGGTATTGGGGGTCAGTTTAAGATTGGAGGCTATCGGTGCGCTTGAAGAGGGGCGGGACACTCTGATGATTGGAGTAGTGGCTACAGTTGCCTAAAAATATTACAAATAAAAAGATAGAAATTCACAATATGAGCAAATAAAACCAGTAATAAACACAAAATTAATTTACATGAAGTCATTAATAAACACTGACGATATGAAAGCTATTTACAATCAGAACCATCTGTTTTAATCATAATGCTCAAATATTGGCCTATAGACCATACCGACACGATGTCAGATTGAGATATGGGCCTTCCCAGAACCCTCACAATGTCTGGGGGCAAAATCTTGTCAGAAGGACGGTCATTTTACAGAATTATCCACTAAATGGACCAAATAGGCTTTCAAACTTCCATAAAATCATTTATTTGTATAGCATATTTCATACAGATTTGGCAACTCAAAGTTCTTTTTATAAGAATAAAAAAAGTTAGAGATAAACACAAAAGACAAAATATATGTTTCGAATCTCCCACATAGGAAACTTCTTTGTTACTCATAAGTACAGACAGAATCGGCTTCTGTTGTGACCACAAGCTGTCCCCTGTAAGTTTTTTTTGACAAAAGCAAATTTTTACAAAACAAATAGAATGGCTTCTGTTCTTCTCTGTGACTTCTGCAGTTAAACCTTCCTTGAGAATATATCCCCGTTGGTTTAAAATATCTGATTCTATATGTTAATAATCTGTGTGAATCCACAATTATCTTCAACTTGATTTATGTGTAATTTGTGGATATGTCATACACTTATGGATTTGCACTTGACGTTTTCTCCATTTTGATCATAAGTCTCATATCAAATATTCAAAATCAATTTAATATGTAAAGAAACTGATAAATAGTAATGTATTTACTGTGGAACATCTAAAGCTTGCCCTCCAAGATGTCTGCAAAATGGTCACATGATATTTCTCTGCATCAATGTATGAGCCATTAACTCTCCTGCATACATTATAACTTACCTTGGTGAAGCATCTAAAAGAGAGAATTCCGGACGTGTTCACCTATCAAAACATTCTGCCAGCCAATCAATAAGAGCATTCAAAATAGGGACATGACACTATTGGTCAAGGGGAGAGTTAGCATTGGTTATTGCAAATGTCAGTATTGGTGAGCAACAAGAAACTGCAGCCACACAGAGGCTCTGTGGTACACTTAGACCTGAATGCATGACCTGTCTCTACCAGGCCAGATCTACCACTTTATTCTGATAGCTGAAACTGCTGTTAGGAGGAGAAACTTCAGGAAACCCAAAAACTCTAATTCAGTGTGTGTGTATATATATATATATATATATATATATATATATATATATATATATATATATATATATACACGCACACACATATCTTATGCGTAGATTTTGATTTTGTAATCAATTTCTTTCAAAGCTCAAAATGCACACAAAAAAACTTTTAAAACACACATTAGGACATGAACATTACACAAATAAGTTAAATACACACATCTTATTATAAGAGAGGTTTTATTCCATAGGTTTCCAGGTCTGCTGGTATACATATTGTTAAAAATTGGATCTCAGAAATTGCGCTTCTCCTTTATAATGTGATATAGTGTACCATCAAAAAGTGATATTTATTTTATAATATACTACTTATGCAATATTTATTATAATCCGGTGTTATACTTTATCTATAGACTCTAGTCTCTCATCAAAGATGCACCAAAATAACCCACCTGAGAGGATGGGGCTCGAACTATAGCAGTGGAAGTGGCAGTGGCTGGCTTTGGCACCATTCCTTGGGCCTGTGCCTGAGCTAAAGCCTGCTGAGAAACCAACATCAGCTGCCCACTGTCACTGCGGATTAACACCATGCCTTCACAAACAACAGATAAAATATCACTCACTCCAAACTGAAAAACATCTGACAAAAGCCTGCTTTACAGCACACGAAACAACTCACCTTGAGGTACCTGAAAGTTGGCAGGCAGCTGCAGTGGCACAGTGGTCTGAGGAGACCGTGTCAGAGGTACATTCTGTGATGGAGTGGAAATCCTTGGCAAAGTCAAGACTGTCCCTTTGGTCGTGGCCAGCGTGGCGACTCTCGGCTGGCTCATAGCCACAGTGTTGACAGAGAGCCTTCCAGGGTGAGGAACCAAAGCCAAACTAGTGGTCACCGGGCCTTGAATGCTGGATGACACCATACCGGTCCCTTTGAGCACCGGTGTAGAGGGTCTGGCCTGTTCAGGGCCTGTGATGACCTTCGGAGCAGGTTTGGACGATGTGCTCGAGTTCACTGGAGAAGGTTGAGGTACAGGGTTTGACGAATTTATTTTTTGCTTTACCCCTTCCTCTTTAAATAAACAAGCGTTGCTTCTTTCAGAGTAGATAATGTTAGCGTTTACGTCCGTTGTCGCCGTTTTCTTTTCTGAGGTTCCAGAAAACCCATTGTTGATGTCTGTTTGATTCTTGTGACAGGTTTGTGTCCCTGTCGGCGCACGAAGTGGGTCGCTTTCTAATTTATCTGAGGGCGTTTCTGACATTTTAGCGTTGTTTAGGACTTCTCAAGATAAATTGAACGAATGTGTTCGAACTAGTTAGCTTACACGTTGTCAATTAATAAACAGAGGACACGACGACCGAATTTAGCTGGACGTTCGCGAGCTTATGAAGAGTTGGAATTATTTAAAAGAATCGATTCGTTTGGCGGCCATACGGTTCAGTCTTTTGATCGATAAAAGACTCTTTTACACATTCGCACTATGAAATTATATAGCGTTTATAAATTTCAATATAACATCAACAATATAATTATTTTGATATTTTAACTTACCTGCGATTAATGAATTTGTCAAGTTATATTTGAACTCGTGTCAGTGGTAGATGAGTTGTTTGATAATCAATTGCAAATGATCAAAATACTCTTTTCTCTGATAACCAATCCTAGTTCAGACTTGGGTTAATACCGCCCACACAATTAGATTAAAGTCATGTATGTATAGAAATATAATATAGAATATATACATTAAAATTAAAACAATTAACAGAGAAAAAAAAAGAATCCATCCCAATTTAGTTTGATTGTTGATCATTTTCTGCTCACTGGTGCTTAGAAGATTTGTATTATTATTATTAAAGAACATTTGAAAACATCACAAGGCAAGATTATTTGTATGTACTAAAAACTTTTATTTGTATGATTTTTGAAAAAAAAAACTAAACTTTTTTTTACTTTAAATTGCCAGATCGCTTTCAATGAATCATATAAAGGGCACAAATATCATTCCACTAGATGCATTCTTTATTTCCTGTGACAACACTTTTGCTACGTGTTGTCCTGTGTTCAGTGAGGACCAGTTCTGCCTTTAGGGTCTGCCAGTGTAAGAAAAACCTTCAGAATAGCTCAAAATTCAGAATGTTTGAATGCTGACATGAAGAGTTCTCTCCAATCCCTTTCACAAAGGCCCTTCCATAACGAATTCTTGAAGTTTCAAACTGAACATCAGACTTGAAATTGCTTCAGAAATCCTTTGGTAAAAATCATGTACACGTAAATAAAAATTGTATTTCAAACGCTGAAATTCAGTTGCTCTAGATAATGAAATACATTTTAATATTTGATACATTTTAAACATCCAGTTATATATAAAGAAACGTTTGTTTTACAAAATTGTTTATTGACAACGTCACATTACATTCCTGTCCAGCTTAAATGATTTGGATTATAAACCACTTCTAAGTGTTGCCAGACACTGTAGTTACAAGGAATTAAAAAATAAAAAAAACATCCTAAATGTGACACCAAAACATAATTTAATCCGATTGACTCAACAATTTTACAAACACAGGCATTTTGCCTAAATGAATAATAACAGCTGGAGAAAATGTGCGTTAAAATATATCTGCTATAAAATGAAGACTGTGCTTGTTAAGTTACTGGATGAACAGATATTAACAAAAAGTTAAACCTTTATCTGAATGTGTATATCAAAAGTACAGTTGTTAACCCTCTGTGGTCCGATATGCATTTAAAGAAATTCAACATAAATGAATAATCAAACAGCTTATTAAATAAGAATTCCAGTAGATTTTTATTATAGTTGGAAGTTTTTAAATGAAGATGCGGCCGAGTGGTTGTTCGTACAGCTTCCTCTGCCAGGTTCAGGTCACACTGTTTTCCCAGTTTCTCAGTGAGTTCCCTTATGACACTAGCTTCTTTAATAATTCATTTAAGTATGTTAGTGTGAAAGGTGAGAGTGTATGCCCTTGTGATGGACTACCAACCTGTACATGGATCACCCCTTCATTTGCCCTGTTCCCTACTTAGGTAACCAGTATAAAATTAACAGAAAACAAACTGTAAATAGAGTTTAATAACAATTTAGCCTCAGCGAGGTCATGGTAAAGGCAACTCTACCAATAATGAAGCTTAGCAGTCGAAGTTTTAAAACAAACCTTCCACCAGAGACCAAATCTGAAAAAAAAATCTGCATTTTTAAAGAATATTCTCCACTTTTAAAACAGTCTCTTTAGGGATCATAACAAACAAAAATGTCTCTTAGGTTTACAACATAAAACATCCCTTCTATTCAGTTAAAACACGACCTCCCGCTCAGTGTGTGTCCTTGAGGGCCATTAATCCAGAGGTTCCTGCTTGATTCGAATGACTGAGGTCGTGACCCCCCGGTGACCTCGTTTGAACTCTCTCCTCAGGACGTACTCGCTGAACTGGCTGGAGTCTACTCCACCTCCGCATGAAGCAACAATCTCAAAGCCTCTCTGCTGCAGCCGCTCCAGAACCTGGCAACACAGAGAGTTTTCAGCGTGAGCATCAATGAGTCAGGCCATCTTTTTTTGTTTTTGATCAAACAGTATAAAGATGACGTGTGTCTTTAAAAAAATGCAAGCCACAATTTAGTGTGTCATTTAGTGTTGATTTCAGAACAACACTAAATGTCATTTAGTGTTGATTTCAGAACAAAGAGTACAATTTACTCACTCAAATTGTATAGACATGAAAACATGATTAAGGAAAATTGTTCATTGAAAACAGAGATGTAGAATTCTTCAAAATAATCTGTGATGCTTACCAGTGAGTGAGAAAGACACAGAGAGAGAAAAACAAAGTGACAGAGTTTTCATGTTTGTGTGAAATATCCCTTTAATTGAACACCCCCTGGCAAATATCAGCCATCTTCAGTTAGAAAAACAACACAACAAAAGTGTTTGAAACCATCTGTCCAGCATCCCTCTCCACTGAATAAAATAAAGAGCTCGAGGACATGCTTTCCTCTTCTTCTCTCAAAACACCCCTTCACTTCCTATTACCTTCATTTATGGTTTACAACATCTTTCTCGATCTGTTCTTTCCCCTCAACATCTCAAGCGCACATCTATGTTTCTGCTCTATGTGAATCTTGTCGTTCAATCTAGGTTTTTTCCTCTTTTTTCCCCTCAGTTTTGCCTCTGCATTTCTCAATCTCCTGCCTCCATTAGTGTGACGGCAAGTGCCAGAGGCCAAAAGATTTAATAAGCAAACAGGATTAAGACAGCCTCCAGACACACACAAAACACACACACATGCACACGCACACAATGAAGTGGTTACAGAACACAGAAAAGGAAAAACTGAGCTCATAATGTACATTTTTCCATGACATGAATCATGAGCCAGGGTTTGTTTTAAAACATAAAAGAGAACAGACCCCATTGTGGCACTGACATATTCATACTAGCCACGTAGCCTGGCAAGTTTAAAAGTTAGATGCGTGTTTATCATAACTACTAATTGTAGCTCACCGAATTCAGTAAACAAAAATAAGTGTGAAATTATTAAATATGTTTTGTATTTGAGGTTTTTTTAGAGTAGAATTGAATTTCCCACTCTCAGGCATTAGTGGCTTGAGGCCTGTGCGAGATAAGGAGACACAGGTTATGTTAAAAGCCACTACTTACGCATGTTCCAATACAAAGAGGCCAACCTCCCAGTGATGTCACAACCCGCCTCCCTTCTGCATCACAGAATTATTAGCCAGTTATGAGTTTATAGTTTTCCCAGGTGCCAAATTAGTAGTGTTTTCGGTGCCCTTAAAAGCCTATTTTGAGGACAAACCCCCTTTGTAACCGGTATATTATCCCTCAAATGTTTTTGTAAAATTAAAATGATCTGCAAACAAACATGAAAAATAACAAGCTGCTTGTTGTATTAGCTCCTTGTCCTCCAAAAGTGTGTTTGTTTAAGTAAAATATACAGATGTCAGGTCTACTTAAAGGGGGCAACAGTGTGTATGCTGTAAATACGATCACAGAAAATAAAAATAAAAACATATGTACAATGCACCCAGTTGTGTTTATAGTAGTTTTTTCCAGGAAAGACATGAAATGCAAGGATGTTCCTTGTGTCATGGACAATATTGTTTAAGGGTCTGTGATATTGTATGAATGTACTATTAAAAGACTAAATGTATATTTGAATCAGTGTTAGACACAAGTTCCATATTACTTGCTAGCATATGTTTTACAATGTACTTCTAAGCGAGACAACTTAAAAAATTCTACTTTCTAGAAAAGGTTGATTTAAAGAAATGATTCAACCTCTTCATACACTCTGGTGAACGTGAAAAAAGTTGTAATAAAGAAGGAAGTATAAATAGGCTATAGTACTTCCTCAATCCTCCCTGCTACTGCAGCATTGAGCTACTGATCTTTCACTACTTCATTGTTGGATCAGGTTTCAGAACTGGATTTTGTTGGTTTGTTAAAGAGTCCAGGTAATGGACTAGCAGCCTGTTCAGGGTGCACCCCACCTTTCACCCAATCTGAGCTGGAGACACGACAGAACTCTGGAACTACCCTGTACAATGCAATTCAACATAGACAAAATCTATATTCTAATAAGCTTTTAGAAATATAAAACATTGTTTTTGCCAGTGCAGCTGCATGACTAATAGAAGAATGCAACATTCATAGTAATGAATATGTTATTAAACATTATAAAATAAAAAAACAGTGAAATGAACAATTTAATAATTAATAAATAAATAAAAGAGGCAAAGAAATGAAAAGTGAGAATACAAAGCAGAGTAATAAAGAGCTGAAATTTTCACAACAATTATAACAGACAAATATACACAAACATATATAACATTAAAATAATATAACATTAAAATCATGTTCAAATAGGATTTGATCATAAAATCCAAAAAGGTCTACTCAATAAAAACTAAAAATGAATCATCACAACATTAAAAATATCTGCGGAAAACAAATCTAAGAATGAAAGTGTTGACCTGTACAGAGTTGAGGTGGCAGTATCCGTTGAGAGGGAATCGAATGACGTGGGTGGAATCGTGGTTCCAGCCGGCGTTCACAGAGTTGCACATGACGTCTCCAATCTCAGGGAAGACGTCCTCAATGAGGGCCTTATCTCCGCTCAGAGTGATTCGCTCACCCAACTCGGGAGCCACGCGAACTACCACACACTCACACAGACGAGACGTCCCACGAGAGTCCTGCTCTGAACGCCAGCGCTCCAGCTCTGCCTGTAGAGGCTGCAGCTGGAAGTATCGGGCTTCTTCATACAAAAGGGAATAGTCCTACCAAAAGACAACAGAAATTATTTGACTGAATAACTTGGACATATGATGAAAAATAATTTTGCTATCGCTACCATTCCTTATAATTAACACCATGCTAAATAGCCATATGTACTCTCCAATTTTGACTTCAATTTTACCAAGCTAAGCATGAATTTTACTCCTGAAATTTATTGAATCTGAAAAGTTTACTTAAGAGTGATGTTTATAAAGGCTTTTTATCTGCATTACGTTTTGCCTCCGAGTTGGCATTGCATATAAAAAACTCCTTTTTACCCTTTATCCAAATAAGCTGTTGTAACTAGTTAATGGTGAAACGTTTCCAAATAAACATTTGTAAATATGGACCCTTTCAAATGTACTGACCCTTAGTTATAAAATGACTTCAAATGCTCAAGTGAATTACATTCTATAATGTATTAATCTAAAAATGGATCAATTTCCTCTTCAAGATATTACCTTAAAGTCATCTGGGATGAGTAGTTTTGAGGTCCTGAGGAAGTTTAATATGTAGCGGAACATGTGTCCATCCCGATCTATAAAATAGTGCTGTTTCAGGCTGTCCAATACGATTGGCTCCGTTCCATCAAACAAACGACCAATCCTGACAGTGAGAGAAAAATTAATACTATGATAAAATCATGTACAAAAATGAATTTTATATGATTCACAACTCCTTTCATTTCTGGTTGGTTTTGAAATTTTCTAATGAAATTTTTTATGTTTTAGTTATTATTTCCACAAACCATCTTTCCAGCAAGCCCCCTGCAGAGCCAAAAACTGAGAGCCCATAGCTAACAAACACTAGCAGGAGAAAAAGATACAAGGTATACTCAGCCGGGGTCCATGACCAAGGCCAGATGCAATTTTTCAATTTTTTGCCGATTGTTGTTGTTGTTTGTTTGTTTCTTCCTAACCTCATCAAATACAAGTCATTAAACAAATTTAAGTTACTGCTAATTTTAACTTTAGCTTTTTTTAATGTGGTTATTTTAAGTGACAGAGTTCGAACTTCTGTACCTTTCTTAAAAGAGAATTCTGAATCCACTCTAAGTGTGCTCATGAAAATGCTGACGGTTGTACTGGTCAGCAGACTACATGTGAATCTGCATCAGGAGGGTTGCTAGGCAGGGCTGCAGGCAGTGGCCATCACCGGTCCTCACATCCCCTGATGATCACCCAGTCAGCCCTGTGTTTGAAATAAAGTAGCCAGTGGGGCAATGGATGACAACTGTCAAATACGCCAATGCCATTCTCTGAAATGTCTATTTGACTATTACAAAGACTTTTCAAGCCCTATTCCATTCTAGATGTGGCATTCTGTGCGAGACTGCCTGAGAAGAGTGCTGAACAGGGGAAAGCATGAGACATGTGAGCAGTTGTGAGACAGGAGGCCGGTCTGGCTGAAAGTGCTCGGGGCTGCTTTTGGCCTGTGCTCTGATGTTTGACTCAGTCAGCAGCTACCAGACAATAATGCTCTTTGGCATTGCAGAAATATACCGGTCAGTGAGCTAATGAGCACAGACAAGCCTCACACTCACACACACATGAAGCAGGCCTCGTAACGTGTGCAGAGGCGGACATTTGCTTGAAAAATACTAGATGACACTGGCTGTGAATGAAGTGTTATTGTGGTGGAGCAATAAACGCTGTTAAATTGTTAAAAAGATTGGGGCATTTCATAGGTGCATCTTGTAAAAGTTAGATGATTTAAACATTTCCTTTTAGTAATTTATATAGTGTTTTTCTAGACATTGTATACATCTTGAGTGGGCCGTCTCTGAATCCACCACCAGTGTGTAGCATCCACCTGGATGATGTGATGGCTTCCATTCTGAGCCAGAACACTTACCACACACTGGCTTATGGTGAACAGGATACATGAAGAGCCAATCAGAGAAATGTAGCCAATCATAACACAGGGATTATTAGGAGAGGGCAAATGTGCCCAGGAATGCCAGGGTTAAACCCCTACAATTTTTGACTAAACATCCTGGAGTTTTTTTTATTACAGAGAGTCTGTACCTCGGTTGAACATCTCATCCGAAGGATGATGCTCGTTTACAGTAAAGCCTCCCCATCACTGACCATAGAACAAACACCCCCTGCTTGCCTCACTAGCACCTCTTGTATAGCATGTATTTTCTCACAATGATTGAGACTTCCAAGTGCAGACCATCAGCCATGTGCTGCACAGTTGGATGTTCATATTAAGAAAGCCTAGCTTTGCTGTTATTGACTAAATAAATATAGAGAATGTTGAATGAGGAGTTCAAGTTTAACCTCTGCTTATCCAATTCTCTTTTCCTTTTGCAGCTGTAAGCCCTGCTGAGTCAGAATGGTTTTGTGACCCTTTTATACTTGGCTCATACACCATATCGGCACAAATCTGTTATGTTTTTTTGCTTCATCCAAGTTTGGTTTTACATCCTCATGAAGGAGTGTATGTTGAAGGACTGCACCTGGACTCTGGGTATTTAGTGAGCGTAGCCAGGCTGCTGGTATACATGTGGCCTCCTACATCGATGTGCACAGGTGCGTTTGCCTTCGTGAGTTGTGCTGGTGTGGGGATGCCAGCGGTGCCCAGCGGCGACACTGGTGAGTGTGCCAGGATAGGCCGAGTCGACATACCCACACTGTTGCTGCGGTTTTCCTGGGAATAAAAGAATAACAACTTAATACCATAGCAAAATGATAAAAGGTAGTTAAAATGAAAGACAGTCACAAAACTACTTGTTGGTCTTCGTTGTCTGAATTTGATCAGGTTCTGTGGGCTCTTGGGTTGGACTAAATGAGATAAAACATTTATTCATTAATCTTCATGTCGGCTTTCTTCCCTTTCAGGGTCGTCACAGCGGAATGAACCGCCAACTCTCTGGCATATGTTTTATGCAGCGGATGCCCTTCCAGCTGCAACCCATTGCTGGGAAATGAGATAAAACAATTTCTAATAAAGAAAGCTCCTCCTCTTTTGAGTAAAATGTGTCAATATAATTTCCTGTGACATTTTGTATTTATATCGGCTTTTTCAATAACCCTATAATCTGAGTTTGGGAAAGACATCTGACAGGTTGATATGACGCAATGAGTCTGTCGAGCCACTTCACTTCATAATTACCACATAGCTTCAAAATCTTCAGTGAGTTCATTAGTTCTCTACTTCTAATCCACTCTGTGCTTTAATGACTCATACTTTATGAGCATGAAACCAGATTTGATTTGTGATTTGATGTTTGTGGCAGAATCACATAAATCCCTAAACAGTGCACTGTCATTTTTACACTGTAGAAAGTTTAATTGTGCCTAAAAGAACAAGACTTCATCTTAAATTCATGGCTAATTTGTGGATCTGAAGGCGGGATTTGACAGAAAGCATCTAGCCCAACATTACATTTGATGATGCTGCAATGCGGAGAGAATCGGAGAAAACTACATTTAAGAAAAAGAGGTTCTTGAGAAAGTCACCAGTTTTTAATCTGTTTTGGAACACATTAGATTATGATGTAGATTAAAGATTAAAAAAAATTAATATCATAAGAAAACTAAACATTATGTTTTCATAATTGTTGAATTATACCAGACTTCTGTTGTGTGTGTGCCCCAACCTTTGATCAACAAGTTATGCACGTTGAGAGCAAATATTTCAAGTAAACTCAGGACTCACACAATCGCTAGCTTAAACTAAGAACTAAAAGAAAATAAAAAACACTACATGTAAATTACATATTTTAACTAAGTTAATAAAACGACAAAGTTTCATCATCTTGTTAGCGCACTGAAAATGGATGAAAAAATTTTTAAACACAGTGTAAATCTGAAACAGATTCAGTAAGAGTTTTTAAGCGTTCCATTAAATATTATTAGATGTTGTTATATATTTAAATTCCTTTGACTTTGTACTAAATTGTATTCAAATCAACACAGCTTGTTTAATGTCAGTCATCTGAGATAACACTTGCTGGTGCTAGGCTTACAATTGCTAACTCTCCATGGTCACTCTCAACTGAAACTAGCCATGGGGAGTGTTTCCTTTAAGAGTGAAAAACAGAGAAGAATAAACTGTAACATAAGCATACTTGTGTACTTACTGTACAAGTTTTGGCCCAGGGCTGGGTAATGCTATCTAAGTCGACTGTCTTGGAGAATGAAACATGCTGAGAGAATGAGTTCAGTTTATGCACTTGTTTATAAAGAACAAAGACCTGGACACCCATTAATCCTCAGTAACATACAGAAAATGTGAAGCTGCTGCGCATCCAGCCTTGTGTATCTCTGAGTGAGGATGAACAGATTTTGTGGACATTAAATATATATATTTTGTGGACATTATATATATATATATATATATATATATATATATATATATATATATATATATATATATATATATATATATATATATATATATATATATATATATATATATAAATCACAGAATGTTTTGTAAAATGTTTAAAATGTTTTGTAAAATACCTTTCTCATGAAAATATATATATATATATATATAATATATATATATGGCTTTATAACCAACATTAAATTGGATAAACTTGGTCTCTTCTTGAATTGTGAATGTGCTGCAAATTACATTTTCAAAAATCCCTGAGAAAGGAGAAACAATATCCTGGAAAAGTTGGAGTATAAATTTTAGACACGTGTTTGTAGGTACTTAAAATTTTAGGTTTAGAAAGAACATTAATCACTAATCTACAGTATATTTTATATTTATTTATATACTTTTTATGTAAACAAGGCATATTAAAAAAATAAACGACATTTACAAAAGTACACCACAATAAAATCCATAACAACCAAGACACATTATTTTATACAGCTAATGCATTTTTGAGAACAAAGCAAGAAAATCAGCATTAAATTGCTGATATTTTATATATATATATATATATATATATATATATATATATATATATATATATATATATATATATATATATATAAATGTATAGCTCTGTTGTCTCGTTGAAAAAATAAGTGCAAGAACAATATCATTAATTCCCATGTGATACATACACCCCCCCCCTCTCTCGCCTTCATAACATTAGCTGGAGAAGTCTACTTCTAAAGTTTTAGTTCTAAAGTATCATAACTGTGTATGTATGTATGTGTATATATGTATATATATATATATATATATATATATATATATATATATATATATATATATATATATATATATATATAATATGTGTATGAATATTGTGATTACAACCATTTTGTGTTTACATATTGCCATTATAAAATCAACTGTGTTGTCATAGCTATAATTCTCAAAGCCAACTTAAATTCTGATGTTCTTGTCTCATATTTTACAAAAATAGTCTAGTTCTAAAGTTTTACTTCTAAAGTATCATAACTATGTATGTATGTATGCATGTATGTATTTTGTATGTATGTAACCATTTTGTGTTTACATATTGCCATTATAAAATCAACTTTGTTGTCATAGCTATAATTCGTGTCTCATATTTTACAAAAATACATTGAATTCCTTTGAAAACCTGTGGTATGTTAAGGTCATCCTTCAAATAATCTAATAATAGATTTTTTTTTCATCTAAGAATTTTTACAGTTGCTATTGTCTGTCCATATAATCAAGAAAATAATGGACCCTTTAATAATAAAATCCATATTCTGCATAGATTAATGTTATCGATATAAAGGTTTGCCTTAGAGTAAGCCTTGTCTTAAAAGGGATTTGAAATTATATCTACTAAAATCCTTTCATTTTGAAAACTTCTAAAGAACAATATAAAATCATGGAGCATCAAAGAGGCATATTCGCTCTTTGTATTTATACTTTTAACTTATTTTAAATATGCAAAACAGTCCAACTTGTATATACTATTCACTTGTATTTATTTATATACAAATATTTATAGGATGCAAAAAGCGATTTTATTCTGTCTTTACATTTAAAATATCCAATAAAATGACTGACAATAGACATTTATGAAAGGTTCATGCAAAATCCACACAGCAGTGTTGAAATGGGGATCCCACGATAGGATTAGCAGAAACTGTCTGTGTTTACATCACCATGCAGTGCGCGATGACCCCTCGCTTCTGAAAAGCATTCACTGATCGTTCCATGAGCCCGAAGCGCCTTATGTTCTTGAATTAAACACGAGTTGAAATCTGGGAACGTTACCTGTGAGGGGAGCGCGCGGGGACTCTCTCCTTGAGCGTCTCTGTGAGAGGAGACAGCCAGCGCGTCCGCGCACAGTCTTTTTGGCGATGCTCCTGGGGACCCTTTCGACACGAGCGTCCGCGGGCGTTTGATCCCTTTTTGCGGCTTGAACTCGAGCTCGTCCTCGCAGTCCAGCACGTGCTGCAGCTGCGCTCCGGTCACCGCTTCCGGAGAGGCGCAGAAAGCTTCTAACTTTGACCCGATGCCAGCGATGCTGTTGAGCGTTGCTATGGAGACGGCGCCGATGCAGTGGTTGGTGTAGGTCTTTGAGAGTTTGGCGGCGCGCGACAGCATTTGCATCCTCGTGCCGAGCAGGTTCTTCCCGATAGCTTTATTCTCGTACCAGGTGCTGTCGGCGAGCGCGCAATGGTCCCGCGGGCGCTGGAAGAAGGCTTTGCAGAGAGGATTGCGCTTCGAGATGTACTGCACGAAACTCGCGTACGGACAGAACTCCGTGCCGGTCTCATACATGCGAGGGAGGTTGTCGTCGCTCATCTCAGACTTTTTTTTCGTCCAGGAGGCGGAACGAGACTTGTGATAGGGCCCGAGCGCTTTAAAGTACACAAACTTGCGTCCGTCTTCGTCCACTGCGAGTCCAAACGAGTCCTCCTCGAGCTCGCGCTGGTTCTCTCTGCCCCGTGTGCAGAAGTACATGCAGGTCTCGAACCAGACTTTGTTGAGCAGTCCGAACGGTGAGCTGGCGCTGAACACCGCACATGTGTAGAGTTTCCGCAGGTCTGAGCGCGTGATGGCTTGCTTCTGCACCACGGGACCGGTGCCCTGCTCCTCGAGCTTGCGGATGACAGCTGCGAGCGCGAGGTTGGCGCTGCGCAGCTCGGGGTCTTTGGTGAGGTCTAGCGTGCGGTAGAAGGGCGGCTCGTTCAGGTACCGGTTCAGGGAGCTCCGGATGCTGATGAGGGAAGACTTGCTGTAGAGCTGTCCGCTTTTCGAGCGCGCCTCCGAGTAAAAGGAGCGCAGCACTCTGCAGAGCGCGTGCTTGTCCATGATCTCAAAGTCCGCACTTTGCGCCTTTTCCGTCAGGTATTCCCGAAAGATTCGAACCGCGTACCGGGTGGCCAGCCGCGTATTCTCGCTGAGCCTGGAGCGGTTCATGTCTCCCTCTCCTTCCAAAGCGGCAAAAAGCGGGTCCCCTGACTCGAGCAGGTCTGTATTCCGCATAACGACCACTTCCTCCGTTTCCACGCACTCCTCCCAATCTTCATCAGATACTTCTCCCTCTTCTCCAGTAATCTGGATCTCTTGAATGTCTTCTTCCTCTGCATCTCCCTCACGGTCTTCCGCCATCAGATCTGCACAGCAGTGGTCCTCGCTGCCAGGCATTCTCGCCATATTGCGGTCTGACAGTGTATGAGTCCCGAGGCACTGCGCATGCGCTATATTGGACCGCAGAGCTGAGGTTTTTGTGCGTTTTACTGACCTTCAGCTGAGAGAACAGGCACAAGCTCTTAAAGGTGCAGGAAGAGGGGAGCTATTTTAGACAAATTTAACACACTAACACACTCTTTTACTGTTGGATGAGTGAGAAAAGATGGAAGCGGTCAGTTATTGGATTGTCTGCAGCTTGAGCAAAAGCCCTTCAAGTTTTATTTACTTGACTAATACAGTTTAACGTCTTTAATCAAGCACCAATTTCAAACTTATGCAGTCGTTTCATACCCCTGGATTATAGCAACAATCTGGTATTTTGAGCAGACACCAGATTTCTTGGAGGTAACCTATACCACAAAGTCCCGTAATCTGATGGATCCTAAAATATTAGGTTAAATTTACTAAACCTCAAAACACTGATTTACAAAAAATGTTAGTCATATTTCTTTAAGTAAACAGTTTCGTATGTACAAATTGTAGTTTAAAATTAAGAAATGTACAAAGCTAAATCTTTTAATCTTTTTTTTAAATAAACAATATAGCCGGGAATATTTTTTTACAGTGAAGGGCCCAAAATGGCATTGAACTTGTAAACTTCTTCCTGAGAGGTAGCAGTGCTCTTTGCACCACCACATGGCACTAAAGCCTTTTGCAATCTTTAAAAATAATTAAAAATCTCTATTAGGCGATTACTGAATAAGTTGCTGTAAATACAAAGTCTATTAATTAATTAAGTTATATAATTTGAACACATAATCTTATTTTGGTTGACACTTTAATATATAAATCTCAAGAACAACAGTTAAACCTAAAAAGCAAGGCAAATGTGACGAGAGGAAAGTCAGTGCTATTGATGTTTAATAATAATAATAATAATAATAATAATCATAACAATTTTTAAAATACTTGATTCACTTATGATCTTATAGAAACACTTTCTCCCTTTAGTTAATACATTTAGGTAATTTCTTAAAATTTGATTTCAGTTAAAAAATTGATTGTCAAAGTTCCTAACTTAAAGCGGAAAAGTAGTAACACATTGCAATCTGACTGGGAGACCCGAGGAACTATGCATATGAAGAACTGAGATATTTTTGTGAATTTTACAAACTTCAGCCAAGAGGACGGGCAAATGTTTTTTTAGGGCTTGAAGAGAATAGCCAATTTGGCCAAAATTAAAACAGAAAAGCTGGACTCGGCCAACTACGCTCTATATTGTACTGCAGCAGAATTATTCAGCTCTTTGCAGTTATTCTGCTTTAAAACAGCCACCCAACACACCTGCTAATCATTACAGAACTCTGCATCTTGGGCAGCTTCATTTGACTAGGGAGTTTCCACAGGCAGCTGTGATTATGTCTAAGCCTGAGGCATCCTATACTTATGAGTGTGTCTGTGCATGTGTGTGTATGTGTACATAAAAGCATTTGTGAGAAAAGGAGAGAAAGTGAGTCATGGGGAGGAAGATTAGAAGTAGAAATGATGAGCTAAATCATATTTCTGTAAAGACCAGCCGTATGAAGGCCAGAGACCACCTGTTTGACATTCATGGACTTTGATGCACCAATAGAAGAATAATTTGACTAATTGTCCCTAACACGGATGAACCTTGCCCTCTTTGGTCCTAATTCAACCATCCAGGAAAACAAAGGGTATATGTATTAATTCATAGTGTACTATCATAGTCAGAGATGTGTATTAACTAGTTAGTTAGTTACATTGTCTTGAGTAACTTTTACAGTAACCAGTACTTTTTGGTACTTTAAAAAATGTGTACTTTTATTTTTACTCAAGTTAATATGTAATATGTGAAAACTCTGTACTTTTACATCAGAGTTATATCTTAGTTACATTTTAGCTAGCTTTCTCGATTACAAATACCATGGAAATACAGTTTATTTTTGATAGCAAGCTATTTCAGGCAAGTCTCGTGAGGTGTTGAAGAGGCTGATGCATGAGCATTTGCCAGATACTCACGTTAATGGTGGCAGATTAACCTTAGCCTTGAGTTTATTTGCTCTCAAAAATGCAAAGAAAAGTAGCTTCATTATTTTTGGTTCACCCAAAGGGACAGCGATGAAGGCATTCATTAACTCAATCTCAAAGTTAAAAAAAACCCAAGTTGCAGTAAGTGACGACATTAACATATTTGAATCATATCAGTGTTAACGTTACTATGGTTACTCTGCATCTTTCTGTCGTGATGGCAACATTTTAATTGCTGATGCTTTCCCATACACGTGCTCCTGATCACTGAACATGTCTGAGCCGTTAGACATTATTGCAAAAAATTCAGAAAGCAAAAAAAAAATAAAAAATACAACTACAGTTTAATAAATCCTTATGTAATATAACTTAACAAATAGCAGCACTTACATGACTGTATATGACTTGAGCAGATAAAGAAAAATAGATTTCATAAAAGCAGAGCAAAGTTACTTTTGAGAACAGATAATTAGATACTTTTCTAATAGTTTGACATTCAGAGTTTTTGCTTTGTATTGTACAGATCAGAAGTAACTACTAACTAACTGCTTGAGTAAATTTTTTATTTGCTACGGTTTTACTCTTACTAAGGTCAATTATTTGGTAGTTACTTGCACTCTTACTTTAGCAAAAATGTTCAACAGTACTTTTAATTTAAATTTTCCTTGAGTCCATTTTGGGGACTAAGACCAATGTTATGAGCAAGCCATTGGGAGAAAGGCCCTTTTGCTTGACACTTCTCCAGACTCCAACCCATGAGTGTAATTACACAATGAACCCTCAGTGAAGAGCAAGACTTTGGAACAAATGACTTTATGTAGATCTCTATCTATGTATAACTAGCCCAACTGTTTTCAAGATGCTTTGTTTCTGATTAGAATGTCACTGCTTGATAGAAGAGTCAGAATGAAGTGAATGGTTTTACCTGCTTTACTAGTCATGTTTGGTGCCAATGTTTCTAAATTCATTGACGATAGTTAGAAATTCTACATTGTATCATGATATTTTTGCTCCTTTGATTAATTAATGTAAATTCCCAGCTTCCCTTGAAGGAATCTTTAGACTCTTTAAACATCCCAACAGCACAAAATCGGGATTCTAAAGTGAAGCTGGCTGCCCCCAGGACTTTCTGATTGTTCAGAATCCTATCCAAAAAGCCGGTGCATGCTCAAAAGTATTTTTCCTGTTAGACTGCAAACAATCCTAGTTTCAAGAGAAGTTTTAATCAGCTCAAGATGACTTTACCTATTGAGAATGAACTCTAGACTGCTTACAACTCTGTAGCCAAAGACGGCAACAACAATGGGCCTGCCTTTCAAGCAACTCAGACTTCTCTCTTATTTCTCTCAGATTTCAAACAATGTTACAATATGTTCAATAGACTCTTTCAATACTTTTATGAATTTTGCCGAAGTTAATTTCGGTAAACCCGTTATTAAAGCAAACCTCACCTGGTCTTAATTCCATTAAAACTTAGCTTCTTTCAAGTCAACACATTACAGAGGACTTCAAAATGCCTCATCTCTTCTAAACATCACATATAAGAATCTCACTGACTTTTTCTGAACTGAAAAATCATTTATAACAGAAGTAAATTAATAATGCCTTTGAACCTGCTGTCTATAGTGTCTAAATTGTGTGAACTTAAACTCTGGTTCCTTTTTGTGAAGCGTGCATGTGTGTGTGTGTGTGTGCGCATGTTCTTAGTCTTCAGTTAGAATAGTGTTTTATGTTTTAGTCTAGTAAATAACATTGTTTTCATCACAATATCTGCTTTGTCTCCTGTTGAATCATTTGGATGATTTGAAAGTTTAATCCAATATTTTGGCATATAGGCGAAAAATATTTGATATTTATCAAATGCTATTTTAGGAATTTTGGTGGACAAAAGTCATAGAAGGTTACAGTAACTAACCTGAGTTTTCCTAAATTGTTACAGATGGCTTCATTAAATAATCGCTTCTAAATTCCCTTCCTAATGATTAAATGATAACTAAACCCCTACTTAATTCCCTACTTTTATGTTGATCATATGCGCATTTGAAGGAAAATGGCACTTAAGAAAGAGAAAATGCTTCAAATGCTGTATAGTAAATTAAATCAATACAAACCAATCAGAGCTCTTAGATCATTCAGGAGTTTCAAATCAGTTAGAACTCCTGCGAGTTTGCTCCAAACAGGGAGCGTCTGCTTTCAGTTACTATACTGCCCGCAGCTGTAACCATCTCCCAGAGGAGGTAGAAAAGCTAAAACTTTAGTCACTTTCAAATCTAGACTAAAACCAATCTATTTAAATGTGCGTTTACTGACTGAGCACTGCTGTCCGAACAGTTCTGCACTTATGAACTTCTGTTTTTATTTGTTTAATGTCTTATCTCTTGCTTTTATCTCATCTGTTTTAAACATGATCTGTTTTTATTCCCTTGTAAAGCACCGTGAATTTCCAGTGTGTACAAAAATGTGCTATTCAAATAAACTTGCTTAAAATTTAAAAGTACTGCTCGTCTTCCACAGTGGAGTATTGTGTAGCTTAGTTGCTTGTCAGAATTGCAGTATGCATGCACTATATTCAGGATGGTGAGTGAATCCTAGAATGGAATTTTGGCCAGTCCAAGGAGTACTGTACCTTCCGCCAAAGTGAAGCATAGAACCTCATCACTGCAAAAGAAAATGGATAAATTGGACGTGTTCATCATGTCACATCAATGCTCCCTATGGATGCAGTGATAGGGTAGAGGGGTCAAATACTTATTCTAAATGCTTTGAAAAGGGCATAATAAGGCACCTGTAAGCCATGGTCATGTTTAAGCCGTTTTAATTGTGGCCTCATTCTTCAATCTTCTAAGTTAACTATTTAGTACAAATATTAAATAAGTAAATCCACTTTTCAATTAAAAGCATTTTCATGAAAGCCATAAAGATAATGCATTAAAATGTTTTTTAAAGCCCCAGCTGTAACCCAGTAATTCATTCAGGCTCCTAGGGGTTCCTCCGGGCTCACAAAACCTGAGCAGTGTCTGTCTGAAGGGCTAAGTTTTTCACATTTGAGCGAGCCCAGACTTGCCTACAATTCTGTTTGTAAACAGCAAAACATCTACAACATAAAACCTAAAGTAATAAGATGCCAGTATTCCCTTGATTCCCTTAAGATACCTGCATGGCTGAACTCAAGATTACTAAAAAGATAAGCGACCTTGACAAAGAACAAATTTCAAAGAGCCGCCATATTCCTTCCCCTCTTCCCTGTAATTGTGCGTGTGTGTTAAGAAGCCTGAGGCAGTTGTCGTCGCGGCATGAAGAGCACAGGGCTAAGCTTTGGCTCTGGAGAAGAAGGCAGATGTTTGTCTGCGGTGCTGTGCCTCAGAGAGACACGACGCATGAGGAAACGGATTTCAGAGCTCAGTAGGGCTCAGCTTGAGGAGGGAGGAAGAAAGCTCTATTCATCCATCAGCAAATCAGCAGCGATCATCTGACTCGCTAACTTTAAATGCACAGACTTGGAAAGATTGAACTTTAGAGCACATCTTAAACTACAAAAATATGCAAAAGGAATGTCTATGATGCTGAAATCACAAATTTAGACTTATATACAGCAATGTAGTGGTTAGTATTGCTGTGTTTTAGCAAGTAACATCGTGGGGTTTCTCTGCAACTTCAATTTCCTCATGATGAGTTGCCTGCTGCTCAATTTTTGGTAAATTTCTTTCAGTGAACATATTTATGATAATGTTCTGCTTTGCATCTAATTTTAAACACTCTATTATAGAACGCAACATTTTGACCTCAACCTCAGACTCAATGCAAGTTCTTGGTCATTGATGGCTGTTCAAACCCTCAAATGTTTTCAAAGGTTTCATCAGATTGTAGTAACTTGCAACAAATTCCAAATCTCCCAACCCTGAGTTGTCGTGATACTCTTTACAAGAGTTCAACTAACAAGCGATCTTTACTCCAGAAGCCACAATCCTGAACCATTAAAGCTCTTTCTGTGTTAAACCAAGACCTTGATCTAATTCCTCTCCACCACCCAGCACACAGGAGGATGAGTCTCCATTTTGAAAGGCGAGACCTCTCTTCTTTTGTCTCATCCTGTCATTCTCGCCCACAGGCATGTCACCAGAAACAGCTCTGACATCTCTCAAAGGAACCAGAAGCAAAAGGAAAGAGAGCAGGAGGACGAAAGAAAAGCAGAAACCATCCTTTCCCATGTTTTAAATTCTCGTTAGCAGAGCCCATTTCACACCTAGATAGCCAATTAGCAATTAGCAAGGCTTTAAAGTGCAGTCCTGAGCTGGGGCCCTGATCCTGGCCTGATTTGTATGCGCTTTGTGCAGATAGCGATAAGAGAGGGGCTGAATACATGTATAGTTTTAAATTTAATTTCATAATCATTTGCATGGCAGTGTTGCCAGCGGGCGAAAGGGAAAATAACATGGGCACTCTTCAAAAGGCAGATCAGGCTCGTTACATGGCTGTGCAGAGGATTGGAGAAGGGCTTTTTATGTGCAGGCAGGTAATTTGTTCCTTGACTAATCTGAAGAGATAGAGAAGTTCAGAGGAAGCACTTTTTTAAAAACAGTGTGAGCGCAGCATCACAAATCGCCTCTACCTCCGAGGCTTGGGAGAGAATGAAAGCCAGTGAGAGAGAGAGAGAGAGCAAGAGAGAGAGAGAGAGAGGGGAACAGCAAGGTGCGATATAGCTGAACCTACTGCCAGAGCCTGAGGCCAATGAAAGAAAAGGAGTAACTGAATGTGCGAATGTGCCTGTCTGGGTATGTACAGCTCAGAGAGCGACAGAAATCATCTATGAACGTGGCAATGTTAGAAATGGAGAGATTGAAATCAGATCAAACATCTGTAGTTGTAGCAGGTGTTGGGAAGTGGAGCAAGTCACTGTGAATAACTAAGGCTGGGTATCAGTTTTCTGAAAACTGAAAACAGATTCCATTCTGATCACAAGATCACAATTCAATATCAATTCAAGACCTTTTAATATTTTAAAACATCTACTATGCTTGGTTCTTAAATGGTTTCTACACAGATAGCATTTTAAACGGCACTTAAATTTCAAAGACGAACCAGGATGACATGTTTCTAGAAATTAAAATAACACGTATTCCCTTTCAGAAAGTATCTCTGACAGCACAATGACCCAAAACCAACTTATTCAACATCCAGGGATGAAACATATGACAGTTTAACTAGAATTACACTAAACAGCACAACTAGTTAATGGTAGATTACAAGTTTAAATTAATAGTATTATTTCATTCAATCAATATGGCAAGAGAGACAGTTCAACTGCTTGTTACTTTCAAAGACACAACACAATAAACTTTAAATTAACTTTAAAAAATTATCTATTCTGCTCTTACTTATAATCACCTACCAATTGGGGACCAAGAGGAACTGTGAAGGGGTAGTCTGCAGGAACATTGATGGCTGCCAGTTAGTATGTGCGTATACAAAACTTATATGAGCTAAGTGAGAAAACCTGATTAAGATAAGCTCCTCCCAACGTATGTGAGTTGATTAATAAACCTCATTATACAACATTATAACACCTGATAACTACGATGGAGAAACCAAAGGCACGCGCGGCCTTGTTTACACTGCAGATTTTGGTGATCCATTCTGATTTTAGCCAAAAAAACAACTATAAAAATAAAAATAAACCAGACAAAAAGAATGATTTGAGTTAGTTTGTCAAAACATAAAATAAAATAAAATTCCCAAATGAAATACCATATTATCACCCTTTAAGCAACTAAAATTTCCTCATATTTTTTTCAAGTTTGATTTGTTTGATATTTGATTCAGGGAGAAAACTTAAAACACCCCAGAGCTTCTCTTCTAGAGGATTTTTTTCTAACTTGGATTTTTGTTGATAATGCTGCATTGATTTTAGAATTCAAATGATCTAAAGATGCATCTGAGATGGAACATGTTTCTATGCTTGACCAAGTGACTTGCAATCTCCTTGTGAAGTGCCTGATGAGTGTTATCAATAATTATCACAATATTATAACGTAATTTCCTGTTTGGAATATGTTTAAACTGTCATTGTAACCTTGCAATTGACTGATTCAGTTGATTTACAGCATTTGAATCACAATTTTGTTCAGGAATTGAAAACATTTATCCATACCGGCAAGCAAAAAACACACAAAATGCTGAAAAAAGAACAGTACTCTAAACTAAAGCTGATACTCATCATCTTGAGTATTGTATAAGAGTGAGTCAGAAAACTCTGCCCTCTGTGGGCAGTACTTTAGGGCCCTGCATAAATGCTTTCCAGAGTGAGTGTGGGTTTGTTTTAACTAGTGTTCTGGACAGGAATGCTTGTGTTCTCTGTGAGCCAAATTACATTTGTACTTTATGATGCCCTCCAGCTCCAGGATCCTTCCAGACAGCAGATCCAAAATTTTCTCAAGAAAACAAAAAGATTTTTTCACTCAAATGGAGTTTTCTCCGAAACATCTAGTGACGCAATATTGGCGATAAACATAACATTATGGGACTCTGAATTGTGTATTCAATCGAGACATGATCATGATTGCAATGAGCTAAAATGAGCATATTATTCCTTCTTATAATCACTGCCTGTGACTAGAGTTACAAACCAATTTATTTTGGAGGTACCAATGATGAAGCTTTTTTACTGTTCCATACTCTCAAGCTTATGTTAGATAGGGAAGTCTTTTTTTTGTTCCAAATGTTCAAGAATGTAAATAAACATGTCTCAAAAAAGACTTGTGAAGTTGCTTTTGAAGTCTTGAAAGTGTTCTTGGTAGCTTTTGAGTGACCCAGTATTTTCTGCATGGCTTAAAAACACATCCACAAAGTAGAGTGTTCAATAAAATGCAGAGCTCAAACCCAAACAGTGATAGTCTATCATCATGGAAAAAGAAAGCAAATCTAACAACTAGTGACCTGATTCGAACTGACAAAGAAATCACATTACTACAGCCAACCAAACTACTTATATCTATTTTTTGAAAAACCCATTTTTACCTATTTTGTTTGCAACTATGATCAAATAATTATAACTCCTTCGATTCATATAGAACCTTTCCAGACTGTCAACGACAATTTACAATATTCGAGGCATTATTCATTTACTTCACACTCACACACTGGTGATGATAAACGGTATGCCTCAGCTGCCCGGTGCAGTCTGACAGAACTTGGCTGCCATTTTATGCCAACGGCCTCCTGCACACCATCTAAGACACACATCCATACAGGGAAATGCGTTTGAAGTGGCTTGCCCAAGGCCACAACGGCAGAAAGGACCTGGCAGCGATCAAACCACCAACCCTCCGGTTATAGGACGACCAACTACTACACCAGTTGTCACTTCTGCCAAGAGGTTGTTAGTCTACAATGTTTCATGTTTCATGAGGACAAATTGATGAATCAACAGGAGATAAATAATCTTTATAATGTAACTTGAGGTAAAGATATGTGAATAATATTTACTAAAATCTAAATAGATTAACAAACCATAAGCGGTAATAATAATGAAGCGATATTAACTAAGTTTGGGAGGAGCATGTCATCTATAATTAATCAAACTCATCCTAAGGGACTCCACTCAAGATCATTTAAGTATAACAGAAACACACATGCTCAGCTTCAGTGACGAATAAACACTAACCTGGCTCTTCACAATTTTAATCTCGAGAGAGAATTTCAAGGGCTTAGGGCAGCTTCAGTGTCTGGGGGGACTTCCTCGGACAGCTAATAGTTTACTGCACTTACTATGCTCTCCAATCATGTTTGTGATATTGGAGACAAATTTGATCTATGTGTGAACTTGAGAAATTATATTTAGCAATAAATTAAGATGTATGTCTCATTCAAAGGAGAAGTGCTCATTTTTTCTTGTGACATCACTTCCCTCGAACTTCACTGGGGAGCCAGGACCCACAGAAAGTACAATATGAGCACCCCTTGTTCGTCTCAGCACCATTTCTTACAGAAACCCGGTTTTCCTTTGAGGCAAGTAGTGCTCACTGCAGAGCCAAATAGGAATCCCAATATTGCAAAGGTGAATCAGCTTTTCTGTCCACTGTTTTTTTTTTAATTGCCAGGTACAGCATTGAATGTGTTTACATGCACTACCATTAACTGGTTTTGCTCAATAAGCAAATTTCTCTGGTGTCATGTCAATGCGGAAAAAGGGTTTTTGTAATCGGGGTGCTGGCATAAATTGTTTTTGAGAAAGCTGAGGAGGCTGAGATAAGAGGAGATTGTTCTTTTTCTGTGCATGTCCGTTTGCCGTCTGGTTTGTGAATGTACAACATTACCAGGAAGTAGTTGTAAGAGGTAAGAGTCCAGATGCTTTGTTGAGTTAAACTCTTAAAATCGTGCACTCGAATCATGGAAATGATGCATTATCATCAAAAGAAAGAAAGACTGCTGCATTCGCAGGTACTGTAGGCAAAGGACTAGGTAAATTAATCCAGCTTTGTGCACATTGTTAGCTGATATTTTTGGATATGACACGGTTTGGTTTTTTCTTATGACATCACTTCCTATGAATAATTAGGGAACGGTTTAGAGTCATGTAAACGCGGGTTTCAGCTCAACCAGTTCATGGTTTGGCATGTCAATGAGTAATAAGCTTATTCATATAACCGATTTATTAAAGTTCACGTAAATGCACTCATTGTCATGTGGATGGCTAACCTGAGGGTTTTTTTGTTGTGGCAAGTCTGGAACCTGTCAATCTTCATTTGGGGGTGTCTGATTGGGCTACTTGACGTTAATCCCACCCTCTGAGCTGTAGTACTTTTTTTTTTAACCCACAAGGAATTTGTGGAGCGTACAAGACGTAAGTGGGTAATGAAAATGGATATATAGAATAATTAGAAGCAAACTCTCTCTAAAATCTCAAACTTCAACAATCAAAAGTTACAGAGCCACATGGTTCTTTTAAATAGGCCAGAAAATAGTGTAGGATATTTAGTAGTCTAGATCAACATTTCCAAAACCCTTACGTTAACATAGATATTCGGTCTGAAACGAAAAAAGAACCAAGCAATGCCTTCATCGGTCAGGTAAATAGATAAAACACGCTTTAGAACACAATTTACACTTCTACGAGCTAAACCCCGGTGCTTTGGATTTGAACCAACATAACTAGCCAACTCAAAAGTGAGACACCGACAGTTTTATCCACATCGCGGTGCAACGAAGACGCACGTGCGACTCTAGTTGGCGCCATAAACTGCAGCAGCTGTAGATGATTACAATCCCTGATAGACGAAATAAAGAACTTTAAGCGCCCTGTCAATGAGCTGGCGAACGTTGCGCAGCCAATTCAAAGAGTTTACCAACAAATACATCTAAACGCAGTCAACTCGACACATTTAACGCTCCTCTAATCAAGAAAGCGGTTCATTGCAGTGGCCGACATCGCGAAACGAAACCCGAAATCAAGGACGGCATTTCGATTTCAGCCAGTTGTCCGTGGCTCATTCCGTTTGCGCGTGACATCACATAAACAGATATGAGCGCCATTTCACAAATTCGGAGTAGCAGGATGTAAACTGAGTAGATAAATATTTTGTCCCAAACGCGCTCATCTTCTGGCACATGCGTACATGAGGCTGCGCTCTGAAGACCCACTGCACTCTCGATAAGGAGAAAAAAACACAAAGCCCAACTGGCGCCTCTCACCTGAAACATTGGTCATCCAGCGACGAGTCACTTCTCCGTGCTTGGGCTCCTGTCCGCGCCCTTCGCTCAAGAGTCGAGAAATGAAGCCCCAGTGAAGCTGAATTCACAGAGTCGCTCCAGGGGTTTCACAACCCCTCTGGGCCAGACCCGAATAGAGAGCGCGAGAGAGAGAAAGAGAGAGAGAGCGCGCACTCAAACAAACGCCCCTGCAGATCTCTGCTCACTCCTGGACAATTAACCGAGATTTGTAATGAACGCACATGTTCAGTTTCTCCTATTCTAGAATTTAAAAGAGATCCTGGGTGTTAAACTACCGTTCTCTTTTCTACGTCTTAAAGCGGAAGGCATTTGAATGGTTATGATTAGTTTTGATGGAACGCTGCCGCAGGCGCTTCCTGCAAATGGATGGTGTGCGCGCGCATGGGCGCACTCACAGAGGGGGAGAGGGCTATCACAGATTGAACCCTATGCCATATGCAAAACCTGTATATTTATGTACCAAGAAAATTATGTTGGAATGGTTTTTAGTATTACCTAGCTTTATAATTAATATTTTCTTTTTTATTTATAAAATGATACAATAGCAGAGTACCGTGGTTTACTACTTGTGACCATTTTGGTTCAGATAGCATTTGCTTGATCGTCTGGCCCAACATATTCAGAAGCAAAAGGTAAACGATAAAGGGAAAGAATACTATGTTTGCAAGTACAGCACCTCTGTCACGGCAGGCTGGCAAGCCTAAATCAGAAATAGATCCACTGCTTCCATAGTTTAGAGCAGGAACTTTTTGCAGAGAGGATAGCAATTGGTTAGGGGGACATGTGGGAACAATCACTCGACCTTTCATTATTTTAACTGTTAAAATGAAAAACAAAATCAAAATTTGCACAGAGCACAATCTGGTAGGCGTTTTATTCAAGGGGAACCTCCTGTTTTCCCTTATAATAGGAAGCGACTGAACTGCAGTTCCTCTATCGGCCGCTTGAGGCTGACTCCAGAAGTGATCAGGTTCTCATTCACTCCAACTTTGGAGTTTTATGTTGGAGTTTTTAAAAATATGAACTCTCTTTGGTGGGGGAAAGGGGTGAATAATTAGTTTGAAAACATTTGTGATTTATATGTATAAAAAAGTAAATCTTCAGCCAATAATCAATCAATCAATCAGTTTTTATATAGCGCTTCTTTAGCAATTGCTTTCAAAGCAGCTTCACAAAGTCCCCATGAGGATCAGGCAGAGCAGACAGGAGTTCCCTCTGAGAGGGGACTCCCGCTGACTGAGGCAGGCGCTAATCACCTCCCCAGCATAAAGAACATACAAACTAAAAATCCATCGATGAACGGTTTGCCGGACACATACTTTCTTACACATCTTTCTTACTGCCATCTCCTGACCCTATGGGCACATTTTTGATTACTTACTATGCCCAATCTGAGCCGATCTCAGTTACTTTGCCAGTAACTTATGGGTGACATCACGGATACTACGTCCATGTAATATACAGTCAATGTTTTTTTTCAATGTCCAAGACTTTTCCTTCACAATTTTTCAATACCAGAAAATGATGTCAAGATACAGTTTTATTCATTCAAAAAAGCAATTTTAATGACAAATTTAGTTCACACCCAGAAAAGAGATTCAGTCTTGAAACTTAAAAAGATCCTACAAGACAAATATAACAAATTAAGTCATTGACCACTTACCCTCAAGCCATTTAAAATGCTGGAATACAACGTTTGATATATTTGACCCAACCCATAAGAACAGAGTACTGCCCTGAGGAACTGCACTGGTCAAGGTAATGGAACTGTATATAAAACTTCATCCAGATACTCCATCTGTTATCAGAGCTCACTGTAACCTTTATGAAGGAAAGATCACATGTTTTTGTTTCTACACACAGAAAACAAGATTTTATAGAGGTTAAAGTCATGGAAGGCTTATGTGAACCCCTATATCTTATCCTGCCCCAGCGTTGAGGCTTTTGATTGATTGATTTTGTGGAAGTCAGTAGTTTGAACTGAAAAACCTGATTAAACCTCCCAAGAGAAACCCTTGTCAAGTGACTTCATAGATAGACCTCATAGCAGAAGTACAGAAAGTTTATGTACAATCTGAAAAGGTTGCAAGGCCATCACACCACCACATGCCCTCACTTTTCATCCCTACTTGAGAGATATTTTGTCAAATCAGGTGTGAGCTGTTTAAATATTTTAGCTTGATTAGAAAACAAAGTATAGATTTGATATAAAATGTGCTCATATTTAACTAATAAAAAGTAGAAACTGATATATAAAGAGTGACTGACAACAGAGAGAGAGAGAGAGAGAGAGGGGAGAGGGGGGGGGATGTAGAGGGAGAGAGCCCTGCGGCCAGAGCATAATGGCTGACTCCACTATTCCAGTCTCTCACAACAGACCTCTCTATCAGCATCATCTTTTAGTAAAACAAATGCGGCCATCTTTTTTACAGTTCCCTTTTCTTATTCATCCTCCACATTGCTTACTGTCAGGCTTTAACAGAATAAGAGTTGATAGAGAACATTCATCTCTTTATCCTTAGATAGTCCTGCCACTCTTCTGCATCTCTGTAACGAGACACATCATTCATTTGCTTGTTGGGGATGCGTCTGCATCCATTATCCCAGACCACGAAAGTTCAAGACAGATTGTACAGTGTCGGAATCTCATGGCAAAGGGGAAGAAGGTATGAATGAATAGGTGTAAGGCGTAAATATGTGTTTGCACGTGTTTATGCAGTGGGAGTGTGGCACCTTCTCCTCCACTCACACTCCAGGCACTGTGAGAATCAAACAATTTCATGCAGCGAGCAAGCAGAAGGGGAAATGAACTGAGCCGAGAGCCATAATAAAATTATCCAAATGTTATTATGGCGCTGACTGCCTCTGTCCTACTTTAATACACATTTCAGCTCCTCCGGCTCTCCTGCTGCAGGCTCAAGCCCTGCTGAATAAATCAACATTAGCTTATGTCTAAATTATTAAGGAAGTGACTTAGGCAGCTGTTTATTGTATAAATTATTAGGAAGGTGAAAGTGTTAAATGTTGATTTTGGCAAATAAAAATTCAGATTTTTTTGGTTTCCACATGGAGTCCTTCTACAATCCTTTGTGGCAATTTATTATTTAGATTTGTTTTTGGGGCCACAGAATAAGACAAGGGAAACTCATAATAATGAGCTCCAGGCAGTCTACATCGTTTCCAGCTAGAAGCTAGTCTGTTCTTTCTCATCCATTCCTAATGTTACTAACAAATGTTTGATGGTGTGACAGTCCAGAGATTTATAAATATCTTGCACTGAGAAACTCCCAATTGACACCTGAAAATTTAACTTTTCTTAACAAGAATGCAGATTTCAGCTTGACCACACAAAGGCTCATACCAGACATGATGACTCCAGATAAGTGCTCAGTTCCTGAATCTTCTGTAACTGAAAATTTGTAATGTTAGGGACACCAATGATTGAATTTTCTGCTTAGTCTTGTGTACAGTCAACAAATTCTGCAGTCTATTTAGGTTTCAAATCAGTTGCCTCCATTACCTCACCTATAGTACACCTCTTCTTTTATTTAACTATACATTCATAGGTCATGTGACCAAATATGTAATAGTTTAATGACTAATTATAATAGTTCTATACAAGTCTGGTAAAAAAAAATTGGATTGAAGCATTGCATTTTTAAAAAAGTTTTAAGTAATTATACAACAAGTTAAAAAGAATGAAAAACTAATTTGTGCACAATTAATGATATAACCTATCTTGATAAATCACAGTTTAGGCTCTTCTACGAAAGCAAAACAAATGGAGTATTTTTCAGGAAAAGCTTGATGAATGGTGGTGTCCGGAATCCGGAATAGAAAGTGTAAATTATAGCAAATGTACAGATATGAAAAAAATAATAAAATCCCCATCATTGACCAAGTTTAAGTCTTTACATATCTCCACAATGTCATCGAGTTATCTATTAGTTGGCATATTTTTAAAATATCGTTGTAAAAAAAAGTGTAGAGAGATGTGGCTGAACATATATGGAATACAATTTTCAGTGTTTAGAAAAGTGCTGTATAGTTTTGTAACAGAATAAAAAACATGACCACAAGTTCAATCCGTCTAGTCATTTAACCATGTATTTTAATATTTAAGTGCAAGGTTTTCTTTCTTCACTGACCAACTGACAAAAAATAGCTGGTAGATGTTAAGGCTGTTAAATCAGCAGATTTCTACACATGTCGCAGAATATTGATAAAAACCTGTAAAATCATGAAAAAGGAGCCATAACCTAATTATAATCTGCTTTACTTTTTGTCTTATTTATCCTTTTGTTGAAAACCTCTCTAAACTTTTCTTTATTTAACAGGCACACAAGCATGAGGGTTCATAAGTTTCATCTGTGAATATTTATTATGCTTCTTAATTAAGATGTTTGGTCAGATTCATTGACAATGCTCAGATTTCATCAATCATTTTGGATTTTCAAACATGTAATGATTTCAGTCAGCAATGTCACTGTCAGTCACACAACGACTTAGATACAGTTTGGTAGACAATAGTAGCTCTCTATGAGAATTCAGATGAAGAAACTTCCTTGTACGCACAGGGGAAAATAAATATTTGATCAGACTAACAGCAGAGTTGTTTCTTTCTCCAATTAATTTAAATGGAGCAATTAAGATCTGCATCTCCATAAATAGCTGAGGGAGCGATGGAGGGGGTGCTGGTGGTTATGGGGTGCCTCTGTTAGAGCCAGAAGACTTATGATTACCCATCTAATTATAAAATTAAAATATGTAATATGTTAAAATAGCATCCTGCTTCCTTCATTAAATTCTGCTTTATATAGTTTATCTTAAAGCATGTCTGAAAAAAAAAATCTTACATATTTAAATCACACATTATTCCCAGCAGCACAGTAAACCACTGGAGAAATATTTGAAACAGACATAAACACATTTTTTTTATACCGACTTGTCATTCGAAGCCCTTAAAATCAAACGCATGACAAATTTTTTCATGCAACACTAACTCATTGAAAAAAAAAAACCCAGAAAGATGCTTACTTTTCAAAACTGTCAAATCAATCTTTACTGGCCCATAAAACAATCAGTTCTAGCATAACTATACACTACATAATATATATAGCATAAATATCAGGCTATTCTTTTTTAGCATTTTATTTTGAGGACAGAGTAAGGCCACACAATATAATTAAAAACTATACTAAACTAATTCATCACTAAATAGAACAGGAATCACCAAATATGGTCCTGGAGGTCCAGCGCACATTTTAGTTGCAACCTAGCTCTATGCATACTACTCTAACTTCAGACAAGCCAAGAGGGTCTTAATTAGTGTAACAGGTGTGCTTCATGATAACTGAAGCAAAAATGTGCAGGGTTCCAGACCTCCAGGCTGGACTACAGGATCACTGTTAAAATAAAATAGTAGAAAGAGGCTGTGGAATATTTGATTGTGCTGCTCTCTGCTGGTCAAATGATGTAAATGGCTGCTGGAAAAACAAGAATGTTTTTTACAAATGAACAGTGTATTTCTCTGTTCATATTCTTTTACTGACTGATGAATGCAAATTTGAGCATATTAGGCGGTGGTACTCCAGAACAGGTCTCCAGTGCATGAGAGGGCGCAGCTAATGTGCCTTGTACACTCTCACTCGGGCTAAATGACACCAATCCTCTATAAAAATATCGGAAGAGATTCAAGCTCAACTCACAGTTGTATATCAATTTATGCATTATAAATTATATAAACTATGATGAACGATATCTAAACTAAATAAGTGATACATATACTTTATTTTTTTATTTTAAAATTACAAAATTTTTGAAGAACAAAAAAAGCTTTGAATATTGAAAAATATATAAATTTTATACTATAATAATTAATACAATTTCCTTATTAAAAATGTATAAAACTGCTCTTCTTTTAATTGTTTTTATCTTGTATAAGAAAAAAACTAAAAACTGTCAGAAACTATACATTTAAACAATACATTTATAACTCTAAATATGTGAATTACGTAATATAAAAATTTACTGAAAATGTCATGCACTTAATCACAAATAAGTAAAATAGAATATAAGAAATATCTCTCACAGTAGATATGATTCGCTTTCCGGGAGCAGCATTCAAATGCTCTTTAGTCAAAGAAAAAAAGGTTGAAAATCATAACAAATGCACTGAGAAGGAACATGTTCTTCTTCACTTTGTGGAAGATTGGATTTCAAACCCTGAACTGCAGCTAACAACCCAAAATCCAAACACTACAGCAACTTCTACTTAGCTGGGAGATGCCCATGTTTCAATGGTTTTGTTTTTAGAATTGATCTGAAGCTCAGCAGGCTCAAAACATAAATATTTTACTATTAATCTAATTTGGATACCGAAATATTTCACCAAACAAGATTTTGACAAAGTACTACACAGAACTAGAGAAGAGCACAAATGCTACCAGTGACCGTAATAAATTACTAAATAAATTAAATTTATTTCAATATTGTATTAAAGTAATAATTAAAATCCAAACCTTAAATGTTTCAGCATCTTAATTAAACTAACTAAAGGATTGACTATGAGTGTCTAGGAACTGGAACTGACTATACCTGCCGCAGCTATTAAGGATTTCAAATTAGGATGTGCACATCTAGATGGGGCTTCACTAAATCAGGCTTCACTAATGATCTAGTTCTTTAAATGTTATGGATTGCAGCTTTCAGTTTCATGTGTGAAGTGTTGCTCTAAATGAGCTCAGTCTCTTTGAGCTCCTGAAAGCAGAGTGTGTTTCGCGGTTCCTCCTCAGTGCTTCTCACTAGTCATACAGAAGACAGCACCTCTCCGGTTGCCTCACGCTCCTTCCTTTCTGCCCGCTCCAGATCCAGCACTCGCAACGTGGCCTGCCGGGTCACCAGCTGAGCCTGGTCACTGGGGTATGAGGCTGGGTCCACCACCCGGTAGGGCTCAGTCTGAAAGGGACCTTTTGAGAAGACGTCAGCATAACGACGTTTCAGCTCTGGGTCTGGACAGAAGAGATACTCGTACACGGCTGCAGCCAGGATTCCTCCAATCATAGGCCCCACCCAGTACACCTGATGGATGAAACATTGTTAAAGTGCAATTCCATGGTAAATGGAAGATTCTCTAACAGTCTATTTATTTATTAAAATTTTCAGAAATTTCTTGCATGTTTTAGTATTGTTCCTAAAATATATGCCTCAAAACAGCTCGATAGCTATTGGCCATAGCACCGCCCACTAACCAATCAGAGCAAACACTAATGCATCTGATATAAATGAAGACTAAATCTGCATCCGAATTTAGTCTATTGTGATCAGTATCCAAAATGTAGTAAGCAAACTGAGCAGTTTGTTAAAATTCAAAGTATGTGAAAGCATTACCCAAAAAGGTCCCAGATAGCTTTTTATATCCAGTGAGAATCCAGAGTGCTTGAAAGGTTCTCTTTTCAAATCCACAATGCATCCAGTAAACACCGCCGTTGAAAATAGCTGAATTGTGAATCATGTGACATTTTAACATAGCGGATGAAGAATGTTCGTGTTATGCAAATCCATATTTACTTGATCAATTTAGGTACCTTTTTTTACAAAGTATCTGGACCTGAATGCCCCTAAAAGACATAGATGAAGAAGTAGAAAAACAAGAAGAAGCACAGAAGAAGAAGAAAAATCGATATAATGAATAAGAAGGGAGTCTTTAACAATGATTTTAATGTCTTGCCCTTGTCTTAAGTGACCAGTTCTTATGTTGAATGACAGTGGCAGATGAATCCTAGATGGTCAAAACAATAAAACTGGGCAAAATATAATAATATATATTTTTTGTTGCAATTTTCACAGAGAAAAGTAAAGTCATACATTTTTCAAACATGGAAAGGAAGTGGAAATCTTTTTAAAACATGTTATAGTTTTTGTTATAACCATGCCCAGTAACAAACCAAGTCAAATAGAGTTCGGGACAAGAAAAGAAGCAAAGCCAGGCCAAACATCAGTAAGCTTCAGGCATTGCTTGAGGGCTCTATGACACACTAACATTATTTTCTTTTGAAGCATCACCTAGCTGCAACAAATTACTAATGTGATAAGGTGATATGGTTTTTAATGCTATACATTTAAAGTTAACTTGACTAGTGTTTTGGGTATTGTCTGTAATTCAGACTTGTACATGTAAACTTTTAAATGTTACATTTAGGAACGCAATTGAATATTTTTCACCAGAATATTTTAAGTTCATCAGAGCACCACAGATTAGATCTTTTTCTTCTAACCATTTCCGACACTTATTTTCAATTTAGTCAGATTACTGACTCCAAAAATGAGCCAGAATTGAAGTACCGACGGCTCTGAACACTTGAATAAAAACAGCTGCAAACAGCAATATGGATTCATTTACAACCATGAAGGGTTCTTCTTCAGAAACCTGTGTTCAGGAACTCACAATTTTCAAGCTATTGAGTATACAGAATAGCGATGACCAGCAGCTCTCACTAGTGTAACCCTATCAGGCCGGCTTTCATTTTATCTTCTCCCCTTCAATAACTCTTTCACTAAAATGCTTCAAGTATTCCATTGATGAAAGCTTTGAAAAGAGCACTGCGTGTTGCCTTCGACAACCTCTGTAAAAGCTCCATGAAAGAAATGATTGACCTTTCTAATGTTACAGCTGACCCTGAATCCAGTGCGTTGACAGCAGCCGTGATTCAGATGTGTTGCTCAAGATGAAATATCCAGTCAGTGTCAAATTGCCATGTTATTCTGAATAACACATCTGCCTTGCTTGGTGTCTACCACGCCAACTTTGAAGTGGAAAAAGGATTTAAAAGTCTCACTTGAGTTGGAGTTTGGTATTGATGTTCATGATACAGATAGTATAGTTCTCAAAATGACTGTTTGAAAGGGATATGCTTTTATTTAGCAGTTCAAGTAGTGTTATGGTGTAAGGAGATATTGAGCACTCTAGTATATCGTACTTCGTGCCAAATGTCTGTCGTCAGGCAGACAAAAATCTTCCTATTTCAAAAATAGTACCTCACATGTCTAAAGATGAAGCAAAGCCAGAAGGCTCTTCTTTAAAAGTGCTGGCCATCAATCAAAGTCATTCATAAGTTCAGTGTTATTTTATTTTATGTTATCTAAATGCTCATAGCAATCAATCAATCAATTAATCAATCAATCAATCAAATCAAAATGTTTTTATACAGCACTTTTTGCAGTTGCTTCAAAGCAGTTTCACAAAGGCCTAATGTGGACTAAGAGTGAGATAGGAATTCCTATTAGATAGTTCTATAGGGTTGAAATAGAACAATCATATAATGCTCCCTTAGGGATGAGGAAAGTGTTGAGTAAAACTGACCAGTAATCTCTAAAGTTTAGTTTAAACCAAATATTGTGACAAAATAAAGCAACCAAGACACTTATTTTCTTATTCATATCTAAAGGAATATAACAAAACTTGAAATGAAAACCTTGGAGAGACAGGTTTTCAGCGTCATGAACATTTATGAGTCTCAGAGGCAGACCCTCCTTTCTGACATTGCATGACCCGAATCTTTAAAATCCGAACAACTAAAATCGAGGGACAAAGACTGTTGCTAAATTTGTTGTTGAGTTAAAACATCACATTTAGGTTTGGCTATAGCAGTAAATCTCCATTTAAAAAAATGTGTAAGTCTTCCAAATTGAGGGTAAACTAAAAATAATACCCATAGACTGTATAACTTTGGTTCTGTAGGTGTGATCATTTTCATGGTGCCACTGAGGCAGTGGGGCATCCTTGAGACTCGATTGACAACTAGTGGAACAAAAAAAATGATGTTCCGCACCTGTCGGCCATAAGGAATGCGGGACCACATTGCAGCTTCCCACAACTGGTAATCAGGCATCAGCTTGTTGTTAACACACTTCAGAAGAACTCAGCTGCAGAAATTTATATGAGTCAGTTTTGGAGTTTTTTTTTTTCTCATGTACTTTCACTGAATAATTAAATACTAATCGACTCAAAAAATTAGATCTACTGAAATGAAATAATTAAATTTGAATGTGCCCTGGGCCAATTTGAAATGTAAAAATTGGACTAAAAGGTTAAGAACCTTGCTCTAGACGGACCCAGATGTTTCCTCATTGGCATTTCATTACTACCAGAGAGCCCAATTTAGTAGAAAATTTCTAATATTAGTATAGCAAATGTGACAAGGTGGAATCTCCCTTAAATAAGGAAGAGTTTTCATGAAGTTTCAGATGGTTCTTTTTACATATCAGAAGGGGAAGTCTAATGTACTTTACTGATTGGTGCTCCAGGATCCTTGGTCAACCCAAGGTTGTAAACCCACTTAGCTAAGGATACATGAAGCAGAATTAAATAAAACATATATATATATATATATATATATATATATATATATATATATATATATATATATATATATGTATATATATGTATATATGTAACAGCATAAATCTTACCCAGTGATCTTGCCATTTTGCCATGATGACTGCGGGACCAAACGATCGAGCAGGATTCATGCTGGCTCCAGTGTATGGGATCTGTGGTACACAGAGAGAACTTGTTTAAATTAATATCAAGACGAAAATGAAAAAATACCAGCACTGAGGTCTCTCAAGAAGAGGTCTCCTGTTTTGAATTCCAGCTAATAATCTTTCATGAAGGTCAAATATAGTAAAGTTAACCAACGCAAGTTCTGGCATTTTGCAGTGGCAGAAGTGAGCAAGTTAAAAATGCCCAACTTTGGAGCTTAAAGAAAGAACATGTTTACACCATGTGTGGGTTATAAGATTTACACCTTCAGCCAATGGGCATTACAGTGTAGCAGAGGGTAGCACAGTCATCTCACAGCAAGAAGGTCGCTGGTTCGAGCCTTGGCTAGGCCAGTTTGCATTTCTGTGCGGAGTTTGCATGTTCTTCGTGTGATCATATGAATTTACTCCGGGTGCTCCGGTTTCCCCAACAAGTCCAAAGGCATGCAGTACAGTGTATGCAATTGTCCATAGTTTATGAGTGTGTGTGGATGTTTCCCGGTGATGGGTTGCGGCTGGAAGGCCATCCGCTGCATAAAACATATGCTGGAGGATTTGATGGTTCATTCCGCTGTAGCGACCGCGAAAGGGACAAAGGCTGATTGAACTGATTGGCTGATTGAACATTTTTGTTCGTAACGATTGAATAGCTGACCCCAACAAAACAACCCTACAAGTCTTTTAACAGCTGCTTTGAAAATGTGTCACACTAACACTGGAACGCCACTAAATATACACCAGAAGAAGAAGAAAAAGAAGAAGAAGAAGATGAAGGCAAAATAAAAAAAGTAGTAAAATAGAAAAAGAATAGGAAAATAAGGTGCACTAACATTTACTTTGAGCTACTTTTGTTTAGTTTTTTTTTGTTGTTGTAGATTTTTAAACTAGTAAGGTCAATTTTCTTCACTCCCCAATTAGATGAAAATACTAAATTGCTCACTGACAGAAACTGTACATTCATTGAAATAAAAAGTGTTTTCTGAGCAAAAACTCAGAGACAAAAGCTTTGTTTCCAATAAGTGCTTCAATGAGACAAACCTTTAAAAGAGAAATTAATTAAAAGCAAAAGACTAAACAAAAAAGAACAGAATGAGTCAGCAGAGTATCAGTGGTTTGGCTCTTTACATCATTGAGTTCTCGATTAAAGAGGTTAAATAGTCTTTGAATCTGTACCAGGTATAAATACATGAGGGCAAGTAGAGGCCAACCATCCTCATGCCAACATCGTTAGCAACACAAATGAGTTTCGCACAAACAGCTCATCTGTAGAGTCTGCAGGGACGAGCACGGAACTATTATCATCATGGGACTGCAACTATAGGCTCCAAACTCCATAGAGGATGATGAAGCAGATACACTACAAGAGATTTCAGCAAGATGTATGCAATGTTTGCTTAAAACGCACTGATAGAACAGACAAAGAATTTGGAACCATACGGATTTACAAGCACAATTTAAACAGTTTGCTTTTCTTTTTAAGGATTAATTGGCAAATACTCACAGCAAAAAGATGGCCAATGCACACAGACAGACCGATGGCTAGTGCTGAAGAACCTTTGAGATCATTGCGCTTAGTGTCACAGGTGGCAAAGACAGTGAAAACAAGCTCAAATGTGATGATAAGCTCTATTACGATAGCGTGACCTGTGGATATTTCACTGTTGACCTGCAGGGGGAGGAAGAGAGATATCAGGGTCACAAAATGAGATGCTTAATTCACGTTGAAACCTATAAAACCAGTTCTCGCCAGAGAATTGGGGAATTGGTCAGAATTGGTGTAAGTAATATTTATGAAATGTTTTGTGGTTTGGCAATTCATTAAATTGTTAAAACCTGCTGGGCAGTCATTACTTACCATTTCATACCATAATCATATAATCACTTTGTCTTGTTATTGGATTGGTTAAAATCCATACATTTCAGTTGATATGATTAATAGCAAGCTGTATTTGACTAGTTTTATAACAATGAGCATTGACTTTGTAGAGTATAATGTTATAACATAGGTGCATGTTTGTATGATAAGGGATGCCAGATACTTTTAACATAATCAAAAATTAAAATAGGCAAATGGTTATATAAACTAAGTCTACATAAAGTATAAGACTGACATACTTTGTTTTCATGACATTAAGTATGTTTAAAATAAATTACTTAAAATGCCTTTAAAAATGCCTTTTTGGCTTTAAAAATAGACTAAATGCCCCAGATTTTAATTTGATAATGTCCTTTTGACAAGTGACATTTATAAGTATGGTAAATGAGCAATAAGCTAAACAAATAAAAAAAGTTAAATAATGAAATTGAAACACACATTTTTGATCACAATTGTCAACCTATCTTTTGGAGCCTTTTTGTCAACTAACGTTGTCCCGAAAGGTTTAGCAGTAGCTTTAATGAGATTTACCTAATGAAACAAATTATTCCTGAAGTCAAAAAATTACAAGGAGAAGCATTTCATTGTTTTTTTCTCACTGATTTGATCTAAATATAGTAGTTTGAACTCTCCAAGCATGGTTAGAACTACAGTAAACTCTGCAGGGCCAACTTCGACACCTGTTTAATAAGCCCTACGTCTGTCTTGGGAATGTTACATGAAAAAAGATTAAGAATATCTCCTTTTTGGAAGAGTGTTCATGTCATCTGTGTATTCCTGAAAATGACTTCTTTGTATCTAAAACCAAATCATATTTTAGACAGCATGAATTTAAAACAATAAAAGTCTACAACAGTTTGGAGTTTTGCACTATCATGAACTTCTAGAAAAATGTAATATGTTATTAAGATTCTTTATAAAAATTGTCTTGGTAATGTTACTTGAATGTCATCAAATAACAAAAAAAAGGTTAAGAATCTCTTCTTTTCTCAAGAGTGTTCAGGCCATCTGGGTGTTCCTGGAGGTAAAGCTAAACTCTGATTAATCTTTATCATACATCAGAAAGCATAATTTTAAAACAATAAAAGACTGCAATAATTTTTTAGTTTTACACTGTCATGAACTTCTAGGGAAAAAAAAAATTATCAATCAATCAAATTTTCACATAGCGCTTTTTAGCAGTTGCTTTCAAAGAAGCTTCATAAAGTTCTAGTGAGGATCAGGTAGAGTAAATATAGGAGTTCCCTCTATGAGGCCCCTGGGAGCCTTGCTGACTGAGGCAGGTACTAGTCTAATCCCCAGCAAAAAATATACGAACTTAAGATCCAATTGTATTAATTCTAGAAAAAATCTAGAGGTGAATAGTAAAGGCTTAAGATTGTTGATTGGTTTGTAGAAGAATAGAAGGATTTTAAAGTTGACAAAGAACTTAATGGTAGCCAATGAAGAAGTGATGCTCAGAAGAAGAGATGTGATTTGTCATGCCTGGCAGCAGCAAGACCAAGCATAACCTAAAGTATTAGTCATTAATACAATTATGAAAGTCTAACCTAAAAAATAAACGATTTCTATTATAGTAGGAGACTACATCAAAACACAAATTACTCACGGAGGTCACTCCCATGCTTCCCCTCACTGACGCTGGTGTGACTCCGTACAATATGGCTGCCCCCACCACTGCTCCTAGACATTGTGCCAACAAATAAAACACCCCCTTTGCCAGGCTTAGCTTCCGGGTAGCAATCATTGCCACAGTGACAGCAGGGTTGATGTGGGCACCACTGATGTGGCCAAAGCACTGAACGAGGGTTGCTATGGACAAGCCAAAGCAGAGTGAGATGAGGACAAGGTCAGGTGGTGGAGGACTCTCCAGTTTTGCTCCCCAGCTGATGGTGGAACCCAGACTAAGCAGCACGAATATTGTCATGGCTAAAAACTCTCCTGACACTGCTCGCCAGAACTCCTGAGTCCACACACCCTTGAAGGCTGCCATGATTCCGTTATTGCATGAGCAAGATGACAAGCACCTCCTGACAGAAAGAAAAGAGAAGTTATGAGTGATCAAAAACACAAAACTTGTACAGACAGATATAAATGGGAGTGTTTTAATCCAACTAATTTTAGTGTATTAGGGAATTCAATGTTAAAATTTTGCTAAATTGCTCATTTTGCACATTACACACCATAAGAGGATGCTTTCAGTTTAAGTCTAGAAACATCATGTTTCAAAAATTAAAAAAAAGTAAGAAAACTGATATCAGAAGTACAAAGGTTGATGAAGCTCCAACTCGATTCCATACATTGATTATTTATTGTGCAATGCAATTTAACTTAAGGGATGCATTTTGGACCATTCTTTGTCCTTTTTTGACCTTTTATTTATAGAACATAAAATAACTTCTTAAGTGTCAAAAATATACCACAAATAATGTTTTAAACAGCTCAAACTTAAAAAAGCATTTTGCATCCTGTTCAGGGAAGCCAAACATTTGGTTTCCATGTTTTTAAAAGCAGTCAACAATTAATGACCTATTTCTCACGAGGATCTGAAGTACGCTTGGAAGAACTTATCAATTCAAGATTAAACTTATACAGGCAGGTCACATGATGATAAAACAGTTACCTATATTAAGAATAAAACTGAAAGCATTGACATGTGCATACGCAGAATGCATTGTGCAGAAGTGTTTTTTAACAGAGGGGCCAAAAAGAAACTTGTAGCCGATCTGCAGGAGCTGTTAAACTATGAGGGTGCTATTGGGATGGGACCATTTATGTTTTGGGTATTTCAAAGAACAAAAGCAGAATCCAAAGAGTGCACAAAAAAATGAATTGAGATACTGAATTAATTTAACTAAATGCAATTTCTTATTTATTTCTGCAACAGCTTCATGTGTGCAGTCTGTATTTGTTCGTTTTGACAAATACAATTTAGAAATAATCAATGGCTCATGTCTGTGTTGAAATTGATTTTCATTTACTTTGTATAGCGTTTATTGGGGCTTATTCAAGTACTGTATAACATATAAAGACAATAACTTTAGCATCAACAAAAAAGATTTTGTTTGGAATCTGTAGACCATGTGATCATGTGCACTTTATTAGCGCTGCTATCTGCTATGGAAACCCATTTCCGCTAGGTAAAAAAAAAGTTTAATGGCTTTTTAAAGTGAACATTTTAAGATAAAACGTTCAAAATTTGTACCTAAGATTGTTTCACTTACAAAGTCATTGTTGTGAGATAAAAAGTCGAAATTTCGAGATAAAGAGTGTTAGTTGGCGCTAGATTGGGCCTGTTCAGATCAGCAAGTCCAAAATTCCATCTTTAAAAGTCGAAAATTCGATTTTCTGTCAAAAACTTTGACCAAAATTAGATTTTTTTTACCTGACGCAAATGTGCTTCCGTAGTAAGCGGTGGCGCTTTAGAGGGCTAATGTTAAACAGTGTACAATACATTTATTATCGTGATTAATCAAGCAATCCTTTTTTTCTAAAATAATGAAAACGTCCATGCACCATTGTAAACGGTATCCAAGAGACGCAATATCGTCAAACTTACCGAAAAAAGTCACAACGTCTGTTAGGAAGCGAGTCCTGCGAGAGCCCCTGTATCATCCCTGAACAAGCATCCTCTCAGCGGGGACCACTAACTCATCTCACCGATACCTGAACTCGCTTCAAGCGCGTTCATCACATGATCTACAGCCACAGAGGATCTGTTCATGATCAATAAGCATCTCTGTGTCACAAACGCGCGAGTTTCCCCGGCGCGCGCGCGCGTCAAGCGATGTTCCGCTAATCACTCAACAGCATTAGCGCCAATCCCGCTGCTGCGCTGAGTTATTACGTGTTTCCTCACGCAGACCTCTGTCCTCTACCGCAACTATTACAGTCGGACGAGATGAATTTCCTGTTAACTTGTTCGAACAAGATAAACAGCCTCTCGAAAACAGAAAGCATATTAAACTCGAAATGACAGACGTTGAACGAGACAAAAAAGAGGCCACATGTATATTTATAGCCTACTTAACTTACAAAGACAAATTAATTTTTTACATGCATGGTTTTTAGAGGTCTATAACATCTTAAAAAGACATTTTAGGTAGTATTTTATAATAACTACACGCTACTAATAACTAATTAAGCATTATCAAATAGTTACTTTTTATTTTACTTTATATTTTATAAAATATTATTTGTATACACGTTTGTATAGACGCAAGCTACTTATAAATATACTTTTAAAGACTTGATTATTGCTTTATAAGCATCTATATAATATGCTTAATAACATTAATTTCATGCGTTATTGAGGATCTGTTAATCATTTAATTTATTTTACTTTTTAATATTTAAAAACAATTTTTTTTTGTGGTAAAATATTGACAAGATAATTAAGAACATGATAATAATTTATTAAAAGTTTAACAATTTTAATAAGTTTAACATTGATTTTTTTAAACAATGTTAATAATAATAATAATAATAATAATGATGTTCATATTTCTTCTGTCAGCACTTAATTTAAAAAATATATATGATATATCTATCCTTTTCTTTTTGATAATATCTTCAGAGCAGTTTGTTCTCAACTGCCTTTTTGTGAACTGCTTGAGTTAGACAGACTGTCTAATATACAAATATTATAAACCAAATTTTAAAAATCTGTTTAGTACAATGTCCATCAAAATATTTCACTCTAAATCATGGGAATTGTTGATTTAAATTGTTATGTTGTTTTAAGAGTAAAAAACAACAGCATGGTAGAATACAGTGGAATCCTGCAGGATTACAACAGCTGGCATGTTACCGTAAATTAATTGTAAGTGACGACTCTCCTGCAAGACTTGCTAAAGTTTTATGTTTCTTCCAGTATTTTTTTCTTCTCACATTGCAGGATTGGTTTTTAAAGTCTCTCCACTTGATCTAGAATCATTTTACAGAATCATTCAGTAGAAATCAATTATTTTAGACAGCACAATTCAAAGTTAATGTTGTCTCTGCAGTAACCACACTGTCCACTTGAAAAAAGAAGACAAGCAAAAGCTCCTATTGGATGTGAGTGATCCTGAGCATTATTTGGAGAAGCTCTTGAGCTCACCTGAATGTGTCCAGCGCTCCACAGCTTGTCATGCCTCCCTCAGACCATCCATCCACTCTGGCGCTGCTCTCTCAGTGTCCAGTTACCGGCTCCTCATGGTCAAATCAGGAGAGAGTGAAGAGACAGAGAGATTGTGTGTTCGACTAAAGAGGAGTGCTTTGCAGCATCTGACACTTTCAGTCACACAATGAGACTGTTACATTTAGTTATATTTGATTATTTACTTTTCAAGTGAACATTAAACAACTATACAGAATAATTCGCTATCAAGGCATCAATCATTGGCCACTTTATGGATTTTTTCCACAGTTTTTATATTTAATGGATGTGTAAAATAAATTAATATTTCTATATATGATTTACCACCGGGGGCTCCGTTTTCCCCCACAAGTGCAAAGCCATGTGGTACAGGTGAATTGAATGCACTACATTGTTCGTAGTGCATGAGTGTGAATGCGTGTGTATTGACGTTTGCTACGGTGGGTTGCAGCTGGAAGGGCATCCGCTGCATAAAACATATGCTAAATAAGTTGGTGGTTAGTTCTGCTGTTGCAACCCCAGATAAAAGGGACTAAGCCGAAAAGAAAATGGGTAGATGGTTTGCAATTATTACAATAATTAAGATTATTTTGAATTGTTTTCGGTCTCACTAGTGATTTGTTTGTCCGGTCAGTCATGTATACCGTTCTGTATTACTGAACTAGTTCAATTCATTATTTTACAATCTCTTAATTAGTTAATTAGTTTAATTCATTCTCTTAATTAATTACATTGTTTCCTAATCACTCCTTATTTGGTCAGTTTCCCAGTTCTAATTTAAACTCAATGTTCCTTTTTCTTGTTTTGTTAGTGAAAGTTTGTTCATTACTCTCACCTGTTCTTTTTTATTCCTTGCTTTGCTGTTTTTTTATATTACATAGTCTGATGTTTTTTGTTTTGGTACTCCCATGTTTGTTTTTTCTTTTGAGTGTGTTTGTTAATAAAATGGGTCTTAACCTCTTCTCATGGTTCCAAGTCTATTCGTGACAGTTAGATGATTTGAGTCACTGGCCAATGCTGCCATATTATTGTAGAGTTTGGGGTTAGTGAACCACACTGAGAAAGTTTTTGTTTGGATTGGTTGTTACTGGCATCATTCAAATCTCAATCCTGAGATTTGTTTTTAATAATGAGATAGAGTAAAAATACTTTTCTAGAATCCAGATTTGTTTAATCAAACAACCCCAGAATGGTCTTAAACATAAAGCAGAGAGAAGACACAAAAACATTACAATTGTTAAACATGGGATGCTGAAACACAAGTGTATAAATAGCATAAATAGCTGCAGACAGGAACAAAAAATTATGATATAGGACAAGTCTGACAGCAAATTCTAAGGAAAAATCCTATAGTGTGGATATTTCTACCATCTTTATTTATTGAATATTGAAATATTAATTCAAAACATGATATGACTGATTGAACTTAGGACAAAATGAAATTGGATTTAAAGGCTTTTCAAGTTCAACAAACAACATACAAATAAAAAAGTGTCAATATTTAAATGTTATCTGTTTTTTATACTGTTTCAAACATAAAAATAGTTCATGACCTAAAGACCTAATTTGCAGAACAGTAGCATACATTGTTTGTTTGTCTTATACTTTAAACAATTTGTGAAAATACACTTTTCATAATTGTGCAGTTGATAAACTTTGAACTGAAGCTATGAACAGAATCTTGTAACATTTATCGTGTTTTAATCCATGTTGGAGTTAGATTCTACAGCATCACACAAAGACCCTCTGTGTATATACAATAGAATATTTTAGCTATGTTTTTTGGGTAATGTGTCAACGTCTAATATAAGTTCATCCCTTGATGTGCTCATTAGTAGAAGCCTCTGGAACAATTCCTCATTGTATGTTTGTGTATTTCACACAGAAGAAGAAAAAAGAATTTCCGCTCAGGATCTGCCAGCATCCATATTTGTCCAGGACTAATGATCAACAATGAAGACACTGTGATGTCAGATCACCGCATTCCTTCAGCTCTCTCAACTCTCAACTCTCGGAGCAAGCTTTGCACGCTAACATTTCAGCAGATGGCTTTTCACATAAAGAAAAGTCATTATCATTATTCTATAATATATGCATATGCATTAACAAGAAAACAAATAAACATGAAAATCTGTAATTGTACCTTCACATTTTGGTAAAAAGGTCAAACTAGACTAAAGAAGTTAAACTGTTTACTATACAGTAGGCTTATTATTGAAATATTTGTCTATTTTTGATAGAATTTGAGTAAAAGAATGAGAGATGTTTGTTTACTTTGAACAATGCGTGGCAGTGATGCAATCAGGAAGATGCTGTTCTCATGAAAGAACGGCATTTCTTTGAAAGAATGACAGAATTTATTGCAAACAGAGTTTAGATGTTTTCGACAAATCGATGTCCTTGATTCACTCAACCTACTCACAGATTCACCCCTAGGAGCTCCATCATACTCACACGATACAATTAAAACCCTCAATCACAAAAACTCACCTCATTCACATTTAAATATATACAGCACTAAATGTTGCTTTAATTTACACTGGGGCAGTGCTTTTACAGATCCACACCAACAGTGTTATTTTAACACTGTCATTTTCCAGTGCACTCTCTCAATTACAGCACCCAATCCACAGAGTTCTAGCATGACAACACCCATCGACTCATAAAAGTCTAGCGAGTAAAATGCATTCTGTTCTGAGTATTGTTGGTCCGCATCTAAATAGAGTAAAACTAACTCTGAAACTCATGGTGTTCACAGAATAAATCCAAGTTTTAAACACACACTCCTGGTGTTAATTGTTGGACCTACGTGATAAATGTCACACTTTGAAAGTTGAATTAGCACGACAAGTTTCATTTTACACCACATTCATGTTATAATTGACGTTGATTTTAATTTAAATCAAATAATGTTAATTAATCTAGTATAGAGTTACATTTAATATGGTGACAGTGCTTATACATAGTGATTATAACACAACATTTTGCTGGGCAAGTTAGTCTAATGACAAGTTAAAATGTTTTACTTAAGAATGGACAAAAATATTGTTTCTACAGTAAAATATGAATTTCAGGTGAACAATAAACAGAGCAAAATTCTACATGTTAAATCAATAACATAAATAAACACTGTTCAAGTGTTAAATGTAACTCTTTACAAGTGAACACTGTAAGAATTGGATTAACACGGCTGTATGTGATTTAAATAAGCCCCCGTTCCACTTGAAGATGAGTGTTGTGAAATAAAACTCTGATAGTGTTAATCCAAGTTAAGTTGATAGGTCCAGCTGTTGATAGCAGGAGTGTTTAACACTTTGAGGTTTTGAATGACTTAATCAAATCTTTACTAGAACATTAACTATAATAGTTAATACTAGAATAGTAACTATAATTATAATGTTTTTTTTGCTGTGCAAAGTACATAGTAAAACCTGAACAAAATAATAATGCTTAAGTTTTGCTCTCAGCACTGATAAAAATCTGAAAAACATATTACAAGTTATTACAAGGGAAAATTCAGCTTTTTGATTCAAAACATTTTATTGAGATTTTTATTAGGTTTTCATCTCTATGTCCTTTTTTATGGGCCAACATTTTTAATTAACTATGAACATTTTAAATGTGTGGTAAACAATAAAACACAGTCAAACAAGGGAGCTACTGACTAATCCTGAGCTATAAAGACCTGATTGAATTGATGATTTCAGTTTTAGCCCATCGTCTGAACTGGAATGGCATGTTTCCCAGCTCTGCAGTCTGCTCAACATCTTGTTTTGGAGCATGTGATGGACACAGATGAGTTGTGTTCTGGCAGTTTGCTGGCATCGGTGTCTTCCAGACAGCTGCTCTTCTGAGGGATTCTCCACCTCCTACTGAGGCCAGTCTAACGCTGGCTCTAAAAATATAGCTTAAAATCAGATCTGGAGCTCACAGTAAAAATAATCTTGAGGTTAAGGGGTGATGGGAAGACTTTGGAGAGCTCTTCACACACTCCTAATCTCACATATTTCATTCAGATATTGACTGACAGCAAGCTTTTTACTTAGAGGTGCAGTGGAAAACAGTGTTAGGCATTGAAATATTACTAAAACAGTTGCGCTTCATTCTGAGTTTGAAAGCTACAGGTAAAAACCGCCACAACCAGAAAAAGTGTCAAAAATGCTTTGCTTTGTCCATCCACATATCAATATTAAAGCATTGTGGCATAGGATGATTAGAAAGTTCTAGCCACTTGGTCCACAAAAATTCCTAAAAACCAAGCAGTTATCACCAAGAAAAGCCAAGTTTAGACGATTGGATATCATAAAACAGACATTGCACCTTGTGTTTGTGAGTTCATGCAGGTACACGAAGTAAAGGATGACAATGCTTCAATTTGTTGGCAAAATTATTCTCAGCAGGGAACCACCAGGACAAGCACAATCTTCTGTAATGGAAAAAGCAGTAGAATGTGTTCTACTCAAGTTTTCCATGACGGAAGTGCACTGACAGGCTCAGTTTTAATGTTAAATATATATATATATATATATATATATATATATATATATATATATATATATATATATATATATATATATATATATATATATATATATATATATATATTACATTAGAACGCATTTCTGTTGTGTAAATGTTTTTTTATTATTAATTCCTATTTAAAAATAGTAACATTTCTGACTGGTTAAAAGATTATCAAACCTTCTTACCTATTGGGTAAGAAAATCACTTTCTCAATAGGGACCTCTAGTGTGAAAATCTCACTTGCTTTAGATGAAGACTACAGGTAGAGATGCTCACAGCAACCTCTAGGGAGCAGTAGCACACTGTAGTACTTACTCTCAGAGAGGACATGCACACTGACTGTCACAGATATAGTGCTGACATCCCTCAAACCATTAAGGGCCTTTAGATAAGGGCTAGAACATTTCAACAACAAAATCTGAATAATTCAACAGAGAAAAATAGCAATGGCAAAATATCATAACAAGAGAGTGTTGTGTTTTTGCATTAACATTTGTTTTTGTCTAATTCAGGTTAGTGTGAGGTTATGTTTAAACAGTGCAGCACATTTTAACTTTTAACAAAAAAAAAAAACATTTTTTCCAAGCCTATCCCCCATTGCTATTCCAATTTTGGGAAGCATTGTGATACAGTCCTTTACTAAAATACATTAAATAATACAAAGAATACAAAATATTTTGAAAATAATTTGACAAAAACCATTGAGCAAGATTAACTAAAGAACATAATAGGTTATAAGTTGTACTCATCTCCACATTGTCCACATCTCATAAAAGAAAATGAAAGGCTTTATGCTATATTATATGCAACACGTAAGAGATATACAACGGTTAAGCGTGCATTATATAAATGCACGACATGAGGCGAAAAACCGCTCCTAAACGTTGTATATCCCATTTATGCATTATGGTCTTAGAAATCAAGTTTGTTTAAGTTATTATTAATGTCTGAGCTGCAATAAATGAGTGGGAACTGAAGGTTTTTCTCATCAGTCAGTCTTGCTTTGAATACAGACAAAAATTTGTGATGAAGTTTGATGTTGTGATGTCTTAACATTTGACGTGGATCATGCTGTTTATGCTATTATCTTTGAGCAAAATTAAGATTAACACATTTTGTCTGCTTCACCACTTTGTCTGCTCCTGACAGAGACAAATAGTCAAGAAAGTTAAGGTAAAATTAATCTAGACTGTGATCCACTCATGAATAGGCAAGATGAGGCTCAAGCTATCTTCGTTACAGTTCGATGATAAAATCTTTGACAATTAAAAGAGATCCGGGACAAATTTTAGCCAATATCTGAACCCTGCTCTGATTGTATTATTTTAATCAGAGAGACATTTTGTTAGCTTTAGCATTATGCTAGCATCAGAAAGTCCAGTTATTCAAACGCTAGACTAAATTGATAGATAAAAAGATTAAATAGATATGTTTTAAATCTATTTACAATGGCTAATTATCTTCAACGACATAACCTCAAACCAATTCAACCTTTCACTGATCTGGATGAACTCAAATTGAAGGGGAATAAGAGAAATATGTCGCTCTGAAGCAAGTAATCTGAACACTAATAAAATTATCACCAACAAAGCAAGTTAAGAATTCACAAAAAAATCTTCAATGTAAGATATTTGCATGAATGAAAACAGGGAAAGTCAAATTTGACACTCCTGATTTAATTTTAATGTTCAAGAAATTTAACAATATAGCAAGAAAGATGGACAGTAACATTACATCTTTCCGTGCTCTATGTTTTCTAAAAGATGCAGCAAGTTTTTTTTCTCCGCCTGAATCAATCGAATGTGTCTTGGTTATAGTTCAGCAGAGCTAATCAAGCAACGGTTGGTGTAACAAATGTACCATACAACTTAAATAATACAGTCCCTAAAACAATCCAAGTTGAGCAAATCTGTTAACTGTGGTCTTGCGCTAACATTAGGTAATCAGATAACGTAAGGATATATAGAGTGAACAAACCGACCGGGACTATGTGTGCAGTTATTGGGAAATATACACCAGCCAGTCAATCAGAATCAATTATTCTTACAGACAGTGGCATGAAATAATATAGTTGCTTTGCTTAAAACAGTAACGAACTGAAGGCAATGTGGTGGAATTTGGTGTTGGAACAATTTGCATAAAAACATTTTCAGCCTTGCATTTATTTCTTGTTAGGGTCACAGGGTATTGCTCTCATTAGGAGATCATCACAGGGCCACAGGACTCCTACTGGTATTTTGGAGTCGTCAATCCTGTTTTTGGACTGTTGTTTGAAACCAGTGTGCTCGAATGAAACACATGCAGGCATAGGAGTAACATATAGAATCCTATGAGAAAAGTTTACGAATGGCCTGCAGAGGAACCCACTGTGCCACCATATAGTAATAATATGTGAAGAACATTTCATGCAGTAATTACATTTATTTATGTACTTATGTATTTATGTTCAATGTCTTGTTTGTGTATTTATACTGTGTTATAAATTTTAACAGAGAGAAAGGAGAGGGTGGTGCAGGACATCAGGCACTTCTGGTTAAATACAGAAAAAAACATAGTTCTTTATTTCTCACATTAAGGTTCTGTTAAAATTGTCTCTTAAGTTCTCTGAAAACACAGTCCTGTTTTTCTTTGCTTGCTGTGTTTTTATCATCTGAAAATGCCAAAAATCTAACAAAAACAATGTTTAAGCGGTATTTGTTTATGTTTGGAAGTACCTGCACTTTCGCTGCTCTTCTGGAACTTGGTGTACACTTATAAATGTTTAACTAGGCCCAAAAAAGAGCGCTCGTATCTGACAGAGACATAGACTCGGAGCCTGTCCTATATCCGCTTCATCATCACTGAATCTGTCTGTTGATTAAACAGCCTGTCTGTTGCTAGGTTACAGAGCGACACTAATAGGGAAGGAAGAGGAAGTCTGTAGGAGGGCCAGAGATAACGAGAGGCAGAGAAAGATATTTTGACTGAACTATAATGACTCTACACTAAAGCGACAGGCATCGAAAGAGAAAGCATCAGGAGAGTGGGAGGATGGAGATAAAACCTTGAAAAAGAGAGGATGAACAGGTGGCTGGAGCCAAAGTGAAGGCAATGCCTACTAGCCTATTAGCAACTGAAACAAATGTAACAGTAGCAAAAAGAAATATGAACAGCCACTAATAGATCTAACCAAAGAGCACAGGACTTGAGATCGAAGAGCGCTCACCCGCATAAGCTTAATGAGAGTCAACATTACCCAGCATGCTTCATGGACAGCATAATTCGATATGAGGATTTATAAAACAAACTCTGAGTGATGATTGTTTTAAAAGCATGCAGCTCACATAAGTTCAGTTCATTTTACAGCTAAATCAATGCTCAGTAGAAGACAAATGCATCTAATAATTGAAAAAAAAACTGTTATTTAATTTTGCTGGTGTTATTTTTTGTTAATCGAAGGTGTGTAAATTAATTATTTTAGGCAGATTCTTTTATACACAATATGATTCTATAGTTTATTTATTCTTTTATGTTTGAAAAATAGACACATGCCGTTGCAAAGTATTTCTGCTCACAATCTTATAGCTTACATTCAAACCTGAGGTCAGCAAGTGAGCAGCCGCCGAGACAGAAAGCCAAAAGTAATATTTGGTATGAGCTGTGAAGTGCTGTCGCGAGTAAGACTGATTTTGTCTCAACACTAAATTTTGTGATCTCAGCCTTAATTTGGACTCAATCCCTTTGGTCTCAGTCATGTCTTTGTTTCAGCTGTCTTTGTTATCTGTATTGTCGATCTTTTACTATTTTATTTTCTGGGTCTTAGCTCTCTTTAGATGTGTTTTCAGGTTTTGACTCTCTTTGATGCGAGTTTTGCCTTTGCTTGGTTTTTTCCGGGTATGTCTCACGAGACCTGCTGCTTGATTTCTCTGTGCTACAATTTCCCCCTGCAGTATGGTTTTTTGAAACTCCACCTCCTAATGTAAAAGGGAATGAGAGAGGAAACAAGCTTAAATTTTTTTTCTCACAAATGAAGTTGTTTAAAATAACGGTTTTGATTATTTACTATTGATATACAGTATACAGTATACTGTACTATAGCTATACAGTATACAAAGTTTGGTACCTTTTTTAATTTAAACAATTATTTTTGTATGGCTCATTTCTCTTAAATAATATAAATGTGGTTATATGATTGACAGCTACACTGAACCAATCACTGTACAGCGCTGGCTGTCATGCTGTCACGTTTTTACTATGTGTGTGAAAGCAATTCTTTTGTTTTCAGGAACTGTTACCAAAACAACCTCCAGAGGTAGAAACAGTTCAAGTAATGTGATGTGTCTCAAAGAAAAAGTTGCCTGCGCTCAAAGTTTTGTGGTGAACTGTTTGCATGCTGAAAACGTAAGCGACGTCAATACAGTGATACCGATGACGTAACTACAAAAGCATGTCAGAAACAGATCAGAAATTACTGTATGAATATAAAACTGCATAGTATTTGGGAGGGGGAGAGACCGTTTTTGGAAACAGAACAGACGAGACGTTTTCAGCCTGAAAGTGCCCTAAGTGTGTCAGCGGCTTTAAGGGAAAACAGCAGTAATTACTAAAAATAAATTCAATTTATTTCATCATAGTTAAATTCAATTTTCACACTTTCAGAGCCCACACCAGTCCAAAACCTAGATGCACACGCTTGGTAGTTTACTTCTGTAGTGACTGTTGTGCACTGACAAGCTCTCGCAATTGAATGCATAAAGCTTGTGTCAGTTTTGTTGTTCTTCCTTTTTAAGCTCTGTGGCACCCATGAATGAGGACCAGCTGCTGTAGTGGGACCAGCTACTGGGAGATCCAGCAGAGCGAGAGACCCAGGGCACATGTACGGTGCTCAGACATTCAGAACATAAATAAGTATGACAAAATCATACCGATTGATGTGCTTGTACATACAAAACTATAAAATATACATGATCTCATATGTCTTGGGGCGTAAAAAAAAATAAACTAAAGGCTCTGACACTAACTGCACACAAAATTTTGTGACACAGCATATAACCAACAAAGAAGTGGAAATCACAACTGCTTAGCTTTGACATTATAATGCCTCTTAGAGATGATGTATGAGGCATCTGAACTTATTCCAGTTCAAGATACTGTACTTTCCTGGATGAAAACTCTCTATCGTGATCAATATAACTGGGTTGGTGAACTCCTCAAAGTGCTGTTGATTTGTAGCTTTGTCATTTTTATGCCATGACGGCTACATTACACACCAGAGCAAAGTGTAAAAGCATAATAGCGTGACATGATGGAATGACCTTTTAAAGTACCCCTCTAATAGGCTTTTCAGATATAACCTCTCACGCAGTGTGTAAAATATAGCTGTTTTTGAAAAAGATGTGGGTAAAGTGAAATAACATTAAACTACAGATTTTCTTAGAAGGAAAAACATTTCTCTATCGTTTTTGGTTGTTTTTCATTGGCTACCGCTATAAAGCTAACTTTTTACAATCAAATTTTGTCATTTTAGTAGAGGTGTTGGAATCTTTGTGTTATTGATGTGTAAAGAGTATGTTGTTTATTGTACCGCTGAAACAATGACACTTTAATGGCCTTCATTGAAGCCTCTGGAGGTGAATTTAAGGCAATATTAAGTGTTAACACTCAGAAAAGAGTTTCAAGCAATGAATCATAAATGACTCATGGCATAGCCAGCCAAATTAATGAATCCTAAAGAGATTGGGGAGACTAGAATGTGCTCCTAGAAGGGGTAAGTAGTAAACGTTGTTCAGTTTTAGCAAGAAAGCATCTTTAAAATTAATCTCCCACATAATAAATGGCTAAAAGATGGCTGTTAATTGGGTAAGTGTTTCTCAGAAACTAAAATGGAAGCCTAACAAGTTGCTTGATGGCAGTGTAACGAGACAACTATATTAAATTATGAAATGACATTAGTAGCTGTAAAAATGACTAATTAACAAACAAATAAATAAATAATGCTGCACTGAGAAAAAAGTAAAAAGTCATCACAACCTCTGCCCATCTGCAGACTGTCAAACTTCCTGCACTTCTAGACTTCTCTAACTTCTAGAATTTCTGTCTTTGTTCATGCATTCAAAACTCTAAATGTCTTGGTCTACTCGTTTTTATAGTTTCATTTTCAATCTAAAAAAAAAAAAAATCAAGCCTCAAGGCTCATGTCTGACGTTCAGTCAACATCCAGAAGGATTTACTATTTCAGCCTAGACTGTCTTTGCAAAAAACTATGTGTACAAATCTATTAATGTGCCAGAAGCTCAATTTGTGGACTAAATCCAACAGCAGAAAATGGGAAAAAAGCAGATTGAGGCCTGTGATTGAGCAGTAAGCTCCCACAAACAGCCTCCTGCACTTCTTGAAACAACACAAAGCACAAACACTTTCAGTTACTTTCATGAACTTATTCAACTATTCTACCTTTTAAGCCTTGAAATGATACCCCGGGTGTAAAAATTGCCACCATATTACAATCACTAAATTGCTGATATGTATTTTCATATATAACTAGAACCAACCAAAAGGCCTTTGTAACTAAAATGAACCAAAAGGGATATATAACTATAACCAAACAAAAGGCATATATAACTAGAACCAACCAAACAACATATAATTAGAACCAACCAAAAGAGATATATAACTTGAGCCAACCAAACAACATATAATTAGAACCAACCAAAAGAGATATATAACTTGAGCCAACCAAACAACATATAATTAGAACCAACCAAAAGAGATATATAACTTGAGCCAACCAAACAACATATATAACTAGAACCAACCAAAAGAGATATATAACTAGAGTCAACCAAACAACATATATAACTAGAACCAACCAAAAGAGATATATAACTAGAACAAACCAAACAACATACATAACTAAAACCAACCAAACAACATATTTAACTACAACCAACCAAAAGGTATATATAACTACAACCAACCAAAAATATTTACAACTAGAATCAACAAAACAGTATTTATACATGTCTCATATGTGGAATAACTGTTACTGCGGAACACATGCCAAGGAGCCTCTGGAGTTTCAGAAGGACCACCAATTTGTGCAGACTCTGCATTCTGTCTTCAGGAGGCTCGGGGCATGACCTTCAGGGAGATGTTCGCGTATGTTCAATGAGTTTAGCTACATACCCAGAAAGATATGCTCAGACCAGGGGTCATACGGCTCTTTCTGGGTTGAGCCGAAGCCCAACGGCTGAGGTGACATAAGACCCTGTCTCAGTGACAAATCAACTGAGACCTCGACTAGGACAGTATCAGCCAGTCATCCAGTACACCAGGATTCGATCCCTTTCCTGTATAACGGGGCTAAGCCTCCTCAAACACATTTGTGAGGTGCGAGGGGACAGTAACAAGCCGAGCGGAGCTTCCCATAGTCGTCACCGACATAAGTCGTAGTGACCGACAGATGGGGAAATGTTGATTTTCCGATTCAGAATTTGTGGACAATTTACATTCTGGTATTTTCATGTTTTATATTATGGGAGGAAAAATGGAAGCAAGTGGGGCCTTACCAAGGCTTTAACCATTTTATTGATCCTAGTATGTTTTAAATAAAAAGAATTTTGAGACGAAAGTCTCCCTTGGTACATGAGTGACTCTGTTCAGAGGAGACGCCCCCGTTTTCACATATACATTCACAGAGTTCACATATTCACCCTCCTGCTACTTGGCAGACAAGCTGATGACAGGTAATAGGCAAACCCACGTCACTACCCTCACCTCATACAGCCTAGATTTCTTTTTTCTGCATCTGTCTTTCGCAGTCATTCTTCTGCCCTCAGTCTTCCTAAGGTTGAACCGATAGCTAGACAGGACTAACACAAGCCAAACTGTCAGCCTTCTTTGTGGAATCATGTCTGAGTGGCACATACACACAAACACACTTGGCCATCAGCTGTCACCCACAGAAAACAAGATATGCCTGAGATACTGCAGAATCACCCAGTATCACACACATTTTGACTTGAGACACATTTGAGAAATATGTTTGCTCTTCTTACCTTTTTTTATGCTTCCCAATTGCTAAGATCCTGAAAAATTCAACATCTCAGCATATTTTTGTAGATGATCTCCAGCCTTATGTTTCCCAGTATAAGTATGACTGATTCAAATCCTCTTACCAAATTCATTGTGTCAAGGAACACTCAACTTTTTATGGAAATAGGCTCTTTCTCCATCTCCTCACAGTTAATAGTTAGTAGTTACTTTTTAATGTTTTGATTAAATCTGGTTATTGCAATTTTAGTGTTGCCTAAATACATTGTTGAATAAGATAAGGTCCAAAGCAATTGACAGAGTTTAACATTTTTCCTATTTAAATCTTCGTTGTTACATTGACTAGGCAAATGAAAATAAAACAGTACTTTTTTTAATTCTATTACGATATTATGAATTCTACTTCTTTCTTGAGCAATAAATAAGGAACTCTGACATAAGCAAGGTAGGTAGCTATATGCTTATATGTGCTAATATAATAACTTTTATTTTTTTTTAAAGTTTGACAAGAATAATATAGACTATTCTTTTTTTAATCCAACACATCTATCTGTAGCATTCTCCAGACACGTTTAGGTACATTTTTCTAATGAATCATGGGTAGATTTGAACTGAAACCGGAGGTTTTCATGTCCCTTGAAGGATGAACATAGTTAGCCATGAGATATACAAAATATAACAAATATAAGTGGTCTCAGTGAGAAATATAAGTGGTCTCATTTATGGCTGTCTTCAAATGGATAGATTGTTAATGGTATTCAATTAATTCTTTACACCTTCAAACTTTTTATTCGTAATTCTCTGATTAGGTTGAGTAAGTCAAACCTGCCCAAAGTTCTAAGCATTTTTAATATTAATATTTGGTCATAAGACAAACATTTTAATGAATACCTTGATAGTCAGTAAATCAATCAAATTTCTTTCAATTATTCACTTTTTAAATATGCTACAGTAAATGATATCCACCATAAAGTAAAGCAGTACTCAACCAATATAGAATAAAGTTTGATGTTGGCCCTCAAAATATAAGTCTTTTCTCCGCTGAGAGTTCTGGTCGTCCATCATTAGCTGCTTCTCTTGCGCCGGAGATGAGCTACTGCATCTTCCCTCATCTCAATGAAAACTGTGTGTCTTCATCTTTTGTACTCCTTATGATACAGTCTCAACCAAAGAGTTCATTGGCTTCTGATTAAACTTCTGTCCATGGTCAAGATGCATGCAAAGAGTATGGAGTTCATGGGTTGCTCACTCTGTAATAAAAGGAGGTTGAGTGGGCTCAAGAGAGATGCAGGTGCTTGTGGAGGTTCAGCAGTGGAACTCCCTGTGGCTTTTGCAGGGGCTGGTCATATTGTTGTGTGTATAAAACAAACAACATCAATTTCATTCTGCCAGAAAGAAAAGATTCTTTAAGTCTATTACTTTTACCACTGTTAACTCAAAGTCTATCTATAAGAAGAAATATGTTGAAAAAATTGACGTAATACAATAAACGAGTTTCCATATACGCGGCAACATTTTGTATCAAATCTATTAAAAGTAAGGATTATCCTGAAATGCAGCACATTAAAATGCTTGATATTTATGCTTTTTTTGTTGCTGTGTTACACAATCAGTTGTACAATACTGAAGAACAGCAGTGTTGAAGACACTTTAGCTCTCAACACATAATGACTATTGATTAAACCAAAGTTCATGGTTATAATTATCGAACCAAAGGTTGGAGATTGTATGTGTGTGAAAATGGTTTTTGAGAGGAACCTGGGCAAATGTGTAATTCCTCAAAGAAGTTGAAAAAATGCTGCAGCTTTTGAAACAAAAAGGAAGTAAATCCCTGAAATTCTCTCTGCTAGGCTTTTAATGTGTTGGCTTTTCCTCAGACTTGGACACATTTCAAACCTTCATGATTATAGGCACAAATCTGGTTTAGACTGAGGATTATAGTTTGGTCTTCAGAGATGTTTTGTTTGTTTAACTGAAGAAAAGTTTTTGAAGAGCACAACTTTTCTTCTTGCTTTCCATACTTTTTCTACAGACATATTTGCATTGATATGTTGTTTGCATGTATACTCTGGAGCAATTGAATGTCCTGTTAACAAAAGCAATGGTATAACAAACAAATACTTAAACTGAATACAAATGATGTCCATTTGCAATCATTAAGTGTGCTTATATGTGTGATTATAACTTTAATTTTTCACAAACTGAATAGTTTTATCCAAATTTACTGCATCAGTTATTAATCGGCAGATCCTGCTGAGAACCTAAGATTATTGAACGAAGGCTATAATTGTTTTGTCAATATCAGCCTATTTAACGCAACATTTGCTTTTTCAATTACTCTACGAATTGCCCCTTTGGACTGAGATGATGGAAAATAGCGAATGTATGTGTTTATTGACAACATTATAATCAGCTCTCTGGTCAGTTGAGTCAGAGTATGGAGTCAGAGTATGGAGTCTACTGGCAGGAATGTTCAATACTTACAGCTCATTAGTTCCTCTGGATGAGTATTCATTGGCTCGTTATGAATGATATAATTGAGAATGTTTTGACACAGTTATGTAGATAATCCAGATGGAAAATGAGATTTCAGATTGGTGGTATTAAGTGCTTCTTCTAGACGAATGGCAGATTAGCAGGAATAATTACGTTTTGCATGTTTGATATTTAGTGGGATTAGAGGTTTTGATTCTACATAAAACATATTTTAATATGAGTCTATCTGTATGATCCTGTATGACTGTCATTTTATAGTGTAGTCTTAAGGAAATCTAATACAATGAATTTAATTATTTACAAACCCATATTTAGATATCAAACACTTTCACAAATAATAATATCCTCAGTTTGTTATATTAAAAAAAGATCTGTGATAAAATGGTTGCTGCATGGCTTTGACAGAAATAAATGTCATTGCTAGCTAGTCTTGTTATTTGGCAAGGTGAGTAAGCGAATCTAAAGAAGTGCTGAAAAATATAATCAGCGTTGATTGATTTTCACTAATATTTTATTAAAATTGGTCTGCAAGCTTGTTGTTGTTTTCTAAGAGTGATCCAGTATATTCTGAGGGACCTGTGGTTTTTAAGGCTGCATGTTGGAAAAACATCTCACAGGGAAATTTAATTAAATAAAAATACTGAAAAATAAAGCCAAAAAGAGATGAATACTTGCACTTGGATTAGTTTCCAGTAAATGTATAGAGCTTAACTGGACATCTGAATACAAAATGTCATACTTGAGTTTCAGTTAGTGTGTTTTTAGTTATTTTCTCCATGTTCCTCCTAGTTTCATTTTAATGTTGCTCATCGCATTGTGACAGAAATATATAATGTAGGAAGTGCCTGCTCTGAAACAGTACTAGTTTTAGTAATAGCATGACTAAGCAAAAAAAGAAAGAAAGTAATAATAATAAAAAAGTAGTACTTTCATAAACACACTTTGAATAAGTGTACTATATTATTTCATATTCATTTTGTACTTTTTTTTATTTATTTGAAATAGTTTGCTCCAAATTGTCACTGTAAGATACACTGAATATATATTTTAAAATAAACATTTTAAATTAATGCTGCAATAGTAAGTTTGAGTGTATTTTAAGTTACATTCAGGTCTAATTCCAAAGTGACGTTATCTGTGCTCATTTTCATCTACTTTAAGTACATTTAATATACTTTAGGTTGTTTTTTAGCAGTATAAAAATATAACTAGTATATAACTGTATTATATAACTGTAGTATACTTTAAAAGTATACTACAGTAAATACACTTAAAATTTAGCTTTTCTACTATTTCATAATTAATAATACAATAATACAGTAATACAATAATGTCTTCAATTTATATAGTGCTTTTCTGGACACTCAAAGACACTTTACAATTGCTTTACAATTGCACTTTACAATAAGCTACCTTGGTAGCCCTCAGCTGCCCTGGGGCAGTCTGACACCACGTGGCTGCCATTCTGCACCTACGGTCTCCTGTCCATCACCAAACACACCCCACCAGTCACTCACATCAATATGTGGGTGAAGTGGCTTGCCCAGGACCACAACAACAGAATGCCCCTAGCGGGAATCGAACGGTCCGTCCCAATTTAGTCACAATGAAAATATATTTAGCACGAAATGAGTTAACCTTTTCATTAAAAAATTTGAAATTTAATGATGATTAGTGTAGCTTTAAGTACACAAAAGTATTTTAAACTTGAGTGCACTTTTATTTGTCACCTGGGTGGTATGACTTACAGCCTTACTCGCCACCATCTTTAAATATCTGTTATAAGTGGGATTTTTTTAGAAATAATATTCAACATGTGTTACTGCGCTAAGCCAGTCTACCTCTACTTGGGAAAACACAAAAAGCTGATTGAACACACAGAACTATGGAATTCATAATTCAGTGTGTCCAAAGGGTTTTTTTGTTCTTGATGTAAAAATTTTAAATGGTTACTTGTTTTATCTGACAAAAAAACAGTCATTTTTGAGATAACTATGTAAATGCTGTTGAGCAATTGAAGAGAGCTCATCATACTCTTATTATCACAGCGCCTAGAAAGGAAAATTATTAATGGAATGTATAACAAGCACAGAACAATAGAGAACATCCCATGGGGTGTCTTTCTCTTTTTGTAACTGAAAGAGATTAGGATAAAGTTGAAAGGTTTTAAAATGTATTTGCATATTTGCATCTTTCATAAAACAGTGAGCAAATGGGGATGCTCTGGAACACTCACCTGCTCACACTCAGAAGTTTGCAGAAGTTTGCCTGTTGTCAAGAGTTTGCCTCATATGTCCTCAACAGCATCTATAGTTGTACGTTCTATTGCTGCTATAGAAGTGTGATCTGTGCACTGATCAATGTGGCATGATAACAAACCACTAGCTCACCAAAACCCAACACAAATAATGAAGGACAGGTTATATTTGATTATATGATTATATTTGATTATATTTGATTTGGCTCAGCCATTCGATGCTTAACTTGGGGCACCCCTAAGTGCTCACGCTGCATCATGTCAACCAATTACAGAGCTTTCAGTCTGCAAGTGTTGGTGTGTGGTACAAGACATGTTCAAGTATTGACTTTAAAATAATCTTAAAAATTCTAATCATTCCAAAGTTCCTGTTACATGTACTAATATAACATTAATCATCAGCATCTTATTTTTTTCATTCCTCTATACTGGGAACTAATGGAGAGTCATTTGGTAATGTCTTCTTAAAAAGTGACAGCAACATTCTGAGCAGACTGTAGTATTTAAGTATTGCAAGCAGTGTTAGATCACAAACCAAATTGACTCATCTACATTTTTTTTGTTTAAATGTGATCTGTATACTTCGTGATCCCTGGTGGCTGTTCTTTCAAGCAAACACAATTCCAAATACGGACTCTACAGCACGCTATCTACACTAGCATCTACTGTACAGTTCACTACTCTAATCTAGAACTAGAAAAACCTCCTCTTCAGTACACCATACAGTATACTCAGCACAGGTATAGTATGGGAGAGTAAACATTTACAAAGTGGATATCATGCAATCAGTGTTGAATTTTTCATTTCTAGTTTTCAGAAGATGATACAGTGTTGAGAATTTCATTCATTTATCAAAGACACTCGCTATTATGTGATATCACTTTCCCTCCTTTTATCCCCCTTTACAGGCAGTCACAAAGCTGTGTGAATGTGAGAGAGATGGAGAGAGGGAGAGTCGGCTCACAGAGTTGTTTATCTCCAGCATCCTCTGATATCGCCCAGTGGGTAGAGTGCATGTGACAAAATTATACCATAAACACACTGGAACTAATGATACATCCCCATAAACCCACACAGGAGAGCCAGGCCAGCCTCTTCTCACCATCCAGGCTCATTGATCAGGATGCGTGTTGGCATGTCTGATGTTTAATTCATGGTAGATTTACAGTGTGTTTGTGGAGATGTGGAAAAGGGACTGATTTTATGCTGATGGCTTTTGATGAGATGGGGAATAAGGAAGAAACATAAATATATTCTCTTCAGTATGGCTGACTGGACTAAACCCAGACCGTCCGTTAATACCCTGTGACTGCACATTAGATTAGACCCGGCCGCTTCTGTATCAAAGTTCAATACTCCATTAGGTTTGGTTTATAAGCCCTGGCAGCCACCATTACCGAGGTCAGCTTGTACAGCTGAGAAGTCACTCAAAGCAATCATAAAGCAACACGATTTTACCGAACTTCTGACCTGTGGGGAAGGAAGTAAATATTCCATAGTCTCACAAATCCACATAGGCTAGAGACTTCAAACAATACAGCGCTCTCTTAATCTCATTCACATATCTGAGACACATAAACTAGAAGCAAATGCTTGACTGTTTGAAATGTCATTCCTTCAGGGAGCTTTTCTGTGTTTGAGGAAACATAAAGAGAGATTTTTTAATGTCAGCTCTCGAACTGTAAACACACTTGGCACAATTCCTGAGAATCCAGTGTGGTTAAATGACAGTTTAATCTTGAAATAAAAACTCTTCAATTACCACTGCAGTTTTATGCAGATACAGCCAATGTCAGATTTTTCCTGTGTATGGTGTTCATCAGCACAACATGCCCCCCACCTGTTTGTTGCCACTCTTGACTGTGTATTTAAGCCTAGTATCCCACTGACTATATCCCTCTTTTGATTTCTTTCGGTACCAATTTTTTGTACAGTTGTATCGTAATTAAAATGTATGTACTATAACATTCTTATCCAGTACTTTCTTCAACAGCTAATTCTTACTAAAAAAGCATACAGTTTAGGTGAGCTCTGGGTTCGGGGACAGGGAAATGTTGAGGGCCATAACATTCCCCAAGAAAAGTATCAAAGATTCAAAGCCAGTGTAACTTGAACAAAAGTCAATAAGTGTCTGGTAGGTTCATTCTTAGGCATTTAGTAATCAGCTGATGTGAAGCTACTTGCTTAAACGGACAGTTAAATGACCAGACGCCCCCCAACTTGGTTAATTAAATGAACTTTTAAACTATGATATTAAGATTTATTGTGAACAATTATTTGGATTAGTTTTTATTTTATAGATGCTGGAAAAGCACATGTACACTGTATTGAAAAAGTGCATCATATGTTCCAATTACTTAATTAGCTACATGTGTATGCAATTAAGAACCTAGGCATGCAGGATGGAAGAATGGGGGGATGTATTTTTTCTTAACTTTTCAACATTCAACTGTCAGCTATATTCTAAGAAAATGTAAGTGTTTGGGAATGACAGCACCTCTGTCATAAAGTGGCAAACTGTAATGAAAAGCACCCGATGAAGTGGTGTAAAACACATCACCACTGGACTCTTAATGTGAAACAAGTTCTCTAAAACATGCTTCTCCACCTAAAAATCTGAAGGCCGAACCTGGGAATGACATTTGCCAGGAGAACGATACTTGTCTGACTGCATTGTGAGTCAACTGCATTGGTGGAGGAAGAGTTATGGTGTGGGGTTGTTTTTTTAGGAACTCTAATTAAAACTCTAGTTCCTATGAGAAGATGTGTGAACATTTCAGCATACATTTTTTACTTTTCCATTTTACCACAATTCAGAACAATTCAACCTTTTTGGGAACAATTTAGAGCCACCCCATCCAGCTTATATGCTTCTGAAAGAATGTTTAACCTTGTGGAAAGCCTTCCCAGAAAAATAAATTATGTCATAGCTATGATGGACATCATTTTGAGCCCTATCGATTAGCAAAGAGATGTTATTAAAATATAGTGCCTTCCCAAAAAGTTAATACAGTGTAATACATTTTGATAAAGTGTTATTATTCTCCAAATCTTCCAAAGGGTGACTAAGAGTGACACATGACAAAAAACTGATGAAACCATAGCTTCTGATATAAGAAATGTAGAGGGTTCTGTGTCAATCTAAAACCAAATATTACAGACACTACTTTTACATTATTTAACAATCAAGAGGGAATCTACCGCAGGGGAAATCTTTGATATTACACCAGAAAATGATTCATGTACTTCAAATACCTCATTCAATCTGAACATGAGCTTAACAGAGGCTTAACAAATTGTAATTATCACAGCAGGCACGTTATTTTTTTCAACCAGACTAATAGTGGAGCCGCACTGAGAAACAAAATCCCTGCAGAGAGAAGCAAGCAGCAAACAGATATTTGTGACGTCTATCCGGACTCCAGAAGCTAAGCTAAAAGATCATGGAGATTTGGCACTAGATGGCAGCAGGATAGTGGAATTGTGTCAGAAGGACTTGCTGTTAAATTTGAGACCTAAAAAAAGATTAAACGAAAGAAAGAACATTTTCTTCGTTCACAGCTGGTTGCATGAAGAACATAATTATGACTTTTCTTCACCCGGGGGGTTTGGTAACTTAATGCATCCAATTAAAAAAGTTCATGAATCATCACAGCTCACTTATTTGCATGTATGATTTTGTACTTTTACCTTTTTTTGCTTGTTAAAGCATCCAATTTCTAGCTTATGGTATTTACTGTCTTTGATGATAGTATCCATAACATTTAGAGAAAAAGGCAGTCAACAAAATCTGTTTAAACACTATTTTCTGATAGCATTCTCCTGTTCCTTTCATAACCAGAGGGTAGAAGACAGCTCTATATAGTGTACTATAGTCTGTTAATATTACATATGCTTCTAATATGGCTCTTCTCCATTTATACTCAATCTTTTATTAGGAAGAAATTCACTGTTTAATGTTTAACTCAGTTCTTCAAATTCCTTTTTTACTGAAATTCCAATATTTCAATTTTGTCGATTTCCAATATCAGACATTTTACAAGGTAGCAAAGAATCAATTATTAGTCAGTACATGTTTTTTAAATACATTTTTCAATAAAATAAATAATAAATTACATCAGAAAAAATGTATTTGTAGATATTGTTTTAAGTACAAGTATGCCAACATTACGGAATGATTTTTCAATTCTTCACTTCAGAAATGTAACAATAAAATACGTCTTAATAAAACATGTGCTTAATAGTTCAAACTCAAAATAGAGCAATGTGCTGCCATCTGTAACTAATTTAAAGATAAAAAATGCTAAATCAATCATTTCTGTCATTATTTATCAATTTTAAATGGTATGGTAGTTTTTATTAAATTTAACTGAATCTAGCAGATTGCCTAATGATTAATATACTAGGAGCTCAGGGGTTCAAGACTCTTGACGAAGAGCTTTAGTGACCTAAGAAGCACTCATTCGACCTCAGTGCTCTCACCCTGCGCCTCTGTTCTCCATCATCACACTGTTACACTTTTATCCCACAGATTCCTCTTCTGAATGTTTGTGCAGGTGGCCCTTTGGGAGGAGGAATGTCTACTTTTAATGCACAGAGCAAAAGGTCAAAGGTCCTTAGGTAAAAAATGTTAAACTTCATCATTGTACCTTTAAAAATGATAAAGAGTAAAACATCTGCTTGTGAGCTACACATTTCACAGATGTTGAAATATATGTTGATTAAAACAAGATACTTTTTTAGTTGTGATCTGTTTTGATACGTGAATGCAGAATTGACTCTATAAGAGACTGGAGACACTATGGCTCTGCCAGCTAAACACAACCTAATTTAGATTTTGTGCTCATATGCGACCCATGTTAAATCTCTTCTATGAATGTGTGAACAGGAGAAAATTCATGTATTGGGTATTTCAGGATGGGATTCAGGCTTCATGTATAGGTGACAATACAGCAGATATGTGTCAATAGGATTCTCATTTAAACAGGCACATCAGATTTTCTAATCTATTTTGAACCTCTTTAAACCGTGATAAAAAAATGCATTTAATGACATCACTCAGGAAGTGCTTGTGGAAGAGCGACGGCTTCATATCACTATAAAAACACAATCCAGAAACCCAATGGAAGAAAATGGCAAACAATAGAGATCTTTTGCATCACCCAGACTGGTCAAGGTCATAATAATCAAACTATTGCAAGCTCTAATAATTTAACAATTTGTTTAATATTGTAGTTATTTAACAATTTATTCATATTTCTTTGTAGAGCTAACATTAAGCTTATTTTACAATCGTCCATCTTGCCCATGTTGCAACACCAGCTAATCTTTTTAGGAATGTGCAATGCTTGTTGTTAAAACACCTGTGAACACACAAGTTGGATTTTTGTCACAATTAAACAAACATGTAAACAAAATAAAAATGAGATACAGGCAACAAATAAAATGTAAGAATCAACATAATTTAACTGAAGCACATGTGCCTCAATTTTTTTGTCTATTTGATTTTTGTTTTGTTTTATGTAATACATAATCAGCATCACCATAGTGTTTAGCTACTCAGTTTTTACTCAGTTTTCAGGCCCAGCAGTGGAAAGACTCCAGAGGTGAAAGAGGTTTTCCAGATGCACTCACACACCTCCCACATCAGACCATCATTCACACAATCTGACACATTCATCATCAAAAGGGAACCCTTCATAACACCCAGCTGATATTCTGATGATGGCCTTATTTACACATTCAACAAAACCCCTCAATGTTAAGGCAAGAAGCATTTTTTAAACTCAGGCAATAGATTGAAACATCTGCAAATATAGTTAAGACTCCTGATGTGATCATTGCCGGTTATGCACAATCCAATCACAGTTCCATTAGCATCACTGTGTAACAGTATACTACCAAATGGTTCATATCATTTTCCCAAGTGATCTTTTTTGTCATTTTCAGCACATCTGCTAATGTACAATAATTATGACATATATAATGATATAATACAAAAGAAAATCACTTGTCACTTTTTAAGACTTGTTTTATTTTAGTCCCAATGAGCACAAAATCACTGAAATTATGTAACCAGGGCTTATTTTGCATATCTTGTCAGGGTTTTATGCTTTAATTCAGTGTTTTTTAGTTTATGGTTTGTTCAACCTTATTATAGAGATTATATCTTCTTCTTCCTATCATTTCCCTTTCATGTTTTTTTTTCCATATTAGAAAGTGATTTAGTTAATGTAGGTTTTCCCACTCTTACTTATGATCTTTCTTATTTATGTTCTGTTTATTTTGAGTTTTACCAATTAAGTAATTTCCTTGGACCCCTGGCTGCTCAATTCATGACATATCTCAATACAAAGTCACTTTTACTTTTGGATTAATTATTTATAACTTTTAAACAATTATTAGAAATTAAATAATACTTTAAGGGGGTATCTGAAATGAGCAAATATCCTCATCATCTGGTTGAGAGATTGCATCACGTTGAATCAGGGTTTAGAGCAGGTGTGTCAAACTCATTCCTGGAGGGCCGCAGCCCTTGCTGGTTTTTGTTCCAACCCTACTTCAAGATACAAAAGAGTAGAATTAAACAAGCCAAGAGGAGCTTAATTAGATGAATAAGATTTATTAAGTTAAGGTTGGTCCAAAACTTTGCAGGGCTGGGGCCTTAAGGAGTTGAGTTTCAACACAGCTCTAGCGCTGGTCTTGATAACATAAATAGCTTATAAACTATTTATGCTGGAACAAATCAATTAAAACTTTCATAGTTTTTGCCACTGCAGTGCTTGGAAATAAAATAGATTACAGGATGAAACATATACATAAAGGACATAAGGAGTAAAGTACTCTATAGATGAATTTTATAATGCGACTGCAAGTTGAATTATTTATTTTTTATGTTTAAGGGAAAACATGGCAGAGTTTTATTATTTGAAGATTTTAAACAGATGCTAAAAATGTGAAGTCAATTAAAATAATTTTACAGGGGGTCAGACAGACAATGAAGAGTGTCCCCACCAGAGGAGTCCTCTTTTAAAAGAAGAAAATGTCGAAAATATTATATATAAAATATTATTTTATATAATATTCCTCCTCAACAAACAGTTCCAACACAGCCCCTTCCCCACACACACGCACACGTACACACACCAAAAAAAAACTAAACAAAAGAAATAAACAATAAAAAACCATATACTAACAAAAAATTTACCTAAACATTTATCAAAACTAACATACAAATATAATAAAATAAATTTGGCAGACTTAGAAAAACCTCAGGCAGTCTAATGCCTCAAACAAATTAAAATCTGAATTGTCTGCTGTGCTTGCATCACAGTTAGGAATTGCTTTTGTGGTTTTGTAAACCCCAGATATGGTTTGCGCATATCTTAACTTTCAGTTTATGTTGTGCAAATACACAAGCTACTTAGAGAACAGATGGCAAAGTGAGACACATTTAGACTGTGATAAACCACATCCAAGTGCCACAATCCTAGCAAGGGATATCAGGTGTTTGCAATAGATGAGAAAAAAAGAGGGATTTGCAAACAAACGGTTTAAACATGAGAACGGTCCACAGCAAAACATAAGAGAAAGAAGGCAGTCTGCTTAGATTACAATATGCACAATACTCACAAAGGATGGAAGAGAAATATCTACATTTACTAGTATATGTAATGTTATCACTCTTCGTAAATTTAACATTAAATGCACATTTTATTTACAACAACTACTGTTGAAACCTTGATTGAAACTATTATTCATGATTACCTTCTATGGAGAAACACATACCTCAAATGTGTCCTGACTGCAAAAGACTGAACACTAAATTTGCAGACTTTACAAGAAAACTGCTGTAAAGATAGGCCTTAACCCGCCTTCCAACAAAGTCAAGCACACAGACTGCAGTTTGTTGATCTGCTAATCCTTGTCTGAGCTCAAAGAAAATGTGTTTATCACAATCCTGATTAATTATTCAGACAGCATACTTGATTTAGAAGATGGTTTAGCAACACAGATTATGTTTCAAACAGATTTATCCAACAATAGAGCTTTTAACGCAACTATCCAAATCGGTCCACACTGAAAGAGTTTTAACAGACTTTTACCATGAAAATACAGATATTACCAACATCTATTCCACAGTAAACCTGAACTCATATAGGAATATGTTATACTTAGAACACTTAATTATAACTGCAGTGTCATGAGTATTTGTTAGACACAGGTTGGTATTCTTTGAGAAAATCATATTGCACTGTATACTTTTTTTAAGTATAGTTTTAATGTTGTATCTAAACTGGTCTTTACATGATTGCCATCTTTAAACTTTAAATATTTAACAATGACTTTTTTATGCTGACTGAAATTTGCTACTTGTTATCCAGCTATCAACAGCTGATATTTTGTTATTAAGTTCACAAAATAAATTGGTTTTAGACTGTTGAATTCACATTCAAAGATTGTTTTTCATTCATTTGTAAAGATGTTGATTTAACGGAATTCAGCAATATGTATTATTCACGATTAAAAAAAAAAAAGAATAGTGGGATTGGGCACCCTTGTTTGTTGTTTCTATTTAAGAGTAGTATTTAAAACTTTACAATTACTAGGCTGATGGTACTGAGCATGTGGACTTCTTTGTATAATAATTAAAAATACATTACAACCAATTAAACTTATTAGTTAATTGTTAATTTGATCAATGACCTGATAATATGATATATGTTGGGATTTTTACAATATAAACATCTTCCATCAACCATGAACTATAAACAAAAATTTGATATAATCAAAAAATTTAAGAATAAAAAGACAAATTCAAGGTCTAAAAACCTGTTTGAAAAGCTCTTTCTTTATCCACAAAGAACTAGCTGCTGTGTTTGAAGCAGCAGAGCTGAACCTCAAGAAGGAATGTGCCAGCGTGTGACAGTGCTAATGGAATTAGTCTTTAGTGTCGTTAGATTACATTTATTTTGATTCATAAACGTACATGAATTCTAAACATTCTTGTGGCATGATGCCTCATTCATCAGAGTGAGCATATTTTTCATATTGGCATGATAAAATTTCATTAGTTGTGTCTCTTTGAATGAGTTGAAACTGACATTGGAAAGAGAGCTTGAGTATAATTTAATGCTTCTTTGAAGGACATAATCTACTTGAATTCCATTTAGGTTAAATTGACAGATAAATGCTTCTTCATTACCATTTAGGAATTCAAATTTCTTTCTACCACAAACCCTGAATTAGCAACATATATATATATAGTGCTTTCAAAATTTAAAGAGAACAAATCCATCCTGTTCATTTATCCAAATACATTCAACAGAAAGGTTTAATCTTTTTTCACTGACAGCACAATGAATTCCTGGTAGTAAAAAGTTATTCCAGTGAGGATCATCTACATTCAAATATAGTTGTTTTTAAGAATCAACGCTGGCAAAAACTCTTAGTAGACAATAACTATATTTTTCCTTAATTTTTGCAGCAAAAATATTAAATAATATACACACTGATCTCCGCAAAAAATCTCAAGAAAATAAAGATCATTCAACAGTCTTTTTGTAATAAAATGCACCCTAACTAATTGTAATAGATAGATTTGTGAACTTACATAATCTAAAAAATTCTTAGTATTTTACTAACAATGTTAACACTGATGTCATCTGCCCTACCTTCTCATTAATTAAGAAAACTTCAGAAAGATACATTGTGCTGGTGCTCTATTCATACAGTTGTGTAGAGCAAAAAGCTTTTAGAATCTGTCATCGTGGATCATGATTTTTTTATTTTTGATTACAAACTTTCCAATAATCTCAAATGAACAGCAACTGAGGCAATGAGCTTTAAGACAAGGAGAGATATAAATGTGGATCAACAGCTGTGTGGTGCTTTTGAGCTGGAAAACAAATTGTAGTAAACTTGGACAAGAGATACTCTTGGCTGTTGTTTTATAACACTGTTCTTATGCAGTAAGGAGAATAATTCAGTTAATTGTAGAAAGAACTGGTGTAAATGCCAGCGAAACATTTGTAACAAAAAGAACAGAAGTGAAATCTCCAAACAAAGAGCACCCATTCTCTCCTCACCCATACCTTTCTGGAACAACATAGATAAACAACTTATGCTTTTGGCACAATCAAAATCTTTACAGTTTCAGCTTTAAAAATTGTTGAATGTAATTTTTCATAGACTAAACTAAAATAATGATGTGTAATATTGTATGAGCAAATATGATTTAACCATTACCACCTCAACCACAAATAGCCTATCTAGTGGAAAACAACCCGACTAACTCAAGATGTGGTTTTAACATGGTTAACTGGTTTAATCCCATCAGGTGTAAAATTATATTTTATATATAAATATAAAGCCTTAATTGGTCTTTCAACATCTAAACCACTAATTTGCTAAACAAAGTTCACAAGAAAGGTCTTACAATCTTAAACCTTATCTATACTTCTGTGTCAACTCTACCAATTGCCCGCTGCGAAGCTCAACGTGCGCCCCTGATATGTTACAACCTCGTGCATAGGACAAGCTCCGTGATTGGTGGAAGTGGAGCAGAGTAAGCATTTCTTCACTCTTTCTCGGCTTGCACTTCGTCTTTAACAATGGATAGTGAACTAAAACTTAGCAGTAAATAACCTTTCTTTGTTATCTGTGCTGAGTTTAGCTAGCTAGAAGGTAGCATTGTCATCACGCCATGTTGTAATATTTATCAGTTTAGAGACAGACTTCTACAGCAGCAGCGAATGTATGTAAGACGATATATTTATACGTTTTATGATAAGGTAAATAAAACCTGCCTTTTCTTAGCATCTGTGTTTTGGTGTGCTAGAAGTTGGCATTCTTATCGCAGTAATATTGATCAGTGCATTCAGTACATAGGACAGAGGACGGAGATCACAACGATGAATGCTAATGAGTGAGATTGAATACAAACGAATAACATTAGGGGACATTTCTGGTAAAGACAATCTGACTCCCATGAATTAGTTGAGGTTAGGGGACATTTCCTTTGAATACAACCTGACTCCCATGAATTAGTTGAGGTTAGGGGACATTTCTGTTGAATAAAACCTGACTCTAATGAATTAGTTGGGGTTAGGGGACATTTTTGTTGAAGACAAAATACCTCACACGAATTAGTTGGGGTTAGGGGACATTTTTGTTGAAGACAAAATACCTCACACGAATTAGTTGAGGTAAGGGGACATTTCTGTTGAAGATAATCTGACTCCCATAAATTAGTTGAGGTAAGGGGACATTTCTGTTGAAGATAATCTGACTCCCATAAATTAGTTGAGGTAAGGGGACATTTCTGTTGAAGATAATCTGACTCCCATGAATTAGTTGAGGTAAGGGGACATTTCTGTTGAAGATAATCTGACTCCCATGAATTAGTTGAGGTAAGGGGACATTTCTGTTGAATACAACCTGACTCCCATGAATTAGTTGAGGTTAGGCGACATTTCTGTTGAATAAAACCTGACTCTAATTAATTAGTTGAGGTTAGGGGACATTTTTGTTGAAGACAAAATACCTCACACGAATTAGTTGAGGTAAGGGGACATTTCTGTTGAAGATAATCTGACTCCCATAAATTAGTTGAGGTTAGGGGACATTTCTGTTGAATAAAACCTGACTCTAATTAATTAGTTGAGGTTAGGGGACATTTTTGTTGAAGACAAAATACCTCACACGAATTAGTTGAGGTAAGGGGACATTTCTGTTGAAGATAATCTGACTCCCATAAATTAGTTGAGGTTAGGGGACATTTCTGTTGAATAAAACCTGACTCTAATTAATTAGTTGAGGTTAGGGGACATTTTTGTTGAAGACAAAATACCTCCTATGAATTAGTTGAGGTTAGGGGACATTTCTGTTGAATAAAACCTGACTCTAATTAATTAGTTGAGGTTAGGGGACATTTTTGTTGAAGATAAACTACCTCCTATGACTTAGTTGAGGTTAGGGGACATTTCTGTTGAATACAATCTGACTCCCATGAATTGGTTTGGTTAGTGGATTATTAAGATTACACATTAAGATGAAATCCTGACAATAGTCCTGTCTGTAGCAAGAACCTCTTTACTCATGTTATTTCCAAAACAACTCCTTGTGTTTGAATTCTAACACCTGGCCATTTCGTTGGAGTCGGTACCCCATACACGTCATTGTACGGATAGTAATAAACTAGTAGTCAATGACAATTTGATGCATTTGCTATTGACTAGATATTTATTTTTACACCTTATCATGTTCTTTATGTGTAATTTTGTCAATTGTTGCCTTTATCTGTGACTACTAGGCCCCTTTATACATGTACTTATCATAACAATGTAGCAATTAGCTATAATGTACAACCAAAGTTTGCTTGTTAGACACTTTTTACGTTGCCAGTGCATTGTGTGATTACATTGTGTGAATGCTTATGTGAGTGAAATAAATTCACAATAAAAATATTTTCACATAAAAATGGCAGTGAAGGATTGCTTTGTGGTTTATTATTCACCATTAAAAACAGATTTACATCAATTTCTTGATGGCTGATGAGGGATTTCTATTCATATAGCATTTACCAGGAGAATGTCTTATCTTATAGCAAAAGTGTGCAGTTAGAACAATACAAAGTTTAATTCATTATTTATTTATTTTAAATCAAATGTGTATTAAGGATATATGAGTCACAAATAAAAGGAGAAATAAAAAAATTATCTTGTAATGATGCACTAATCAACAACTTGCCATCAGTCATCAACAAATGAAGAAACTAGTCATTAATTACTACACTTCCAAACAAAACTGTATTGATTCTTTTTGAATTGATTCAATTTTGAAAAAAAAAAATTTATTCTGATTCGTTTTACTGGTGTTGTAGTTCACCTACCATTTTGGACTCTGCTACTCTATTTCTGTTATGTGATCAATGCTGTCATTCACCATTTGTTGTCTGTTGTTGTCTCCTTGATAGAGGCAATTACTGATGAGTCATGGGTAATGCAGAGAGCCAGAATAGGAGCAGCCATTGCCATCTCCTGTGTTAGGTCAATAATAGATCCTCTTAGCCCTCCTGATTTTAAGCCTGAATCAACCCTGCAATAAAACCTGAGCTGTGCTAGTCATGGACGGAGACAGCATGCCATCAGCCAAATAGTGGATAGGGATGCTTCTCTGATTGCTGAAGGAGGACTGTCATGACAAAGAGATGTTGTTTTATTTTGGAACTAGATTTGATTAAAAGCTCCAGTCATCAGCGAGTCAGTGGGACTAATTAATCGCAAGAGTTCAGAGAAAAGAATTGCGCTAATTACAGCTTCATTGAAACTCAGCAGGAGACATCAACACTTCTCACACACATCTTTGTGTATGCTTTACTTACATGCATGCATGTGGTATAACCAACACTTTCAATTTTATATGCTTATTTAAATTGAAAACACATCATTTGAATTGACATCATTGTTATAAGATGTTGGCATTTAAATTTGAATCGACTGAAGAAAAGCCGATTAAAAGAACAATAAAAATGACAAATAAAATGTAAAAAAACATAGTATGCCAAATCACCAAAACAAATGTGCGTCTAGAGCAGGGGTCTCAAACGTCTTTCTGGAGGGCAACAGTCCTGCACAGTTTTGATTGAACCTTAGCTGAACACACCTGATTCTACTAATTTATCACCTCTTGGCTCGTTTGAAGCTACTGGTCTTGATACAGGGTTGGAATAAAAACCAGCAGGAGCTGCTGTCCTCCAGGATTTGAGGTTGGACCCCTGCTATAATTCAATTACATCTCTTGATACCTTCCGATTACATACATACCACACATTAAAATGACACCCATAGACTAGATCAACGAATGAAAGTAGTGTCCATGATTGGATTTCATTGGAATAATTCTTAGCAGGACACTACTTTTTAAGGCAATGCAAAACAAATGGATGGAAATTGAGCTCAGCTAAGATTATGAAACAGAAAACTGAAATCTATAGCCCCCTTCCTCTATATATTAGTCTATATGCATCCCCCAACCCCAATTGTGCATTTAAATATGAAGGAGTCTCAAGAGCGGTAATTCCCAAACATAATTCCAACGTAATTCCAAAAGCAGACACTGAGACACACTAGTCATGAACACCCTGCAAATAATGACACTTATTAGTGTTTGAAAATAAATTACACTATATACGAAACATTTATAAAAAGCAGTAGATTAATTCTCACCACCAATTTATCTATTAAAACATTGATTGAAATTTTAAGAAGGAGTTTTGCTACTTTAAAAACGAAATAGATAAGAAAACTCAAAGAACTATTGAAGTCTCCTACCATAGCATGATTTTGGACTGTGAACAAATACATTTTTATTGACAATTCAACAAATTATGCAAAATTATCCTGTATCAAGTCATTAAACAACTTATTGTTTTGTCAACATCAAACAACCATTTTTGAGCCAATGTTGAAAAAGATCCTCCTTTACGTACATATTTCTTTTAGGGTCATGCAGAATAATGAAATGAGCATATGCATTGCACTTGGCAAGGTTCCCAGAATAGTTAATTTGTTTTGTTTTGCCAACATAAAATATTAACTTAGGCCAGCATGAAGTCAATGCTAGACAATTAGCTGAATAAATGGATATGGAGTAGTTTGCAGCTCAATAAAATATATTTAGTGCATTTTGAGAAAAAGAAGGGGAACAAACATCAACAGCATACTTTCCATTCTAAATGATTGAACTGTTATTCTTCTATTGACCACTTGAAGCTGACTCAAGCTTCCCAATGATTCTAACGTTACAACTGTCCTTGGTTAAAAATGAATGTGACACTGAATGGAAAATATTCTTGTGACATTCCAGAAGCCTATTGAAAGAATGCCAGAAAGAAAGTGTGCAATAATCAAAGCTTAATACAGTTTCACAGAATATTAGAGTGTGTGACTTCATTTGGCCAAGGCAGTTTATAACTTTAGTACTTATTTGAATTATGAAGCATGCACAACAATTAAAAGCTATAAATTAACTCTTGGCAGGCAACAGAGTAAATAAGTTGTCCACAAGGAAACCACCCAATGACACTACCTCAGTCACATGTCAGATGAGCAGAACACACCCATGAGTTTTGCCATTTCAGTATTTTACAGAACCTTTATTCAAATATAATTAATATAATTAATATGGTTTAGAAAGTATATAACAAACTGTAAACTGATATAGCAAAAGTGACCTGTTTAAATTCCCCCTCTGTCCCTTCTCTGTCAGAAGATGAGCTAATTCAATCCCTTCAAAGAGTGAACAATGGGATGTTGCTGCTTGAGAACAACTTAGCAATAACATTTTTTTTTAAGTTTGATAATTAAAAAAATTATTGTTTGTCCCTGCAATAGTTTATGTATAACACAAATGACCTGTTTGTTTACTCTCTAGTCAAATGTTGAATAGCAGCTTTATTATTTCTAACATAACAATAGTTTGTTTTCACAAATAATTGATACATTTCTGTGAAATATACTTTTTTTAGTCTAGTTCGAACACCTCAATGAAACTTTCAGAAAATCAAGCTTTTAAAGACGCGCTAACATTGAGATGAATTCACTGGCATGCAACAACATTCCAGTGCCTCCCCTGCATAAAAGGATAAAAGCGTGATTACACAGCATTGAAAATCTGAGCTTTTTTACAGGCCAAGACACGACGCTTCAGAAAAACATAGGGACAAAGACAAACAAGAAAGATGCCTCAGCAAAATGCATCCACAAAGCACAAATCAATATCGTGCTTCGGCTGTCAGTTGAAAGCAATGCGAACAAAGAGCTAACCTTTAAAATCCCAATCAGCGTTCATGAATCTACAGCTCTGTCTCCTGTCAGAGAAATGCTCCACTGACATTCTGAAAGAGAGCGAAATCTTTTGTTCTTTTGTGACTTGTGAGAGAGTGTGTGTGTCTGTCAGTTTGAGATGGTTACAACAGTAGGAAAGCGTTAAATTGCAAAAAGCTTGGCTCGCTATCCTCTGCATGCTTGGATAGGTAACACCTGACATTTGGTGTTGGAGTAGCATTCCCCGGGCACTCCTTTAAGAGATCGAGGACAGAAGGAAAAAACAAAGCAAAACCCCATACAAATCAATAGCTTTTGTGGAATCTTGGCCTGCTCTGGCAGGAGCTCGAGATATCTTTTCAGCCAAACACCAGAGAGATGGACCAGAAGGGCTGAACTGCATGAGTGGCTTCACATCTTCACCAAACAAGCCCCAGATGGGTCAGTGTCAACACAAAGGCACTGACCAGCCTTCAGATAGACGTACAGATCGACAGGAAAAGAGCAAAACCCCGCTGCTGGAGAAAATATAACCTAGATACACAGGAAGTACACTTGATCCACTCAATACTCATTTAGCAATTTACTTCTACTTCTGATCAGTTCCCATAGCAACAAAGTTCCGCTGCTGCAGGGGAGCAAGAGAAGAACTCCATGTATTTATCTTTGTGCTATTGTAAATGAAAAAAATGTTTTACATTTTGGTCTGTGAATTAGAATTAATTAGTTTAGTTTTAGAAATTAGATTGGATTTAAAAACATACTGGAAGCTCACCAGATAGAATAATTGTTTTTAAGTGATTTGATGACACTTTATCAACTTTGTGAAGTAATTTTTGTGTTACTTGTGTGTATAAATCATACAAAGATCCAATTAAAAAATACTTGGAGGGAATAAAACACAAGCACAAATAAAGTGTGGATTTTTAAAATTATATATTTAGCACAATTATAGTTTAATCCCAAAGATTTGGACAAAGCTATGGAAGATTTTCGGCAACATTGTTAGATTGAGCCAAAAGTTTTAGCAAAGGAAATATTTAGTGGAACAAATGAATCAATTGAGTCATTCATATGAATCAATCAGTGTGGACACAATTTCAACCTTCAACAAACAGTACAAATTCATGTTTTACAATTGAAATTTAATTGTGTTTTAAAATCTCAACCTTTATGAACCATGCTGGAAAAAAGCCTGATATGTAATTGTAAAAACATATTTTAATTTAAAAACATGTTACAAAAGGATCACTTATCTGGACCAATTAATGGCCTTGATTTTCAAAAACTACAAAAGCAACAAACCATACATATGTACAAATAAATTAGTCAATATAAAAAGTATTTGATTCATTACAATATAGATCATAACATAAATAAATAGAAAGTTTCCCATGAGCCAAAGAATTATGATCCAGTAAGTGAAAAAAAGCAGAAATGAGCTGAGCAATGCAGTACAAAATTTGGGTGTTAATACATGTTTTGACCATTGTTAATGTAGTGTGACATCAACAGCTACTGCACACCTTTTAGTGTTTGCTGCATTTAATTAGGTGTGATTTTTCCCTGCTTTGAGAAATCAGTAGATGATATTATACATGTTCTCTCTCAGAAATTATAGTAATAGTTAACCACCTTATTTGTAAACATTACCTAACACTTATGTCAATCTCTAGAAGCATTTGTGTCTGATTCTGAATATTTAAAGCTAAGAATGGTCTTAATAATATACAAATCAACCATTAACATTATATTACTCATCAATTAGTGTCATAAAGATGTTCGCTTTTGAAAACAAATATGGCTTGAATTTCAATCAGATGAAACATAAAAACAGCAACCTTTTCTATAAATTTTTTTATTTCCATATAAAGGTAATTTAAGAAAGAAAGAACAAAAAAAAGAACGAAAGAAAGAACAAAAGAAAGAAAGAAAAACGAAGGATTCTCTGGTTTTTACTGTAGTTTTTTCACTTAGCAGCAGTTGTTTGGATTTATAACTCACTTTGTGAGATTACTTAATATTTTTTTAGCCATATTTTTACTTCAATGGCAAAGATCAAAGATAAAAAGGTCAACATTTTTTCTTTCATTTAGAGCATTTTACAGGTTGGGATGTCTTATCTCACTTCCAGATCTTTCTGTGTTGTGGTGGTGAGATGAGGTTTTCAAAACTCATCAAATGCTCACTAGGGTTCCTCAGGGTTCAATCCTTGATCCTCTTCTTTTTTCCATCATCACTTACCTGGACATCATCATCCACAAATATGGATTCTTTTATCACGGATATGCTTTTAATTTTTTTTTTTTTGCTGGATTGTAAATGGTAATGTTTTGAATTAACAGTAATTAAATTACACTTTTAAACATGGCGAAGCAACCCAGCCACTCCACCCTAAATCTACTGTATGTGTATATATGTATACAAATATGTGATGTTAACAGTCAAATTCAAAAGTGAATTTGCTAGTTTGTTAAATAACACAAAATGGCATATTTGGAGACGGAAGAGCCAAAATAGCAGGCTCTTCATTGAGAGCCAATCTGAAAAAGCCAGCTCCCTGAATTTAGCCGGCATGCCCATCAATAGATCATGCAGATTTGCATTTTACAACATCAGAAAGATCAGACAGCCAAACTGTGGTTCAGGCCCTTGTTCTATCTAGACTGGACTATTGTAATACTATTCTAGCGGGATTTCCATCCAATGCACTTAGACCTCTGAAAAAGATCCATAACTCTTTGGACGTACAGAAATATATTACCGACCAAATTATTTTGTTACATTTTACAAGCAAATGTGCACTTTATGCTTTAACTTCTAGTGCTGAGAATGAATAAGGAAGTGAATAAAATATACAAAGTGGTTGTTAACCATCCCTGTGTAATCAACAGGTCACCTTCACATAAGGATTACAACATCAGATAGCCTCTGATGCTAAATATGTGCAGTTAGATTTATTCATTGAGCAGATGCTTTTTCCAAAGCGAATAACAAATGAGGAACATATGAGGTAGTCCTGTGCAGACAGGAATGTGAGAAGTGCTGCAATACAAAGCAATGAAAAAGAGCTGGAGCAGAAATAGAAGGTGTCACACGCTACAAGGAGTGTGAAAAAGAGTGACAGAAAAGTCTCTGAAACTAAAACAATTAACTTGCCTTAAAACTTTTTTCTTTAACTCAGCATTCATTCACTGAAGTTAATCTATACCGTAACTTAGAGCATTTAAAATAGATTTAAAGCACATATATCAATCCTACCTATAAATGCAAATTTTGCTTTCACTTTTATTTAACCAAATTCATTGACACTATGATGGATTTATAGTTTTAATCACACAAGATGTGATTTAGTAGATTCAGGAAAACAAAATCTTCAAGAAAAAAACTATCAAAAAAACCCAAAAACATCTACTGGTTTCTGGAACAAACCTTTCTGGTTTGCACACTACTATGCAAATAGCCATTTTAAACAGAAATGTAGTGGTAAAATAACATTTTACATCTCAGGCTAACCCTTAATTTTCAAATCCATATTGTTATCATGTTACTAACTATATGTTGTGAACAACCCTAAGTGTGGTGCAGGTGGATCCAAAGCAGAGTTTGACAGGCTTTCAAATTTCTATTCAGTTGGTGTAGAACCCTCTGAGATATGAAGTTATCAGTCTCCCATCACAGTTACAGAGACGATGGCAGAGGAAGAAGTGATTTTCTTTAATTTAGCAGCAGAATTCCCAGGGAGGCTCTTCGTGCCTGCTGACAGAGGCTGCTGAGGATGACTCTCAGTCTCAGTTTAATGAGGGAGCAGCTTTATCGATAAACCCTTGAGACAGGCACAAACCTGCTGCGATTTCTACTGCTGAGCCGCCAGACTGACACGTCAAAGAGAGCAAGTACACGTTTTCGATCTCATAGTGCTTTATGCATATTTAAGAAGCACGGTGACATCGCTCAATAATTTTATCTTAAGCTCTCCATGTAACAACTGCCTACGTTCAAGCATAAGTTAATGAAAGTTAGAGGATTTATATTATCTAAACCTCTGATTTAAACCAAATATACTAAATATTGCAATGGTGTTATCCTGCCATGCAAAGGCAGTTATGACTTACCATCAGTACTCAATCTTATGGCTGAGTAAGTGCACACTCCACCTTCTGGCTGGCTTATGTAGATCATGAAATTATAATGTTTATAACAACAATGATAACCTCTAGTGGTGCTTTCTCTTTTTTACCTTCACAGAAGGACTGAATTCCTGATGAGAAAATAAACAATTATTTCATAATATATTAATATTTTTGTGCTATTAAATAGTAAAGAAACCCTACTTATTCATTATACCCAAGCCAGTTGTGTTGGAAAAGTTCAGTTGTTTTATGATACATGTTTGCATAAAATGAACCCACAACACATATTTATATTTCAGCAGGTACCTACTAGCTCATTTTAATGGTTTGATGAGACATACTTGTCATGGTAACATCAAAAACAATTAATGATCAGAACAAAATGTTTAACAGATTTTAGTTTCAGATTATATAATATATTACAAGCAACTGTTTCATTTTTCTTGAGATACACATTTTCCATTAGCACGACATAAAGCTGTTAAGCATAATTTTCAAAGATGAAAAATTTGTAAAGGAACACAAAGTGAGCCCATCTTTGGTTGTCTCTAGCTTTAGACAATCAGAGATTACCTTAATTAGTGCAACAAGTGTGTTTCATGATGATTGAACCAAAATGTGTTTGTCTCAGTCCTTCCAAAACAGGATTTGGAGACTTCTGGTCTATTGCAAGTCTTTTTTGAGGATTACATTACAAATTATGAAACTTTATGTAACATTTACAGCAAACATCTTCTTGTCGGCTTTGTCCCTTTCGGGGTCACCACAACGGAATGAACCGCCAACTCATCTGACATATGTTTTACACAGCGAATGCCCTTCCAGTCACAACCCATCACTGTTACAATTGTGTTTACCCAATTAACCTTGTGGACTTGTGGGCGACACCGGAGCACCCGGAGTAAACCTACGCGTTCACGGGGAGAAAATGCCAACTCCACACAAAAATGCCAACTGCTGTGAGATGACTGTACTACCCACTGTGCCACTGTCGCGTCCTACAGCATACAAATAAGTCATACTTCTTATTATAAAAGTCTACATATATTTCGAAGCTTTTAGTGGTGTCAATTATAATTTTTAACCAATATCTGATTATTCACTCTAGGTTGTTTGGAACATAGCTTTATTCTCAGTTAACATGATGTTAAAGTGCCCATATTTGGATTTTGAAAGGTTTATTGTATGATGTTTGGAGTCCCTGGAAAAGAGATTACACAAGATCAAAAGACACTTTCATTCTTCTGGTATATGGATTTTTTTTATGTGTTCCCAACAACTCCCAAATTAATTATAAGCATGAGTATCTGTGTTCAAAACTCTTTTAGTGATGGTGCTTAGGAGTTAGCCTGTGCAAGTCTTGTGATTGGATAAGATGTGCAGCAAGGATAGGAAGAACCCCAATCAATCATATCCACAGAGCATCATTCATCTGTCTCATCTTTTAGAGCAATTTCTAGGTGTTACTTTAAGTCTTCCAAGAGATAAACACTTAAAAGATAAATAAAATCTAGGGATCAACTCACTGGAGTGTCTAAAGAGGAGAAAACGTGGCTCATGTGGACCATATATGTCTTTTCAAGTGGAAGGATACATTTTTTGGAGAGATTGTTTGAGTTTGGTTTACGTTTGAATGCCGATTTGTTTCAGAAACTCTTTTCTTTTAAAGGCAAGTAGACACACTGAGGACTATCAGATAAAAAAGAAAGTTCCTTTCATGTTGGAAATGACATGAAAGCCCCAAATCCATAATATGGTCTCCGTAAAAAGGATTGTTCATTATGTGGCGTGACACTACTTCTTTCATCTACTTAAAAAGTTTGATTAGGTCAGATTAGAAACATTTAAAGTCAAACACATACTTTAAAGTTACAGGTTTGTATTTTTCGAACTTTGAACGAACACTGGGTAGCAACAAAAATGGTTTCAAGCAAATGTCCTACTTTAACTGGGATCTATCCATCCATTCATCTTCTTAGTCCATTTTTCAGAGTCACCACAGTGGAATGAACTGCCAACTCATCTGGCATTATTTTACGCAGCGGATGCCCTTTCAGCTGCAACCCACCACGGGAAACATCCATACACACTCATTCACTACAGACAATTTTGTTTACCCAATTCACCTGTACTACATGTCTTTGGACTTGTGGGGGAAACCGGAGCACTCGGAGTAAATCCACGCGATCACGGAGAGAACATGCAAACTCCACACAGAAATGCCAGCTACCTCAGCCGAGGCTCAACCTTACGGTCTTCTTGCTGTGAGATGATCTGTGCTACCCACTACGTCACCGTGTCACCCTCTCACTAATCAATAGTTCACAATTCGAACCAATTCTTTTAAAATGCATCTAAAATGCATGCTTAAAATCAACGTGTCATTTGCTCATATCCCTTTGTTTGTCTTGGGCCGAAGAATAATGTACAATGTAGAATAAAAAGGGGACCAAAGTGCAATTTTGGGGCAAGCTAACCTTTTAAGTGAATCTGATGTGACCTCAGCTGTCTGAATCATATTAGTCTTTAGATAAGTTCACCTCCATTTTGAAGAGCCATCTCAGCAAAGGTCTTTGTATCGATTCAGTGAAAACTCACTGCTGTGAATGACCTTTCCTTCACCTTCGCCTTCCTTGAGCAGGCCAGGACAACAGCTTTAATTAGCCTCTTGATACAGCGGGATCTGTCTGCCACACATGCAACTGCATCCACACATCAACTGTATGTAAACAACAAATCGGTCTGTAAACAGGATAAACATGGTCTTTAATACAAAAAGGGTGTAACTCAGTGTTATTATGGTTTCACATTGTAAATGATGCTCCAGGGAAATCAAGCATTTAATTAAACAGATGGTGAAACGAGGCAGTGAAAAAGCCTCAGTCTTTATCTCTCTCTCTGTGAAGCATGCTCACAAAGCTCTGACATGGTGCCCATAGAAAACTCCAGTGACTCCTCACAAGTTACACACTGCCCTCTGGAGAAGGGCTGAGGAAATGCACCATTTAAAAAACAAATGTATATTCAGAGAGTCTTTAATCTTAATTGCCAGTCAACTCACTCTGCATCAGCCTCACTATCAATCATAATGACCATACAAGTTGGTCTCTTCTAAAAAGTTTTTTTCAGAATGAAAGTAAATTAAAATAATTTTAAGATGAAGCTACTTTCTAAAAGATATATAGTGAGGATCTTAAGTCTACATACATAAAAGGAGTCAGAGATTTATGTTTTTGCGCTTTCAGAAATTTAACAAGGGAAATGAATGGAAACTAATATGGGCAAGCTGTCAGTTTAGCTCTGTTTGGGAATCAATGAGAGCTAGTAGTTGTAATGAATCTCACAAATTGTATCTCTAGGGGACGACTGGGAATGCTGTTCCTGTGCTAAAGAGGGCTGTTATGGTACAACATGCTCATCAGCCCTATGAATTGCTCCTGAAATTCTCATGAACATTACAGCTCATGTGCTTTTGTTTCTTCGGTTTTTCTTCCTTTTAAAAAGAGATGTCAAAAACATATGCATTCAGGTACAAATGTAATCAGTCGACAAGTTGAACTAGTTGCCTGGAATCTGACCTTAATCCTAGAGTGTTGAATAAAGACATTCACAAAATGAGGCATATTACACACATCAGATGCAAGCTTTAAGGTTAACACAAAATAGCATTATAATGATGCAACCTAAAACGGCCCTTTATAACCACAAAATAGGGTTCTAATCATCTGAACCAACTTTTGTTTGCTGTTAGGTGCGAACTTTCACCATACTGAACATAACATGGACATAATGAGTGTGATTATCCAAAGGTTTTAGCAGAAAGCAAATAGTTGGTCAATTATATAATTAGAAATTATATAATTAGAAATACATCACTGTCAGAGTTGACAGGAAAGGGTGAGAATGAAGCTTCAAAACTAGTGAATGGCTCACTTAATTATACAAAACTTTATTTTTGAACTTAACATAAAAGTCAACTCAAACATTACATATCTAAACATAAATGGAGCCAAAGGTGTAAATATGTTTTTTTCTGGGTTGTAAAGGTAATCCTTTTTAACTTTGCTTTTAATGAGAATCGCCTCAATGCAGTCAGACTCAAGCTTTCAGATGGCAAATTGGGGTATTCTTCACTTCTTATTACACATCAAAAGAGAAAGCAGAAGGTTGCTTCTGGGTAGAGAAATAATGAAAATAAAAGGTTTCATGATTTAAATGAACTTTTATTCCAACCTTTACATTTACATTGCAGTACATAGAATAATAATTTGGTTTATTGTTATGTAATTCTGCCATAAGCAATTTAGGGGCCAGTGTGTAGGAGCCATAATGTGATCCTGACCAATAGGGGCAGTAGGGCACACTCTAAGTGTAGTGTACTCTATTAGAGAGTAAGCAGGTTGGTAGTTGAAGCTACACAGTTTTGACCGCATGGCACTCATGACCATTTGCATTGAATTTCTGTTTGTGGACATGGCATTTTATTTTGGATAAAATTAAATGAACTTTTATTTAATTTCAATGTGAGACTGCACATTCTTAACAAGCTGGCTGCTACAAAAGCCATACATTATAATCAAAATCAAGCACATTTTATACTGTTAAATTCTAATTTACACAAAGAATTCAGAAAATGTAAAACATTTTTGACATTCATATTCCTCCTTGAGAATTTCTCCACAACAGTGCCCTTTCTTTTAATGTGTCATCATGGTTCAGATACGATGACAACTCTTTAACCCATAGACATCTGTTTTCCATTAATGTCAACATTTCACCTGGTTTATTTGGTTAAGGAGGAAATTGTGAAATGACACATTTCAAAAAAAAAAAAAAAAAAAAAGCGCAACATTTTGACAATTATGATTTGAACTATAACCACTCAGCTCTTTTGAATTACGACAATCCAGCAAACAAAGATCCTCTCAGTAAAAAAAATGTTTCAGAAGGTTGCATCTTGGGCAAAATCACTCAGTGAGCTGGGAAGACAAGATGAGATCATTGTGGAATTTTGTCATTATGACAAGAAAAGGAGTTCAAAGGTACAGTGAATAATGGTTCAGGGGAAAAAAGGATCTGATTCATGTCTGTGGCTTCCTTGTTTTGTACAGAGGAGCCTTTGAAAGGAATCACTGTTTCAGTTATATCTGAAGTTTTTTTTGTTGAAATTTTAAAACTTGACTGTTTTCACATTGATTGTCTTCAGTACCATGATCAAAATATTAACTATGGTGCACCCAATGAAGTAAATGGATTCACAATTGCCAATGTTTGCATAAACTAAGCAGGTCACAAATATAATAACTGAACTATTAACAATAACATCGAAACATTATACTCTCTGCTCTTTGGCTGTTGTCTGGCTGGAGCCCCCCGCTAAATGGCAATGGTGGTAGCGCGTTCAGTTATGCAGCCCCCATGCACTGGAACAAGGTTCCTGACTAGGTCCGCAACAATCCTTCACAGACAAACTTTAAAACCAATCTGAAGACCATCTCTTTTGAAAGGCTTTCTCTTGATTGTTTTTGTGTTGAAACGGCGTAATTTAGTGTCTATTTTTGCCTATTTGCACAGATTTTTCTTAACTGTTTCTTCTACTTTCTGTATAGTGTCATTGAATGCCCTAAAAAAGTGCCTTAAATAAAATGCAATATTACTATTGTTAATGATCACATATGATTAGAAAAATCTTTAACATTTGACAACTTACTGTAACTTTGATCCTGCTACTTTTAAATGAGTAAAAATTTGCATACTTTTAAGTGCATTTGCAGAATTGTTGACACTAAAGCCTTAAACAATCCTGCCCTTGATACAAACCTTGGACAGCAGTTTAGAGCTTTAACAATATCTACATTTGGAATAAATATTGGATTGACTTTATTCCCAGTACATAAATGGTAGAACAATATAAAGTCATGAAAGTCATGAAAATGTTTATTGTTGGTTCTCAATATTTAAGCTACCAACAAATCTGTGATGGGATTTGTTTGATGGGAACTCAATCATTTGCAGAAAAAGACTACATTGGATTAAATATATAGTGATGCAATACTGTACCAGGATTATTAGGGTTTAATACTTTCAATTAGCACATACACATCAATACATTAAGAAAAAACTGCCCAGCAAAATGGTCGGTTCCTCAAGGTATGGAACAGTGCCTCTAGTTTAAGTACAAGCTATTATCATCTTTAGAAACTGACAAAAAGCACAAACAGTAGTCTCATAATAAGTTGATTATAGGTTAAGAAAGCCTAATTAACATATTTTGAAAATGTATTTTATTTGATTTAAAACGTTTTGACAAAATCATTCATTTTAAAGATGAAATGTAACATTTTAATGTCCTCAAAATGTATCATATAGGTAATGGAGCAATGCTTTTGGTATTAATAAGAAAGGCTCAAATTAATAAGAGGGCTCAAACCTAACTGCTTGCTGACATGTTGTTTAACACAATGTGCCACCAAGACCTTGACAATTACCTTGCAACACATTGTTACTATTTGGTGCGTTATATTTATTTGCAGTTTTTGGTCATTGGAAGTTAAACTTTAAAACATGCTTTAGTTAATAGTTTGCTAATATTAAGTAGATTTCAAATATTTCAGCTTTAAGTGTTTATTCGTGAAAGTGACCAATTGGCCAGATATATTTGTAGTTTTAATGTCTAACACATCTTTTACCATATCCACCTTTTGCGCTGGGAAAAATCACCCTCTTTATGCCTTCTAGCTGCCAAATATGAAAACACGGGTCACTTAAAACTACTGCAATTGGGTGAAAAAGCAACACAGTGTATTTTCACTATGAAGTAAGACTTTCTGACCCAACTGTTGGCACCTACCGAACCATGATAATAGCCATAGAAAGGCGTGATGACAATCCATCTTTATGAATGCAGAGGCTGATTAAGAATTCAGTTTGTACAACTTCTTGTGATCAATCATCATGCTCAAGTGTCTACAAGATAATTAGAGAACTTAACAATCACTTTTTGTTATCTGCTTGCCCTTAATAATTCATTTCACAAAATGATACTAAATGCTATCAGGTCATTGAAAGAGACTTCAGTCTTTATTGGAAAATATACTCTCACATTTGAAGACACACAAACACACATGTGCATACTTATAAAAAGGGTGACCTTTCCCCTCTTGATTCGCTGACATTAAACATCTGTCACTGAGATCACAGGAAGCATAATTACACTGACAGATTCAAAGAGAAAGAGGGAGGGAGAGAGAGAGGGAAAGTGAAGGAAAGAGAGAGAGAGAGAGAGAGAGAGAGAGATAGAAAGAGAGTGAATGTCACTGGGAGCAGGTATTTTGGCTTTTATCTGGCCTAGGCTAATTAAAAAGCCTTGAAAGCCCTTTCAAACCACACACACATGCTCACGGTGGCAACTTTTAATTACGAAGCCATGCATAGCCTCAAGCGACCTTGTAACCCCACCTTTAGATTGCATTGAAAAAGAATGTTCCCTGTCACTACAGTGAGGTGACTTATCTTTGTAACTAGTTCTTCCACAGTTCCAGTCCTCCAGTAGTGTGGCTCGATCTGTGGCTGTCTGTCTCTGTCTAGCTATTGGTTTATGGCTTCTGGCTTGTACATATGAGTGATGGACACTGACATGTCCTGAAACAGCCTTTGTTCGGTGTGCACTCGCTCATTTGCAAACTCTTTCATCCTTGATTTCTCTGCTCATATCTATCTGTGATGGAGAGAGCTGTTCAAATTAACATAGCATCTAAATGAACTGTTTTATTTAAGCCTGTGAGTGTTGCTGGAATATTTTTTTTTTAACTTTTCTAGTTTACTAACGTAACTTGTTTTAATATCAACTCATAACGTACATTTTTATATAATTATTTCAGAGAAACTGGAAATAGGTAAAAAAGAAAATAAAGAAGATACGCATTTTTACATTTTTTTTGTTTTTTGCAATTGAATGGATTTTTGTTCAAGATGTTTGATGAATTTAGTTTTTTGTTTATTATTTATAAATCTATTATATAAAAATGCACTGTAGGCCAAAAAATATACTTTCATGCTTTCTAGGTTCTTTCGTTTGATGCTGTCTTTAAAAAATCTCTCTGTGCTAGTATACTAAATTAAAAATAAGTAATTACATTGTAATACAAAATCTTACTGATTCTTAAAATCTTCTTCTTGCACATGAAACCTTTTATTTTCTAATTTGAACAATTCATTGATGTGGACTTATACAAACTGTACCTTTTTTTACATTTCGAAACATTGGTTTTGCTGAAATTCCATCTTATATATTTCAAAGGCTAATTTGATGAGGCATTTAAAGTCAGCAAAACCCATCACTGCTCTCTGATTGGCTGACAAGTTTAGGATATTCAATAAGTTCCCTGCATCCCAATCGGCACACTATCCACACTTTTATGGGTAAGAAAAAAATTTAAAAAGCTGTGCGTAATGACGTGGTCACAGCTCACTTCCGTAACAAGATGTTTCAGTGTGTGCCAAATTGTGCACACTCTTATCTTAGACACTAAAAGGTATGTACATTTTCTTCTGAATTTTTTACATTTGTTTTACTTTAAGGGTGCAGTTTAAGTGTTAAGATTAAAATGCAGTGAAAGCCTAACTGAAATATCTGCTGAACAAAGTAAACAACCTGTTCTTCCATTTTATGACCTCAAGGGACGTGTGGGCATGGTTTATTGCAACTTCAGTTCTTCGTGTGCTCCCTGTTTTTACTTTAAATCTTTAATGTATTTCCATAGTCCTTTATCAACTTCTAATCCAGATAAACAGACTCTGGCTAAACTGCAAAGACTGTATATTTGTGAACCCTGGAATGGCTTCCAAATGCTTACATGAAACTCTTATCAGTGCACTAGCACACACGGGACCAGGGAGAAACACTGGTACAAACACACTCCGATGTTCGTTAGCACAAAATCACATCCAAAAACATTAGTTAGTTTGCCTGGTTTTGCTCGAGTTCATGCTGTGTGTGTTGTGTGTCTATTTATGAATGTGTGTTTGACTCTCTGTGTAGCGTGACCATAAAGTGCAGCCAATCGATGGCCATTTTCAGAGTGTGACCCCGTTACCAACACTGCTGACAAACTGCTTGTTCACAGGGGATGGATGTGAGCAGAACCACTTCACTGAACACATAATTTCACATACACACACCCTGCCACAAAGATACAAATCTCGGGATTTTCAAAAACTGAAAGTTTCTTATTGGAGCTTACAGTAGCAGTAGATAGCATTTAAGTGATTAAGCTTCAGTACAGAAACAGTAAAACACTTAAGCAGAAAAGAGTTTATCTTATCTTAAAAACTGTCCATATGGACACAGGTTTGACAAACACCATCCTCATGAAAACTCCCTTAAAACAGTGTAAAGAGTTTGCCCATCCATTAATTGGCTCTTCATCCTAATCCCAAAGTTATATGGGCTAATACAAAGCTTGCGAACTAGTTTCTGTTTTGTCTTATATGAGTCTTTTTTAACAATGTGTTCGAAAGCAGGGTACAAAAAGACAATAATAACATTCTTGATAAAATTAAATTCTCCTCTATTATGTACAAACAACAATTTTGCTTTGTCCCATTAATTGGTCTTGTTCAAAACCTGCATTGGTGGAGTGACTGATATTAACCTGCATATTGGTGCAGTCTGGCAGCTCTCTTCTCTAATTAAATTACTTCAGTATGCATGCAGTCCAATACATGCCATGAGTCATGCTTAAGTACAGTGAACAGTAACGCAATGCTTGCTATACCAATAGAAGCAGAAGCTGATACTGGTGGCAGCAATAAAAATTTGTGTGTAGGTGGGTTTGTTTTCGTGATTTCAAAGCTCCCTGAAAAAGCATTCCCTTGTATTAAGCGGTACTCTAGACTGAACATTCACTTTATTAGATATTTGCTAGATTTCTTGTCATTTCAACAAGTTTAACCAATAACTATTTTTGTTCCATTTGGGTAAAATTAAGCTGAAACAAGAACAAAACTTGTATACACATTTATCTATTGTAAATGCTGAAAAGTTATATAAGAGATGATGAAAAACAAACCGATAAATAAAGTAAAACATAAGTGGCCACTGATGGTAACTATATGATTATGTTTATATGCCATAATCCCATTTGTTATGACCCCCTTACACATTTTTAGAAAGTAAACACAAATCAAATACACATAATGTAAAGCATTAACTCTGATAAAGTTTTACGTTAGCATGACTTCTTCCTTCTTGCTCCTTCGATTTCGCCCTGGGGTTTCTGGTATCTCCTTTAACCAATCATCTATTATTAATCTATTTTTCAGTGTGGGAGGGTTTTAAACGGTGATGATCCAATAATAAAATTAGTTAAAAAGTTAAGTCATTTTTTGACATCAATTTTGGTTCAAGTTGAAGTAAAAGAGTGTTCATTTTAAGAGAGCTCATTTAACAGATTCGTACTCAAGTAAAGACCAAGGCTGTTGAGGTCTGTTACTGTTATTTTGTCACTTTATTCTGAACTGTACATTTTAGGTAATACTGTAATTGAGAGCTCAATTTATTTGGTCCCCAAAAATGGTAAACACTCCCCTGTATAAGCACTATTTGGTTGGCACTGAAGTTACATTGTAAATGTTGCTAAATAGTCTTACAGTAAGGGGCAAAAACTTTAATTTACACAAAGTGTCATGTTCCAATAGTGCTCTGGCACTTGAGTCAAGGTTTGGCCAATTTATACTTGTGTGTCAAGCCTACAAACTGTCCTTCACGAACAAATTTGAACCAGTTCTGGACTTGGAGTTGGACTCGGACTTAACTTAGACTCGAATAGCATTGGACTGCTTTGACTGTGCTGGACTTGTCTTGGACCAAACAATGTTGGACTTGACTACAGCTCTACATTCCAATATTTAATTTTCTTGTTTTAACCATGTAGTGCTTCAATTTACTTTAGGAGATATATTTAAAAACGCATTCAAACATAAGTTTATTGTTACTAATGAACCAATCACTAATTTTCTACTGTTCTTTTTAATGTCATTGTTCTACAAAGAGTACATGCAGCACATCATGTGTTCTTCCAGTGAAACTGAGAATCCCGTCAATGTCAGAGCACACTCAGCAGAGTTGAGCAAATGACAGATAATCTGCATCAGTCTATGAATGGGCTGAAGGCAGATGCACTCGAGATGAACATCCCCACTCATTTCAAATGGAAATCTGCAGCTAAGCTACCAGAGAAAACCGTACTGCCTGTTTACCAAGCATTTTAAGAAATGTTTGTCTGCTCTGCTCCCCCTCCTCACCAAGCTATGGCTCAAAGGGAACAGCACAGTCCCTGTTGACTCATACCGCATGCTCTCACACACACACATACACACCCACACCTGCTCTCAGCAGATAAGTGGAGTCTCTGGGCAGGCCTGACTCTGATGGAATTCTGCTCAGCCTGTTTGCCAGAGCGCTGCGAATGCTGCCAGCTTACCCTCATCCTCCAAACCCTCTGTGCTTTTCTCTCTCACTGTGTCTCCTCCTGCACCTCATCTTTTCATTCTGTTCCTCTGTCCATCTTCTAGCTCTCATTATAAAGCGCAAGGTTGAGAGCCCTTCTTGGGACATGGAGGATCAGGAGCCAGAATTACCTTTTCAGCCTGTCAATGACAAGGGACTTAAGAATATATTTTTTTTCCATGGGAAGTATATTTGTAGGCATGTAAGTGTGTATTAATGATGGATCAGTTTGGTAATGGAGGTCATTTGTGCATAAAATCAAACCAGTCACTAAATATAACACCAAACAGAAAATGCATTTATTTTTGTATGCAAGTATGTATTAATGACCCAAACACTTACTATATATATTGTTATACAATTTAAGATTTAAACCTTCTGGCTTTACAAATCATCTGAATTCTACAACAGCCTGGGCTCTATCACATATTGTAATTAAACATTAAAAGGAATGTCACATTGATGCTTTTATGGCCATAACTTGAATGAAGCCTGGTACTGAGTAAAAGATTTAGGGCAAGTTTGGCACTTGTCTGTCACATCTGGCCTTCATCAGGCACAGGTTGGTGGTATGTAGGCCAAACATAATCAGATTCTCTAAGGAGTGGTATTGATTTTAATGCAGTGCAGAAGACATGGGCCAGACGTTTCATAAAAAGTTAACTTGGCGATAACTTGATGCCCACCTTTGACCCTTGGCTGGAATCAAGACCTGGTCCATTCATTCATTCATCTTGGCTTTATTCCCTTTCGGGGTCGCCACAGCGGGAATGAACCACCAACTCTCTGGCATATGTTTTACGCAGCGGATGCCCTTCCCTGCCGCAACCCATCACTGGGAAACATTCACACACACTCATGCACACTTTAACACTATGGGCAACCGTTCTTATTCAATTCACTTATACCCCATGTCTTTGGACTTGTGGGGAAACCGGAGCACCCGGAGAAAACCCACGCGATCACGGGGAGAACATGCAAACTCCACACAGAAATGCCACCAGCCCCAGCCGAGCCTAGAACCAGCGACTTTCTTGCTGTGAGACGACCGTGCTACCCACTGCGCCACCGTGACGCCACCCTGGTCCATTCACTTGCCTTTATTAAGTGTCGTAGTCTAGAAAAACAAAACTATGTGAGTGAGCGGTAACATGAACCCTCATTAGTTAATGCATAGATTAACCATGAATTTATGGTTGAAGTTGATGATAAATTAACATATCTATTAACCCATTCAGACCATGTAACTTGTAAAATACACATCACATTACAGCACTTGTTTTATATTCTTGACAATTACACTTAATTTTCTTCTTGTTTTTCTTGACCTTGAATGTGTTTGATTCATAACATGTGCCTGGATATTAAAATCTGAAAATAAATAAGCTGTACTGTTTTCCATATATATAATAAATGAATTAGATTATTTTCCCAGCGATGGGTTGCGGCAGGGAAGGGCATCCGCTGCGTAAAACATATGCCAGTGAGTTGGCGGTTCATTCCGCTGTGGCGACCCCGAAAGGGAATAAAGCCGACATGAAGATGAATGAATGAATGAATTAGATTATGAGTGTCTTACAGAGAAGAACATTTCAAACTAATTATTGTATTACTGACACTTTGAGGTAAACTAATTAAAGTATTTTAGTTGTAATTTAGTAAAAAAGTAATTTAAATTAAGTAACTAAATAATGATGAGTTCACAATGATGTCACCACCAGTAAAATCACCAACTACTAATAATATTCCTATTAATTATTCATTCATCTTCATGTCGGCTTTCTTCTCTTTCGGGGTCGTCACAGCGGAATGAACCGCCAACTCTCTGGCATACATTCACTCTTTTAACACTATGGGCAATCATTCTTACTCAATTCACTTATACCGCATGTCTTTGGACTTGTGGGGAAACCAGAGCACCCGGAGAAAACCCACGCAATCACGGGGAGAACATGCAAACTCCACACAGAAATGCCACCTGCCCCAGCCGAGCCTAGAACCAGCGACCTTCTTGCTGTGAGACGACCGTGCTACCTACTGCACCACCGTGACGCTCCTATTAATTAATTAATTAATTAATAAAGAACTAATAATGATATATACCTTACTTAAGTAAATCCTTAATGGAAAAAATGAAATACAAAACAACAGATTCTAAAGTTCATGGTTAAGTTACTGGACAAGACGAGACAGATTTAAAAGAAATGTAAATTTCTAGCTGTAGCTGAACGTATTTCAGCATCAAGCTAGTGAGTGAGAGCACAAAAGAGAACAGACTACATAGAGAAGCTAAGCAGAGTGAAAGAGCCCAAGAGCACGCCAATTAGTACTGATGAGCGGAACAAGAAACAGGTGGTCACATAACACACGGCAGGCTAGAAATTGTACAGAGACGAGAGAGAATCTACATAAGACCCTAGCAAAAATGCGTTTACTTTTGCTTGTTTTCCCAACTATTCTCAAATGATTTGACAAGTGCCTTGTTTCTCTTTCCCTCTCTCTTCTTTTGTCGCTCTTTCTTTTCATGACAACCTGTGCACACAGAGCACTTTTACTTAAATTGGTAATAAGTATGAAATAATAGTTTTCATAAATCTGCAATAGAGGGGCTATTTTGAAACCCAGTCATACCCTCATTCTATTTTCTTTTGAGGTTTTAATGAAACCAGCACCAGACTAATACGTCTTCTTAAGATTCACTTCCTAACATAGCCTTTCAAATAAACCAGCTTTGGGGTTTAATTAACAGTCAACAAGGTCATCTTAGACGGTTAGTATAGTCTGTTCATTCAAGAAATCATCATTATTAAATATGTTACATGTTTAGATGTCTTACTGTTTGTTTAACCAAACACACCTTTCATTCTGTAATTTGATTTGTTGTAAGATTTCAATCAGCCCTGGAAAAGCTTCCAAAAGAATAGACGTCGAAATACTGTACAGGTGTTTTTAAAATGGTAACATTCTTATTATCTACCTCATGGTTAGTTGCTATTTTACAGTTCATAATAAAGTTTTCAGGTGACATTTGAACACTCTGTTAAGCCTCCAAAGTCAATTTTGCTCAACTACTTGAGTGTTCATCTTGTAGCCTGAGCATGATTGACTTTGCCGCTCCACTGCTTCGAAGCCCTTCCTAACCAGCAATATTCACCATTATTTCCCACACTCTGCAAAAGGATAACATATTCAAAGCGTTCTTTCTCTGTGCTTTTACTGCTAATTGGAGAGCATGCATGAATCTGCCGACTAACGCAATTTATATGTATGTAAATTAGTTTTTGAACATGAGTAGATGGCTGTGTTATATTATTGCTACAGCAGTGCTTGATAATCTGGTTAAGGAGGTCTCTGTCTCATTATTTTAGTTTTTATGAAGAATGTGATGGGATTAATGATGTGTTCTTTCATGATTGGGGTAATGCTTAAAATCTGTTGAAATCATAAGGGACCCAGCATAGTTTCATTGAGAGAAAACCCAAAGCCTAAAAATTTAATCAAAGAAAGAAATTGATCAAATATTGTTGTGTTGTTAACCAAATTGCATCATTTTGGAACATTGTGATGAGTTTTTTTTTGACAAGTTCTTAAAACACCTTTCAGCTGTTTAACAACAACTGCAACAGCAACAGCAACACAAAGCTCAAATAAATCTAACTATCGAAAGAAACAAGATATTTGTAGCAAAATGAGCTATTTGGGGTTAGGTTTTAGGTAAGCACTTAATTCAAAGATGTCAAACTTAATTCCTGGAGAGCTGCAGCATAGTTTAGAGCCAAACGTAAATTAGCACACCTGATTCTACTAATTAAGCGCCTCTTAGCTTGTAAGAAGCTACTCTTGTGTTTCTTGATACAAGGTTGGAATTTGGAGTAGTTTTACACCCCTGGCTTAGTAGATTAAGAATCATTATAGAACATCCATACAACCTTCACTCAAGTTGATGATACCAGCAGTGGTGGTTAATGATATTTTGTAAAGTATAATTAAATAATAAGAACATCAAGGAACTAATGAGTAATAGAAGCAGCAGAAGTGTGTACATATTAAACCACATAATTGTGTCATTATTATATTCTAAACACATTTTATAGATTGCAGAAAATACGTTTTTATGAAGTAATACAATAAAAAAACAAGCCATGGTAGGAAAAGGGCAACAAATAAGGGAGAAACACTAAACTATATTATAGAGAAAAAAACTATTTATGAAACTACACCAAAAGATTGGTTTGCAGAATGAACACATGAGGAACAGAAAGCAAACTAAATAATAAAAAAGGGAAGACAATCAAACCAAACAAATGGGAAATCAGGAGAAAGAATTGAGTGTCTAAATAAGAAACAAGAGAAACTGTATGCACAAATCCCCCCAAACACATACAGTATACACATGCACACACACAATATTACAGCTACCCGTCATTTTGACTGGTGAAGTCAAAAACTAGAAAAATAAACAACACAATTACAGAAAAAAACTAAGCATGAAATAACAAAAGAAAACTTTAAACAACAATATTAGAGAGATATCCATCACTCAAAACTGAGAAAACAAAACAAAATAGAGACTGGGCCTTACAGAACGGGGTTAACAAAAACAGACATTGGTCATTGGATTGAATAGATGAGATAGAATTGATTGAAAAAAAACTGAAATAGAATAAAAGAATTGGCTAAAATTCAACCGAGATTTTTTTTACATATAAATGTAAGGAATGTGTTAAAAATACTAAAAGTTATATTAAGACAAAATAAAGGAATCTTTAAATGTGATTTAAATGAGATGAGGTTCTGCTGTATGGCACTAAACGTTCACAAAATCTCTAATACACACGTAAAATGGTAATGCGAGCAAATCTAATCTATTATATTAAATATCTAATACAGAAAAAACATATACATTGTGCAACTGAGATTCAAAGCATTTTAAAATAAAATTCTGCTTCAAGCAGTGGTGGAGATAATGAATTTCAACTTCTCACATTAAGTACATGTTTGGGGGACTTGTACTTTCATTAGTGATATTTTAAGTCTGTACTTATACTTGAACTTGTAATTATGCTAAGTAATTGACTTTGTTATGTTTTAAAATCTTACTTTGTTACAGAGTACTGTAAGCCAATAAAAATGTTTAATCCTAATGTACCAATGAAAAAACTGGTACGTTATTTGAGCCAAAAACAAGTTCCGGTACTTGAGAAAAGATACGTTAGCTTCCGCCATAGTAAAATTATCAACTTGGAGATTAAAGACAGCGATAATGAAGTAATTAAGAAAAAAAATGAGAGCCCAAGACTAAATCTAAATCTTTTGAATTTTAGAAATCTAAAAAACACAATAAGGCAAGAAATATGACTTTGTTTTTGTTACATTCTTTAACTTATTTATTTCACATAAATACATATAAAATGACGGATGTTCTGTGATATAAATCTGTGATGTTATGTAAAACGTATGTGACAGCTCAGCTAATACTGTTTAAAGATTCTAAAAGTGTTTAGTAAAATCTGTTTTAATGCCAGGGTCTTATCTTATTCAGCAGTTATGGATAATTCAATAAATACCACCAGCAAAAAAGTAACTAGTACGCTGAGTACTTTATGAAGAGTAATTAGTACTTTTACTTAAGTACTTTTTAAACACCAGTACTTTGATTTGTAATTGAGTACATTACTTGTAATTTCTTAAAAGAAATTCTAATTTACTTTTCAGCACTGCTTTCAAGTTCAAAAAAATGAAATCAACAATAACACAATGGACATTTAAAAATGTTGCAAATAAATAGATTATTACTTTTCAGACCAAGTGTTTGGTTTTTCAAAGCACCAGATCTTGACCACTTCATCTCTCCTTAGCATGGCCTTGGATAGAGAAACAAGTATTGTTGCAGAAACTTGTTCATGAATCAAAGCCCAGAAGAGGATGAAAGGCTTATTCTGTAGAAAAAGCTTCCCACTACAAAGAAAGCAAGACATTTACCGATACCGATCAATAACTGGAGTGCAGCACAACCTTGTTCTGTTTAATTGTAAACAAAAAGGTATGTTGTTCAAGTACATGCTTCTGCTTTCCAATGCCGGCAGCATCCTCGATAAAGCTACAGTGCTTATACTTGTCCTCTTAAAAAGCTTTGGGTGTGCTTATCGTTAAGTCAAGCCCATCCTCTAATACCTTTCCAGGGAAAATAAAATGGTTCAGAATTCAGCATCTTCCATAATCCCCTCTCCAGCCCACATAACAAAGCTGAACACAGGCCCCAGCATGAGAGGAATGTCTTTCTGTGAATCTAACCAGGCTCTTCAGCAGAAAAAAGCAATGCACTCAACAGGAGGTGTTTCGTAAAGTTCCTCTCCACAAGCTGTTTAAGAGTGTGTGAGTCGAGATGGATGGTCAGATAATAATAAGTCGGTCCAGGTAATCTACTCCCGTTGGACTTGTGACTCCCCATTGTGATATAAAGCAGTGAGAGCTGTAACCATAGGGACCACCACTTCCTTGGCAGCTAAACTTCTGCCTCTCATCTCCAAAGCCCTCCTGCCTGCCCTAGTTGGCCCTTTTCTACTTGTCCTCAAAAGCTCTGTCAATAAATCCTCTATTTTTCATCTAGTAGAGCACACCTCAACTCTCACTGCATCTTCTCCACTTGAGGAGATGAGTGCCCTGCTATGCTCGGCAGGAACCTAATATCAACGTTCGGCCTTCTTCCTCTCATAGGCTTGTGCTCTCTATAGTGAACATCATTTTCTGTCTGGAGTACAAAAGTGATTATCTCTGGCTGAATGACTGGTTATGATGGAGAGGGGTGAGGTGCTGGGGATAGAGCAGGAGGGATGTTAGCAACTTACTCCGTTTGCTGGATCTGTGATGTTGTGGACAATCAAAGAGCACATTATGAGTAAGTGGTGAAGGAAACCCAGCTACCAATTGAAAAGGTAATAGGTCTGAATCCCAAGGTCCTTCGGGAATAAAAGCGAGTCAGCAAATGAAGAATTATGGATGTTTATACCCTGCGTTAAAGTCCTCCAGGAAGTAACAGCTCCCACTCGCATTGCTGAATGTGATAGTGGATGCGATTGCTTGTGGAATGGAATAAAGGTATCTCTTTAATGCACTGCTATTCAGCTTGGGTTGTTCAAGGTTGAGGTGACGAACATCAAACAAACAATTCAATGCCTGAAATTTTGTGCCAGGACAAAATAAGAAAACATCAAGGACAGTGACTTAAAACAAAAACCATTGAACTGGTTAAATGAACACAGAAGTGAATTATTTGAAGAGGGAAGTGCGTTTTGGACGTTCTCATACACTCAACATTTAAAAACAAGTCTGAATGCTATATTACCTTCATTTTGAATGTTTGAATAATTACTCATTGTGATTTCATTATTCTGTGTGATTTATATACTAAATGTAAGATCTATCAAATGCATGCATGGCTATGTCTGTTTACACTCTATGTAATTGCTAATTCTCATTACTAACTGATCAATTGTGATATTTTACTTGATCATTTGCACTATTGTCAACTCCTCAATAAGAAAAGTCGAGATAGGCTGGCCCAAAATCGCTAGATGATATCACCATCTATTTCGCATAAATACAACTTGAAGTGCGTGACATACATTACTCGCCCCCCCAATACGTTTTTATCAATGCAAACATACAAGTATTGAAGGTACATGTGTTTCATGTCAGTAAATTAACACATATAGCTTTATAAAACAAACATGTAATGCTAAATAAAATAAATAATATAATTACATTAAATAAATAATAATAATTAAATAATAAAAGAAAAGAAATGATGAAATAAATTGGGGAAAAAAATAACAGAGCCTATAACAATGATTAAAATCCTAAAGGAAATAAAAACGTATATGTCAGAATCCAAGAACTGAACCCAAATGCAGGAACCAGCATAGGGACAAGAAGTAAACAAAAATATTTATTTGGCAAACGTAAATCCACTCACTCAAAAGAGGAGGTAACATTTAAAAAGGTACAACAAAAATCCACTCTCAACTGAGGAGGTAATGCGAAGCTAGAAGGAAGAGTAAACTGTAGATGGGAGGCAGGCAATCAGGACCAGGAGTGGCAGGCAGACAATCAGGTTGAGCAGAGTCTGGGAACATACAAAACAAACGGTGAAGATTCAACCAGGACCAGTAATTTCAAGGTGGAGAAAGTAGCAAACTCCTTGCAGACAAAGTAGCGATCTACCGTTTCACGTTGACGGACTAGCAGTGACTGGAAGAGGTTCACAGGCTTAAATCCTCCACAGAATCGATTACTTGCAGGTGATTTCACTTCCAGCAGTCAGTTGTGTAATCAGCCACACCCAGGAAAGCCACAGCTCACAAGCAACCAATTAAACATAAGACATTTAAATAAATACAACACAATAGACCATGACAGTATAAGGCAGTCCTTTTATTTGCTAAAAAGACTAATAATAATTTTATAATATAAATTAATAATAATAGGAAAGGTTAGTTTTCCCTTCTTCATATATAGTTCATACTACTTTCCAGTTGGTGGCAGTAATGCACCATTAAGAAGGCTTGTGAACTGCCTTTCAATAGCATACGAAGAAGAAGAACCTTGCGTCAGTCGTGAGCAATTATTGTTATAAACAGTCAATGGCATTGACAGGGGAGCAGGCCAGGGTGGGGGCAAATACAGGGTGGGGGCAAATACAGTATGTAAATACAGGGTGGGGGCCCAGCACCAACATTGCAGCCGCATTCCTCTGTCCAAAAAGCCAGAACAAAAGAAGTTGGTAAAAGTCGCCAGGAACAGCAGAAAAAGTCACTAGATTTGTCACTAGTCGCTAAGATAAAAATTTGCTAGAAGGTCTAAAAAGTTGCTAAATCTAGCGACAAATTCGTTAAGTTGGCAACACTGATCAAATGTGCTTTTATTATTGTTTTATACTCTGTTCTGTTATGTGACTATGTTTACACGTCATGTTTGGCTGTTTTGACTGTGGGACTTTTTGAGTTTGTTAGAGGCTTCTCTTCTCACTCCTCTGCTTCTATGATTCGATGTGTAGACTCTCCATATTCTCTCAATCTCCTTAATTAAAATAGGTACCAAAATGAATATGTAAACATGGTAAATTAAAATGATCTTTAATTGGTTTTGGTGTCTTTTTTTAGAGATTTTTCTAACAATTACACTCAGACGTGTAAAAAAAATACTATACTTGAGTAAAAGTACTGATTTCTAACTGGACAAAATACTCCACTACAAGTTACAAGTCACTGAATTAACAAAGACATTAATAAAGGTCTTAAATATCCAATTTTAAAATTACTTAGGTATTTTTCAAGTATCGTCTAGAACAGGGGTGTCCAACGTCGGTCCTGGAGAGCCGGAGCCCTGCACATTTTTGGTTCAACCATCACGAAACACACGTGTTGCACTAATTATGGTCCTCTGATTGGCTGAAGTAGAGTAGTATGCATACTACAGCAGGGTTGCAACTAAAATGTGCAGGGCTACGGCTCTCCAGGACCGACATTGGACACCCCTGTTCTAGAAAGAGTTCTAGAGCCATTTGCAACAATAGGCAAAAATCGAACTCAAACAAAATAATCAGCTATGAACATATTATTTGGCATATAATTGCGTTTTTAAAAGATGTTGATTTTGAGCTGTTTTGTTAAAATTCCTGAAATGCAACTGTGCAAATGTAAAGTGTTCTTCTCCATTGCTTGCATGTTTGTTTCATTACACAAGAGCAATATGATTTAACACCATAAACAACTTCGTTTAAGTCGGCTTTTAAGCATTCTATTTATAAAATAAAATAAATAAACCGATTGCTCATGAAATTATAGAGAATTTCCCACCTAGTTGGCTAACATAGCGTTGCTATGGTTCTGGAGGTCAACCGAAAATGAAATGAAATGTTATTGGACAGAATGTTATATCTTAACATAACCTATTATATATTATATAATATTATTATTATATCCTAATCTTGATTTACTTTTTAAAAATTTCTTTAGCATTTTGGCAGCGTAATAATAAAGACATTCATAAGCTAATATACATTAACATTCAGTTCATTTGTATTTTCTGATCTGTTTTATTTTCAACATTTTGACCCCTTTTTTCAGAATGTGTTACGTATTGCCCACATTGATGGTGACATTAGAATTAAAATGTCACATTGCAGAGAAGAAAGGCCCTGGGATTTTGAATGCTTCTTAATCAGGAATGAGCCTCAAAAATCTTTCACAAAACCTTTTCTCCTCAGAAATGTATACCATGATGGTAGGCAGACCAGACAGAAGGGAGTGCATTATCACTTCTTCATCTGCCTCTAAGAGTTTGCCTTCGTTTTGTAATGAAATGGAATAGATCCAGTTTGTCTGTCTGATTAAAACGTTTTCTGTTTGGAAATCTTTTAATATTTCAGTCAAATTTATTGCTAGGCCTGGTATGCCAGAGTTTTCATTACCCACAAAGCAATTAAAGCTGGCTCTTAAAGTAGTAATGCCAGCCGAAATTAAAAATCTGTCATTGTTTGTCCTGCTGTTGTCATGATGTTGTAGTTCATTTGAACTAACTTTTAGTCTGAGAATCTCAAATGTTTTCTAGAAAAATGCTATACAAAACAGTCCTTTTCATTTCAATATTTCCTGAAATAAAGATTACATTTTATTCAAATGTCAACATAATAGTCAAAACTGAATTTAAATACAGATTTATAATAGCAAAGTCATATAGTTGGAAGCTTATAATGGCACAATATCTTAAAAGAGCTGTAAGCTGATCTGTAACAAACATAAAATAATTAAATGTTTAACATGTGTTATTGCAGCACCAAGTGAGTTAAAGAAGTAATTTACTACATTTAAAAATTGTTCATTGATATTCAATTATATGGATATATTATTTTTTGTTTGGATAAATTGTAAATTTTCAGAACTTGTCAAGTTTGGAGGTGAAATGGCCATTGTCACCAACGCTCAGCCCAAATGATATATAACATCTAAATCTTAGAGCCAGAAAGAAAGAAAACAAAGCTAAGATCAACCAAGCAATCCAAGATCAAGCAATTTATGAGTCAAACAGTCAAACTATCGCTTGTCAGTCTGGATGTGTTTATGTTTCACTATTTTCCTTTGGAGAACACACCAAACTCAGGCAATACAGACACTAGGCTTGTTCTTCTCTTCTGGGAGCTGTCATGCTTTCAAGAGCAGGGTGTCTAATAACCCCTGTTCTCAGGTTCCGTGAAATGATGCTTTCAATAAAAGAAAACATGGTGGGGGTTCAAACATGTTTTGTGGTTGCTTTGCAATTTTTGGCACCAAATTGCCACTATCAAAAATCTGTGTCTTAAGACAGTCATTCAATAGATCTTCAGGTTTTCAACAGTACAAGCCCTGAACAGATCTGAAATGGCCAGGAATGAGTCCAGGGCTGATTCTAACAGAACATCTCTGGAGAGCTCTCAAAACAGTATTTGGGTGAAAGCATCAGTCAAGTTTGAATGACCTGAAACAGTACAAGAGTGGTCCATTATTTCAGAAGAAAAATTTGGAAAACCTACAGTATTCATGGTTAAAGGAAGAGATTGACTTTACAAATATTTTCTAAAGGTAGTGCTCCCAATATTTTTTTTTTGCCGTTTTAACACAACATACATTTTCTGAGGGGATAAGAATTTTTTTTCTAATTTAAATTTTAGTTTCAATTTTCTATATTTAGCCCATGACTGTATGTGAAAAAAATATCGACAACTTTTTGGTTTCTCATTTCGTATTTGTATGAAAAACATTTTCAAATACTTACCTTGGCTCTTCATGAAAAACTAAGTTTATAATTATCTTTATTAACAATGCTCTAACAAAACTATTTAGATGAAGGCCAGTGTACTTTATCAGTATCTAATCAACACAAGCAGAGCGGCACTCACAACTCAAAATATCTCTGTGTAGTTTTTCCAGGGTGTGAGTCACCCTCACACATTTTAAGTGGAGCAAAACACAGCTGATATAACCTAAACACGTAGTCAGAGGACTATGACAGCAGCGCCGCTGATAGGAGAAGCTCCGTCGACTTGGATTTGTCATATAAACCAAAAAGCACACAAGACCTCATTCTCCAGGTGAAAAAGCTTTAACCTGGTATTCCCAGACATTTATAAAGCCTTTTCCTGCCGCCCTCCATTCCACCTCATCCCTTCTCCACCAGCAGTCTCATCTTATCTTTCCGCTGCACACTCGTCTGCTATCCAGGACAGGCGCTAGGATGCTACTATCCAGCGAAAGGGATTTATTAGGATTCATTATGTCTGTGTATGTCAAGGCCGAGCTGCGCCAGTGGAATCTCATGATAACAAATATTAGATAGTTCACTGCAACAAAGACTTTCGATTCTTTCTGGAGCAAAATGAGAGAAACAGAGAGCGAAAAATAATAACTCGAAGCAAATCTTCCATTTCTCAAACGCATGCGCTGTGAGAATCATCAGGTCTCTTGTTAGAATAACACAAATCTTCTCATCTGTCTCATTGGTGCTGGATTTGGTTTGACAGTGAAGTGCGGCTGCTCCAGCGCTGTTAAATAAAACAGCAGGCGAAAGCTAAACCTGTCAGCCTGTCTTTACAGCCTCAATGACGACTCACTCATATATGCTTCCCTCGTCGATAAGACTCAACTTCAGACAAGAATCTCACACTCTGGATTTCAGAAAACACTTATACTGACAGTTAAAACAGCATTGGATTTAAAGCAATCCTTTCCATCAAGTGTTTTGAAACTTATATGTGTGTCTATAGTGGTGAGGACTCTTTATCGAGAGCTATCTGGTGTGGAGATAACCTTACTTGTAATGCAGTGTAAGCTCTTCGGAGATTGCCAGGGAAACGTCTGCACACCACCTATTCATGAAAGGTCATCTCTGGGAGGCTTCCTCGTGCTATTCTGAGAGATAGCTTTTTTGTTTTGCTACTGATGCAAAAACGTAGACACATCTGAAGTAGCCAGATTTAGACAATAATAAACAACAAAAAAGTTACTATTATATGACATGTGTTCAACTCAAGAAAGACAAACATGACAACTTAGTATAAATCAGGATAAATTGTGTCAATATAATTTCTAATCTTTCAGGTCTTCTTCCATTTATTAAATTTACATTTACTTACTTAAAACAGTCTTCTATTTCATATGTTCTATAAATAAGAGGGAATTAAGAGAAAGAATGAGAAAAAAGATGAGAAAGAAGAAAAAAGAGCTGTTTTCTCAAACCCCCTCCAAACTCCCCCTCCACACACACACACACACACACACACGCACACACACGCAATCACACGCATGTACACATGCACACACACAGACACACACACACACAAAACTACAGCCACATGGCTGGTGAAGTCAAAAACAAAAGAAGGACAACAGAAAAAATAACAACAGCAAATTACAGTTTAAAAGCATAAGACAACACATGAAACAATAAATAAATAATTAAACAACAATATTAGAGAGATATCCACCACTCAAAACTGAGAAAACGGAACAAAAAAGAGAGTGGGGCCTTACAGAATGGGGTTAACAAAAGCAGACATTGGTCATTGGGTTAAATGGATAAGTTAGAATTTATAAAAATTCAGTCAACATGGAATTTTCTCAATTAAATAATATCATGTTTGTTCTATTGAAACCTTCTTCCTTTTAATCAATTTATCTTTACTTACTTGGACTTAAAAACATATTATATTCTATGTGCCAAAAGGTAGTCGCTTCACCCACTCGCTGTCCAGGTTTGTGCAGAAGGCTAGATTTAAAGTCAAATACAACAAAAAAAGAATAATAAAGGCAGGTTTAATTTTCTTGCAACTGTACGATAAAGATCTAGCTGGTTGTGAGGCGTCAATCGCTTCTCATGACCCCAGGTAGACTGAGCTCAGGCTGATAGTTGCACGAGTGACAATTGACTCAAAATTGACTTCATTCCCCTTTCTTCGTAGCAGATACTTTTTACTCTCTGCATCAAATGGACATTCAATATCAAGTACAGAAATATGTGAAGATTGTCATGCAAGTTCCCTCCACACACGTAATCACCTGCATAACTTGACAGCTTTGTGCTTTCCGTGTCCTCCTGTATAGTCTTCACCTTTTGCTCATGTTCCTGAAAACCTCAAACCAAGAAAAATGTTTTGAAGTATTATCCAAATTTTGATTAAAGTATACAATTTTTCAAGATCAGATACACCATATACACTTCTGTATATATTGACCGTCTATGTACTACTGAACTGGTTCTCAGCCAATTCTACCAAAATGTTCATTAAGTTTGGTGTTACTTTTAATTTAATTTGCTCCTTTCTCTAAAGCTAAAACAAGCTAACCTTGCAGAAATGTGTATTAGCACTCCACTCGTCGATAGCTCTGCCTCTCTTTATTATGGAGTTAATTTGTTAAACCACTTTTACCACAAGATAAGTAAATCAATACAACCCTACTCTACAGTACACACATTGGTTATAACCAGTAAGGCTGCACCTCTAATTTCAGTCGACTATCTACTTTTTCCACATTAAAACACTTTCCATTGGACAGAGATGCCCCAATGGTGTCATCCTGATGAAATGTGAGCACCTTGTGTGAAGAAGAACTCCAAAAATGTGATTTCGACTCAATGAAAAGTGATTAGCAGTTTCCAGGCTATCGCAGACTGGTCAGTTGAATCTTACTGTAAGTATATAAACCATTAACCTTTTGTCATATTACAAATTAAAATATTATAAAAAGTTATAACTCTGACTTGAATATGCAAAACAACACTAATTAGTTATTGAGTTGACTCATTATTCAAAGTGATTTGCAGTGCACTTATTACAGTGACATTTCCCCAGCAGCAAAGTGAGGTTAAGTGTTTTGATCAAGGACGATGAGAATGGTGAAAGTTAACGCTTAAGGGCTTTGAACCCTCAGCCTTTCAGCATTGCGTCTCTATAGACTTCACTACTCGTGCCGCTCAGCTTTCAAGACATGAATCAACAGGGATCTATTGTTCTTACTGACAGTATTATACTAACAACAACCAACAGTGTCGAATCAAATAAATAATGCAGTGTTTACCACATAAATGGTGACAAGAAACACGTTTAAAACACACTCTGTCAAATCTGAAACGATTCGCATTAACAGCTTCCTTTAGTATTTAAGAGTACTGTCTTTACAAAAGCGTTAGAATCTCGTCGTTTTTACGTAGTCAACGATTTAATAGAAACAATAAGAAGCCAGTTTTCACTGAAATACAATGGCTGAAAAACTTTGAGACAGCCCACACTATACTTGAAAAAAAATAATTGGTTAGTCAGAGCAGCCTGACTAAAAGACTTGGATTAATGAACCCAGTGAAGTAATTAGGTTTTGTGGACGTACGTGTAACAAATCAACCTGGTCTTAATGCTGTTTGTGGGTGGGTGGTATATGAAAGATTGAAGCAATGAAGTCATTATTTTTAACTTCTCGAGATAAACATTAGCTGAGAGAAATGTCTTTTAATAAGACCTTCCCCATGCAGTGCATTACCCACACATGCACACATTGCATAAACGCGTACAGCCCTGCTTGAAAACACACCTCCATCCGCAGTTCATTAAAATGCATCTTACCTCAATAATTGATAGGAAACTATAAAATGGAAATGTGTTTGGTATTAATTAATCATTTTCAGGCCGTAGCTAATCAGCACTTTTCATGGTGGTATTAAACACATACACACATACACAGGCACTCTCTCTCGACCCCTTTCACATGCACAGAGCTGCAGCTTTTTGACAGCAAGTTATATAATTCTCTGGCCGATATAAAACGAGTGATATTAGCATATTAATGAGTGGTGCTCAGGCTGAAGAGGACGGATTAAAACTGAATTGTTGTTTGCAGGATTTGGACATTGTTTCTCAAGTTTAAAATGAAAATGGGGACTTTTCTGCAGTAGCCCATTATGCTTCTCGTTTTAACAAATCTCTCATTGCAGGAGTTATTGTTTATCTTTCGTCCTTGGTGATTTGAATAACTCCTGTCCTTTCCACGACTGATTACTGTTTCTTAATCACAGCTTTAGGCAAAACAAGCTGTGGGAGAGTCCTGCACTGTTCTTTGTAAAAAAAAAAAAAAATTGCAGTTTTCCTAGATTTGTTTTATATTAAGCAAGTGTCAATGTCCAGTAGCTATTGTGATTTGTTTGTTTTGATTGTCTCAAAGCGTCATGGTGGCGTAGTGGGTAGCACCAACATCTCACAGCAAGAAAGTTGCTGGTTCTAGGCTCGGCTGGGGCAGTTGGCATTTCTGTGTGGAGTTTGCATGTTCTCCACATGATCGTGTGGGTTTTCTCCGGGTGCTCCGGTTTCCCCACAAGTCCAAAGACATGCGGTATAAGTGATTTGACTAAGAACGATTGTCCATAGTGTTAAAAAGTGAATGTGTGTGTGAATGTTTCCCAGCGATGGGTTGCAGCTGAAAGGGCATCCGCTGCATAAAACATATGCCAGAGAGTTGGCGGTTCATTCCGCTGTGGCGACCCCGAAAGGGAAGAAAGCCGACATGAAGATGAATGAATGATTGTCTCAAGGGATATCCTGTACTCAAAATTTTAAACTGTACAAAGCATACAAAAACTGAATTAGGCATTTCCCTAAAAGCTTCACACACGTTAATTCTTTAAATTTAGAAACTTAGAGATGAATCATATTGAAATGCTTAATAAACAAGGTTATATTTACTAGTAGTCTTTCAAAAGATACATTTTAGGAAAGGTCTTTGTAAACACAGTTTAAATGTTTATAAAACAATATAAATAATATATACATATATATGTACAAAACACTGGTAATAACTCCAGAGTACATTTTTTATTTTTAAAATAATAAAAAACAAATTGCATAAATATATTATTGAAAATAAATAAAATCATCTAGACAGATTTTGGTAACTTTAATTTGCTATTTTAAAATTAACGGTAATTTCAAGTTTCAGTCTAAATTTTTCTTCTTTTAACCCTTGTATGGTGTTTGGATCTGTGTGACCCATTTTCAGTGTTCATCAAAAGAAAAATTAGACAAGCAATTTTTATTGGAAACTGAGATTCACTGGCCTTGGCTCATTTTTTGTGAAACACGTATATCAGAACACATTTTCATGACCCCACAACGTATACCCCCTACACATTTATATAACATACAAAGTGTTCAGGTCTACTGGACTCAGGGCATGTAAAACTGTGATTCTGTACCTTTATTCTGTCTTCCCACACAAACTAATTCACACATAAATATACAATTTTAGATTTTAGTATACAATTTTATTACTGTGTGAATTAAAAGCCCCAAAATGCAATGGGTCTAGCAGACCCTCCAACCCTGCCAAAGTAACAATAATGAGAACATCACACATGGTTTAAATTGTAAATGTGAAGAAATAAGGTTAAATAACAATAAATAAAGAAGGTTTGCTCTTTATATCACTTGTTTCTTGGCTAAAGTAAAATTACATTTGAAGTATTTTAACATAAAAGGTCTTGATGGGTTGAATTAAAACCCCCAATGCAGCCACAATGGAGCAATGGGTCCACCAGATCCGCAAACACTGCCTGAGTAACAACAATATGAACACCACACAAAGGTTAAGAAACAGTTTAAACCACAGGTGACAATTTAGATTTTAATGGGGTATTGCTATGTAAAATGCTATGTTTATCGCTTTTTTAATTAACAAAATAAATAAAACACCTACACTGGAGTTGTTTCACCCCAAAAATTACCTTAAAAACCCTGAAAAAACAAATGGCACAAGAAAACCCTATAAAGCATGAACCCTAACCTAATTTAATGTTATCTTAGACCCCTAAAGCACTGAAAGGTGCTATGACTGGTTTTGGAGAAGCCAAAAACCTCACTTTGAAGTCATTAGTGTAAAGATACACAATAGAAAACAAACATTGTATTCAATCCTTATTTTTTATTATAATATTCATTACCGTGCTATTATGATCTGATTGTAAATGTAGTGTGCAAAATATTAAAAGAGTACTAAATCACTTAGTGAGTCTTTAATGTAAGATATATAGTGAAGTGTTTAATTTCGATGTCTATTCTCAAGAACAGCATGTTTCAGCCAGGCCTCTGTGGCTTTGTTAGACTCACCGAGTTTCTGGAAGAGAGCGCTTGTCGCTGCTCTGAAATCAGTTGGCAGACTCTGTTGAGAAGTCAGGCTGACAGCTGCGGTCTCATTTCCCTTCCTCCAGCTCTACCAATGGCTGTCAGCACAGGGGAGCTCACCATCACAGCAACCAGGGACATCTTCCTGCCTACAATCATGAAACAGCGATGAATCAACGTGATTTGAATTAAGATTTACACTTTGTCTCTCTCTTTTAATTCCACTCTCGATATTGTATACTGTAGTTAAACTACAGGTGGCCTGTTTGTTGAACTCTGATACAATACGCTGATGTACGCAGCTCGACTCAGCCCAAAACCTTGTGTGTGTTTGGGTGTGTAGATGATCCACTGCTTGTAACCCTGTGATATTGAGTTTCGGTTTGCTGGAGAGTGTCTGAGGTGAGGGCTTGTTCTCTGTAATGGGATTTCTGCCTAAAAGTGTAGAGCACAGCATCAGCCGCGTTCTCAGAAGAGGCAGAGCTCAGCAATGGGACAGCTATGTAATACACTCTGCTTCACAAATCCACCCTGCTGCTCCGGGGAATTGACAGTAAAGTAGACAGAATCATATGAATCTATAAGGGTAACTTTTTCTTATTTGTATTTTTTTTTTTAAATTTTTTATGTTGCTTTGGGATCTAAACTGTGAAGCATGGGTTAAAACTGATTATAGTTTGCGTAATCTGCATTATCGTCACCCATTCTCCAGTGCTTTAATAATCAGATTCTAAACAAAAAAGGATGATCGAGGAAATGTTCATTTAATTTAGGGAGTGATATTTACTGTTAAATTTGTGAAATTTTCTTATTAAATTCATTCCATACCCAAAAAAGGACACGTCAGACTTATTTAAAAATCACGCGTCAAGTGAGTTCCACATAAGCATTTTGAGTAAAATTACCTATGAACTCTTTTGTTGAAAGCACAAAATATAATTTCTAAAAATAACATGCAAAAACATCATTTCCCTCTTAACACAGGATTTTTAAGGAAAAACATTTCATTTATTGAGTGAATAATCATTAGTCAAGTGAAACAAAACAAACAGACCAACATACTGAGCACTGATAAACACCCATCAAGTACCAAACTCTCTACAAATGAGAGCATTCAATTAAAAGATTTCACAAATTTTTTTTTATTTCTTTAAGATATTTAAATAAATAAGCATTTAAACATATCACCAGAAACAAAAGAGAATTTATTAATTTTGATAAAAAGCCACTAAATCAAAATGTTTTTTTAGCATGTTGTACACAGCAGATAACATATGTAAATGTGATTACTTGTATTATTTATGTATTCAGAACAAAGGGGCATTAAATAAAACTAAGCAAAGCGTGTTCATTTTTTGAGTGAGGTTTTTCATGTTTTTTTTAATATTTGCCAATATACTGTTTCATGCCCGATAACTGTAGTCTGCAACCTCACTCATTTATTCAAGTACAAACAAGTTATTTCATTGATCTTGCCATGATGTCCATTCATGTTTGGCACAGGTACACAGGTCACATGCTTGTTTGCATACGTGCTTGTGCTTTGCCTTTGATGCTGCAGCTGTCCAGGTTCTGGGATTGAGAGGCTACCACTAACATACTTTCATGTTAACAAGCATGTTCCTTCAACAGCTCTTACTACTAATGAGGGAGAGAAACCTTTGACCCAATCAGACATCATCTGGGTGCATCGTTTTTGATAAACTCCAGTCACCCAAAACAACACTGCATTAGCTATATTTACAGTGATATTTACAGTTTTTTATTTAATAATTTTAAAATGATCTGCCTTTCATCAATCATTTTGTTTGTCTGTGCATAAGTAAATGATTCTCATATTTTGGAGATTCTAGTTATGTAGGTTTTTCCTCTTAAGGTTTGCCATTCTTTTGAAGGACAACTAAAATTTATAATGCACACCTGGACTGCAATCTGTGCAATTTTTCTCTTGTTGAACCTGCCAACAATGTGTAGAACTGCACATGTGTGGCATTTAGACAGCCAACTCTCCATCAGAATCTTCTGCCTCCCCCAATGCTCAGATGGAAGAAAAGAGGATTATAATGATGAGAACATGAAAGCAGGAATGTTGGACTTGAGAGAGAGAGACAGCACAATGTTTGTATTCTACATGTTTTTTGTAGTTCCATCAAGCGAAAAGAGCCCCAATTTTTAGAAATGGTCATTGATGGGTTGTGTAACATGGCTTTAAAGTTTGAGAAAAATACAGCTTCAGGGGTTTGTCTATATAATTGTTGCATTTAAAGGTGACCTCAGGTAAAAGTTAAAATCCCCCTAAACTATAAAAATCGATCCAACGGTTTTATTTTAATCACAACAAATGCTTTATACCCTTTGAGAATGAGCCTAATGGAAACTCACAGTAATTTATGTCAAACACTGTAAACACCTCTCTTTAATTACTATAAATGCCTCTGCTTTTTGTCCAGTAAACAGAATAGACCACCATTTTGGTCATGAGAAGGCATGGCTTGGAAGGTCTGAGATGTTTTTGGATGCTAATAAATACACAACTGTGTTTATTTACTCCTATCAAAGGAACATTTAAGGATTGAGTCGCTAATTTTTATTTATGCTTTGATCACGTCATTTTACTCCAAACTGTTTTAGAACAAGAGGCGGTACAAAGCAGTATTTGCAATGAAGTTGAAACTTCAACTTGGATATGTCCGAATTCTACATGATCTAACCTCAATTCCAGAACAAGTGAAATCAAAGAAGCAATCCTAATAATGTTGATGAACTTTTTGGTGCCAATACTGTTCAAAACTCTTACGTGAGATTATGTAGCCATGCATTCCTCATGATGAAAAAATACATTGCATATTTTTACTTTGCATTATTATTATTATATTGTTCTTGCATTAAGCGTCACGGTGGCGCAGTGGGTAGCACGGTCGTCTCACAGCAAGAAGGTCGCTGGTTCTAGGCTCGGCTGGGGCAGGTGGCATTTCTGTGTGGAGTTTGCATGTTCTCCCCGTGATCGCGTGGGTTTTCTCCGGGTGCTCCGGTTTCCCCACAAGTCCAAAGACATGCGGAATAAGTGAATTGAATAAGAACAATTGCCCATAGTGTTAAAGTGTGAATGTGTGTGTGAATGTTTCCCAGCGATGGGTTGCGGCAGGGAAGGGCATCCGCTGCGTAAAACATATGCCAGTGAGTTGGCGGTTCATTCCGCTGTGGCGACCCCGAAAGGGAATAAAGCCGACATGAAGATGAATGAATGTTCTTGCATTCTTTTGCATGTTTGCACACGTTACGAAAACGTGACAGACAGCAAAAAACACCTACTTGCAGATAGAGGTGAGGTGAGCCCCTTGTGAGTCATTTGACAAATCGCCCAAAACAGCGCGCAAGCTTAATTTTTCTTTTTACCAAAAAACTAAACCTGAAATATAAACTTAGATTGTTAAAGGCTTTATATATATACCCTAAAAACAAATAACTTTTGTTTAATTGACATCTTATGTCTCTTTAAAAATAAAGTCACCAGTTGCTTAAAAAGATCTTTCAATCAAATATTCTCCTTGTTTATGGTGATGTACATATCCCTCTAAATCGGGAGAGGCAAGGCAAGGCAAGAGGGACTATGGCAAAAGAATGATGCTGTGTTTTGTTGAGTGGATCACATCTGATTGGCCTCTTACTCTCATGCTTAGCACCTTATCCAAACACACCAAACTTGGGAGTAAAGTGGCTTTGAATATGGAGAGTCAGTGCACAAATAATTTGAAAGTTGTTTGTAAAACAGAACATGCTAAATATTTTATAATTATATTATAGATTAAAAAAGTAATTACTCCTTATCTTATGAATACCTTGAAGAACCATTTTAGTCATAATGCAAACGCAGATGAAAAATAACAACATGTCTTCTTCAGTTTACAGCCTGTATTTATGAGTCTCATTAAATCCATGAAATAAGTTATTAGACACACTGCTAATGTTCTAATCGAGTGTTACTATCAGTAAAAGTGATTGATATCAAGTCAACCAAAGGAGTGTTTATATTTCAGATTAAGGTCAAAGAGAAAGACAGCAACCATTCATGAGCACTGAGAAAGAGGTCATTGTGAAATTCTTGCGTATATATGTCAAGCCTATGAATCTCAAGGAATGCTGCAGACAAAAGCAAGGTAGAGCTTCATGTTCAATTCATAGATGGTCTTGTGTCGCTTCTGAAGAGAGCAGGACAGCGTCTGAGCACCCGTCTCCCTCTTTTCCATTCAGAAAAAAATCATTCCTATGCAGTTGGGACAGTGAAGAACTCCAGCCTATAACCAACAGAGGATTTTTAGATGAATACTAAAACTTTAGAAAGCAAACAACAACTGTACAGTCAGCAAAATAAAGCCCCTGAAATTATTTTTCAGAATTGGAATCCATCCAAAGGTTTTAATCTAAAATTAAATTATCATAAAGCACACGTATTCAGCTATTTCTCCATACTATTTTCTATTAAATAAAAATTCACAAAGTGGCATTCACTTCATTCCACTTCTTTGCAGTGAGACATTCATGCAACACTTCAGTTCAGCGACCCCCAGCTAGGTCATGTGTTTGAACACTTCAGCTGCACATGACACTCCCTATATTGCTTTTGGTTAAAGTTACGGGAATAATAGTTCCTATTTGTTGATGTCTTTTAATAACTCATTCAGGGAGGATTGTTGTTATATGTTCAGCTGAGGGCATTTAGGAACAAGTCCTCCTCAGCTAGGTCACATTAAACAGAGCCTGTTTGCCTGAGATCTCTGTTTTTCTTTTCAAATGTAAATCATTTAACTGTGGCTTCGAAATGGATATTAAAAATTCACGACAAAACTTTTTCAAGTGAAAGCACAATCCTATTTAAAGAGTAAAACTGTTAGAGTTTAGAATTTAGGTCACAGGACATTGACAAATAATGTGCTGTGATCATCTGAGGTTATTGTTGTAATGCTGCCGCCACAAGGCTGTGTGTGCTTTTGGCTTTGTTCTCTTCTTTTATCTAGGGAAGACTGCAAGCACACAGTGAGTGGCAGTTCGCTAGATGTGACACACACATATACTGTTTGCAGCAGATGGATTTTATTTTCATTTTCATTAAAAGAGCTTGTACGCCATAGTCCTCATTCTTTCACTCTTTCACAACTAGCAGACGGCGTCCAATTCAGGTTTATATTCTAGAAGGCTATTTTCTAGATGTAACAGGTAATAATAGAAAACTACCCTGTTTCCTGTTGTGGCTGACGTGTGTTCGCATGCACTTTGTATGACGATGAGAAGGCATGGAGGATGAACACGTTACATCACTCAACACACATCACTCTACTTATATACACACTACTTAGGCTTCAAGTTTGGTTACTTTCATATGAACACCTGCCCTGCACGACCATTCACTGCAGTGAATTAGTGATGTGTCATGCGTGAACAATTTGTTCAAAGTGATTGAATCTTTATAGTGAGTCGTGAGTAACTACTCTTCGTAGTGATGATTCATTCTCTCCATCTCGTTCAATCCTACACAAAAGAACAGTTTATTTGAATCGTTCTTCCTCGTTTTTATCGTTCTCAATCATTTCCAATTAATGCAGAACTCAGATGTTAGAGAACTTAAATTAATTTGTATCATTACGTTAACATGTGAGAGTATTTTATGCGGTGTTGTGGTGATATTTCTTGTGTTTTTCTTGCCGTTTCATTTCTCTTATTATTGTATTTTGCTCGGTTCTGGGGTCTTTCTCATAAATGTTTGTTTGTAAGTAATCTTGTTAAGGAATTAACGAAATAGTTATTTATGAATGAACGAAAGAACGAATCGTTCAAAGAGTAGTTCTGTTTAGTGAACAAGAGTCAAAAGAGAGTCACCAAAATGAACGAAACTTCCCATCACTACAGTGGATTTTTAATGTGTGCTAGTCCAGCCAACGCTCACGAACTAATGGAACAGCAAGTTGCATTGTACAGAACCTTTTAGGTATTTCTCTCACAGAATTATATTTCCTGATTTCAAAAGAAATTCTACAGTTTCTAAATTATACTAAATTGCCAAGACAAATTTTTAACTATAAGATGTTAATCAACATTAGGCCTCTTGGTACCTTTTTTTTGCAACCGCAAAAGAGTGCTATTTAAACATATATTGATTCATCAATCGATTGATTGTTGTCAAGTAATTGCTGACAATTGATCTGAAAAGGTTAATGACATCAGCTTTGTCTTACCATACAGTTTTATTATTGTTTGTTCACAGTGTCTATTAGGTCAGCTAAACAGACAAAAAACAGTTTTCCTAAGTGTGGAAGTTACAGTAAAAAAATGCCAGTAACAGGAGAGTGCATTAGACTAAAATGTTGAAAAAAATATATATTTGTAGAGTAAACATGTTTTTCAAAGAACAGTCAGACTGGGACTCTTTATGCCTTTAACTGAAATTAAACTGTGGTGAATAAAAGCTCTTATGATTCAGTCTAATTTGTTTGTTTTCCAAGCACATCTTTTTTTTCCTCCTGCAGTAAATTTCACTGTAAAGAAAAGTTGTTTTATTCACAAATATGTAATTTAACACAACAGCAGTGCAGCAGCACAGTCAGTTTCTGCCTAAAGTCCCTTTTATTGATCCCAGCTGTAGGCGGCCTATTTGATTCTCCATGGAGCAGACATTTGAAAACAAGAAGCATGTAAACAGTGTTTGCTATGGGATTAGCTTTAGCTTTTACCATTAGTCCACCTCTGACTGCAAAGACTTCCATCTGCCATCACCTGCTAAGTAAGACCATTGCTAGATGGCACTCAGGGGGTTGCTGGCATGATTAGAGCTGCATTAAGAGGCAGTGATCATAGCTTTCTATCCGATAGAATGTGTTAATTTTTTATTCATTTTAAGCAGAGCAGAACCAGCTAATTGAAAAACTCCTACGTTATCTGACAAAGTACATACAAAAAAATAATGCATTTCACCAGTAAGATTATTTATTAACTACTGCTAGAAGGAAAACTATGTATATTCTCCTGAAAGTAATACAAAAAGGAGACCAAAAGTGTGATGTGGCTTAAAACAACACTTGATTTTCTCTGAAGACTTTTCGGCATGTTTAAACCACCATGTAACATATTTTATGGTGAATTCTAATATATGACCTACAAACAGCATTTTTAATTACATCCCACAAACAAGCTTCTTTTCAAATCCATTGACCCAGCTAAGACTCCTCATCACTCTGTTTACATGGAAACAAAGAAAACCCTTGTCAGCAGCTAAACTCTACACGATAATCTCTTGCAAAAAACAAATGAACTATGCGAAATCAATAAGAACACAAAGGTCTACCAAACATTAAGACATACTTAAGGGATCCCAAAATAGAAAATGGCAAGCACAAACCCAGCAGCTCGGCAGATGGTAGTCTGGGTTTGTATGTGTGTGATATTTAGCAATATTTCTCCTCCCTCAGAGATGATTTTCAGGGATATTTCCCTCCCTCTGAAATGACAGATTGTGTATGAGTGTTCTCTTTATGACAACAAGAGGGTGTGTGCTTCATTATTTAAAAGTAAGCTCCCGTTCACACTGACAGCATATGAGAGAAAAAAAAGGAGGGAGCATAGCTATCCGAGGAGGTTGTGTCTCTTTACTTCCAAACACTGATTTGCATTTCACTGCGCTGCCAAGAAGCATGTAAACATACACATTCACTCTCATAGGCATTTCCAGCAGCGCCCAGATTTTAAATGTGGCTCTCGTAGTTACGTGCATGTGAACGTTTAGACAGTTAGTTCTAAACTGTTTTTCCACACAGGTGTTTATCGAAAGTCATCGTTTTCTAGGACACATTTTAATGGATTTTTTTTTAACTTTTATAATACAGGCTATGTTATTTTCTAGTTATTGTTATACAGGGAATATAAATGAGTTTGCGGATTACACAAAGTACAGCAAGGATTACAGCAGGATTGCTCAGAGACTGAGATTACTTCTTTCAGAGAACCATTGTAGACAAAAGCCAAGGCCTTAACTTCTTATCAAGCAATTCTCTTTCGTCCCTCTGTACCTGTTTACCAACCCTTTTTATTAACTCCAGATCTATTTCCCAATTCTCACTGGTAGAAACAAACGAGTTCAACATTGCCAGTCCATTGCTAGATGTATCAAGCTATATAAACCATTAAAGTGCTTGGATTTACAGAGACCACAAGGTGAACACCATTCATGGGGTCGCTAGCACCACTTCTTACAGAAACCCGGTTTTCTCATTATGTCTCCAATTCAGGTAATTAAGCTCAGCTCTTCAGTGAGAAAACAGGTTTGTAGGATGAAGTTGTGGAAGAACGAACCAAATTGTTTTATTTGCAGCATTCTGTTCCTCCTTAAATATTGTGTTGCTATGTTTGTTATTCATGCTTGTTTAGGAAGTAAGTGGCTTGTTCACTTCAAGATATTGTGATCTTATGGCTTTTACACTCTAGGAACTAAGGAAGGCCCTCCTAAAGAAAGAGTACATCTATCTTTTTACTCTTTAAGGGTTTAGCTACAGTACACTACAAAAACATCGCTGGGCAAAATTACCTAGATTAATTTTCTTTTTTCTTCATTAAAACGTGCATTTCTGTTGATTTCAAGCAGATATTTTCTGTAATTTTATAGAACATGTATAAATATAACTGTCAGACTTGGGACTACAACCAAAGGTTCAGTGTTCAGTGACGTAACCACTTTAAGTTCACACGAGTTTAAGTTCGATCCAAAGAAGAGGCAACAGAATGAGAAATCAAATAAACTTTTTTTTTATTGATAAAAAGAAAAAAAAAGTGGGAAAAACAAGTTCCCAAAACAGATTAAAACTTCCAAAATAAGTATGATAGAGTAGTTTTAGAAGCAGTGTAAAAAAAAAGGCCAAAATCTTTAGGGGGCAAGACAATAAACAATAAACAATAAACAATAAACTTGCAACTTACTTAAAACGAAGCAGAGCAGTTGCTGAGTTGCAGACCAGGTGACATGCAAACTTAAATACTCTCAAACAGAAGGACAGATATGTGAAGTAAATTTACATGATTAGTGGAAAACTACTATATAGTAGTTATAAATACTATATAGTACTATAAATAGTGACATCAAGTGTTATTGTATATCACTACATTAGACAAGCATGATTTGACATGAAAATTATGATTTTAAGGACCCCTCAGCTCCACTTGTTGGTTAGTTCCTCGCAGTGGTGGTACCTTCAGTTTCCTTTCAAATATGCTTGTCAAGTACTCATAAAATGAATTGTAAATTATATTTTGGCCACACATACATGTTTATTGCACTGTGAAAAAAGCCACCATTACAAAAATAAGAATATTTTTGTTCTTGGCTTATATAGATAAATTCCATTGTGATAACACTATAATTTGCATAAGCCTTACTTGATAATGCATATGTATCATTATATTTATCAATGAAAAGTCTATCAACAATCTCACAATGTGAAGTGGAGCCTTAATTCATTAAATACATTTAAATATGCAATTTCTATTATTTTAAGAGTTATTAACTTAAGTAATTAACTTAATAAATAAAACAAATGTGATAATATTTTTCCATTATCAAATATATAATAATCTACATTGACTAAAACTAGACTAAAACGTTTACTTTTTTAAGGTGACTAAAACATTTTTGATTTTCGTTGTCTAAAATATGACTAAAACTATTGAATTTTGAAATGACTAAAATTTGACTAAAACTAAAACTTAGATGGCTGCAAATAACAACACTGGTGAGAACTCCTGAGTGAGCGACGTGTGTCTTCCTCCAGTTGTGGTCTGGCGGAAAAAAAGATAGGCTATCAGAAGGTCGCCAGTTCGATTCACATACCCCCTAAGTTGAAGTTGGTGTGAGTGATGAGACACTTGCTCTCCATCTTCAACCACCGCAGCTTTGGTGCCCTTACGCAAGGCACACGTTCCCTGACTGCTCCCCGGGCGCCACAACCATGGCTGCCCAATGCTCTGTGTGTGTGTTCATGGTGTGTTTGTTCACTGCTGTGTGTGAACACTGGGTGGGTTAAATGCAGAGCACAAATTCCAGGTATGAATCACTCCATATCTGGCCAACTGGTCACTTTCACTTCTGGGTTTTTTGTGTTGCAGTTCCTGAAACAAGAGTGACGTGTTTGGACCATACAGGCAATGGTTTGGATGACGCACAGTGTGAGAGCACCAGGGTTGCTTCCAAACATTTGCTTGTAGGGTGTAAGAACATAAATTGTGTGCTTTGAACTTTTAACACCTGCAATTTTCTTGTGCAGTTTCAGCAGTAGCTGAATCGTACGCCTGAAAAATCGCAGTGCTGTCCAGCATCAATCAAGTCAAGAAGAGCTTATAAGTGGAGTCAGCTGCATTTAGTTAAGGCAGACCAAAAACTATGCAGGGCTACGGCCCTCAAGGAGTTTGACACCCCTGATCTAGATCAATTCCCCCTACAGCATGTTTTCTTTGTTTTCATTATAGCTGTGTTTGTACATGTCTATGATCTTGTTTGTATTGTGTGAGTGTGCTCCTGGATTCAAGAGAAGACATATTTAAAAGTGTGAAGCAATAAAAAACAAAAGTACAGTATTGACAAAGAAACACGAATTGAAAGTCCATGCCCTTGACAACCCTGATCTCTAGACTAAACAATGATATAATCTGATTTTAATCAAAACGTGGTTTATAGATGTGAAAATGCCATTATTCATCTAACCACATCCCACTCATTTGACACCAAAAAGAAAAGAAAAGCACTAAACATGGCCCAGCTTAGCAGTACAATAAATAATTGCAACCATGACTCATTTTCTTCATGGTACCAACCTATAAAATTTATTTTTCTTTTTATAAGTTTCAATTGTATGTTGGGATAGAACAAAAGACAAGGTAACTACTGATCACCACTGATTTTTTTCATACATTCAAACTCAAATTTTACACGTGGCAGAATTATAAATAATGGCTTTTCAAATATTGGAATTTTTAACAATATCAAAGATTGAAGAAAAACAACTAATACATTTTTAATATGTTTTTTTGTCTATTTGCTACTACAACAGACAATCTTGAGACCTGTGTTTCATTTTCATTCATCCCACTGCAGCTCGTTGCACTGGAACCTTTATAGAGACGGATAACCATTTATGAATTTTCATGTAATGAGTTTGGTCCTTGTCCACATAAAGGTCAGGCTAAGATGAAAATTTGACAAATATCTGCACCTGCTTCACTGTAAGCTAAACCTTGCCCCTTCTTTTTACATAAATGCACAAAAAAGTCCTTTTAATTAAAATCTTAATTAAAACCTGACAGGACTTTTATCAAGGTTATTCAGGATGTAGTTGGGGCTGTCTAGCAGAAAATACACATGCTTCAGGCTCTTTAATCTAGTTCAAACTCTTTCTTTGAATTTTTTTTTTTAAAGAAGACTGGTAGGTGATACAAGTGTATCCAACATGTCTGATATGTCTTGCTCATACAGAACATTATTTGTTAAAAAAGAACACATTTTGATGTTTGAGCTGAAAGTAGTAGTGTTTGACAATGTTTAAAATTTGGGAACAGGAAGAGAAGATAAAACGGCCAAAGTGCTTTCTTTGAAACACCGAGTGAAAGATTTGCAGAACATAATGCAGACACAGAAAATTTTTTTCTTCTTCTTCACTAGCTATAAAAGTAGCTCTGCTCAGAAACAGATATACTATCTATAGCCACAGAAAGAAGATCAAATATTTGTAATTTTTAAATATGAGGAAGAGAAAGACTTATTGTTGAGTATTTTGATTATTACAAAAAAGCTTACTCAGTCTCAGACCTGTTTTCTGGTTAACTCCATGTCTAGTGGTCTCTCTGGAGGAGGGTGCATGTTGTCTTTATTCTTCCACATCCACATAACTATGGAGTACTAAATATTTGAACTGCTCTATTTGAACTTTATTTTTTTTAATAAAATAAGGGCTAAATAAACTAAAAATGTAACTCTAAAATATACCTTAAATCTGAACAGCATAGATTTAAATGAACACAAGCAGGTTTTTACTATAACACTCACTATAGGAACTCACCAATTTCATTGAACGCTTGTTTGTATGGAACCAAACTGAGCTACAACTTTAGAAATCATTCATAATACAACCTACTGAGAATGTAATGCCATGTAGAGATACCAGGGACAATTTGATGATGCAATTATGAAAAATAATTGCAGAATTTGTTTTTAAACAGGCTTATTACACAAACTGCTTGCAAGAACAGATTCCATATTAATGAATAATGAAGAAAGAGTTTGCTCTGCTTAAACAAAGCTGAAATTTAGAGGCTGTTGATTGATTTTTATACCTTTAAGAAATTAGGCAAGCACATACACGATTTAATTTCTTTCGCGGAAATGAAGTAGGCATGGTTTTAAACTGAAAACTACAAAGGAAGAAACAAATAAAAAAACAAGACTGCATCAGAACTCACTCTTCTGTTTCCTGTTAATCAATGGCCATCTCCACCAGCATTCATCACACTGAACCCTTTTTTTTTCCATCTTTTCGATATTGTTATTTCACATTGCCTTTGGGTTTAAATGCACAAATGCCGGTCTAGGATTTTCACAGTTTGTTCTTTTACTAAAGAATGGTTGAGCTAACTGAGAGAGAGAGGAACACATAAAATGCATTCTTTTCTTCATAACATGTCTCATTGTGCTTGTGTACACAGCCTCTTTAATAAATAGCAGAAACTTAAGAGTTTCTGAGAGTAACTTTACCTCCTGTTTCCACAGTGACATCCAATGTTTTCCTAATCCTCCCCTTGTTTTTGTTGGGACACAATCTCTTGCTAGTGTTTTGCTTGTTCTGGCTGCTCAGTGTTCACTTAGCTTAGCATTTTATAATGTTTTTTGTCAAGTCAAGGGTAGTCCCGGGTTGTTTAGTATTCTAATAGCGTGCTTTCAGGCCTTCCTAACAGTCTCTCCCAGTTAACTTGTTTAGACTAAACTTGATATTTGGCTTTCGTTCTCCGTCCTTTCCTACACTCCTCGTGTAATCATTGTCTTCACCTTTTTCGCCCATCTTTAGCACTTCATTATCAAGATTGTATTCGCCTGTTACTTGAAGATTTTTCTTGGATTTAAGCCCCTTGTTCCCAGTGTTTCTTTGTCTGGTCTTTTTTTTATCCAGTGTCAACATAATGATTCTTTTAATATTTATTTACAACTAGCAATTTTACAACCCAATTATTTAAATCCAAAATTGATTTTTTTTACTTGTGCTGGTGATATTTATGTTCCAGTTTACATGACAAGGCTATTAAATTTTTTTTTCAAAATAATCCCATTTTTAGAAGTACAATTATTATATGTATTTTCAATTCACAAAAACTGATGCTTTGTTGTCCAATCTCTTGCTTTATTTACCTTAGCTCACATCATTTTAGTCAATGCACTCAGATGGCGTTGCAGTCTAGATTTGAGGACTTTTATTTAAATCTATTGACTAGCAACAAATCTGGTTGCAGCGTCACGGTGGCGCAGTGGGTAGCACGGTCGTCTCACAGCAAGAAGGTCGCTGGTTCTAGGCTCGGCTGGGGCAGGTGGTATTTCTGTGTGGAGTTTGCATGTTCTCCCCGTGATCGTGTGGGTTTTCTCCGGGTGCTCCGGTTTCCCCACAAGTTCAACGACATGCAATATAAGTGAATTGAGTAAGAACAATTGCCCGTAGTGTTAACGTGTGAATGTGTGTGTGAATGTTTCCCAGCGATGGGTTGCGGCTGCGAAGGGCATCCGCTGCGTAAAACAAAATGCCAGAGAGTTGGCGGTTCATTCCGCTGTGGCGACCCCGAAAGGGAAGAAAGATGAATGAATGAATGAAAGAAATCTGGTCGCTTTTCCAGGGTTTTTGGAGATTTTTAGTCCCTTAAAAATTAATGTTCTGGCTCTTCTCACATGGAGGACGAGGTTCAAAGCACTGCCAGCCCTGCTGACTGTCTGCTCTCTGTATTCAGGAGAGAATTTTGGGGGTTTGTTTTTTTTCAATGTAGTTTGCCATTGTCTTGAAAGTAATTCTTAAAAGACACAGCAGTTGTTAGTCTGTCACAGTATTGAGATTTCCTTGAGGTCTTATGCTCTGGTGTCAGAAAGTAGAGAGAAAGAAAAAGATTGAACCTTTTGACAATAAAATCAAGAAATCCTGAATATTTTATATACTGTCCCTCGCTCATACAAGACCCATAATTGATTAATTCAATACAAAGTAACACAGATTCAGTCTCACGTTGAAGTCTCAATGTAAACCAATAACAAAATACATCTGGAATTGTGTCTGACTTAAAGTCAGAGCTTAAAATAAGTTATTTTACATTTAATGCAGGACCCAAGCCTTTCTGTTAACGTTTAGCAAAGCTGCCACCTTTTTAATAGATTAATGTGATGTTTACATTGCTTAGCTTTTTCATTTCCCAACGCAGAATTCATTTGTATTTTCATGAATTTGTTTCATTTTAAATGTAGTATATTCCCTTTTATTATTTGATTAAGATATTCAGAATTTTTTATTAACTAAAGATTTTTAAATACTTTTATACTTTATGATATTTGACACATCAATATTTTTCTACTAAAGATAACAATTAGCTACCAAAATTCCAAATAGCAACCAGTTCCACATTATTAAAATGACACATTCATTCATCTTCATGTCGGCTTTATTCCCTTTCGGGGTCGCCACAGCGGAATGAACCGCCAACTCACTGGCATATGTTTTACGCAGCAGATGCCCTTCCCTGCCGCAACCCATTGCTGGGAAACACTCACACACACAGTCATTCACACTATGGGTAATTGTTCTTGTTCAATTCACTTATTCCGCATGTCTTTGGACTTGTGGGGAAACCGGAGCACCCGGAGAAAACCCACGCGATCATGGGGAGAACATGCAAACTCCACACAGAAATGCCACCTGCCCCAGCCGAGCCTACAACCAGCGACCTTCTTGCTGTGAGATGACCGTGCTACCCACTGCGCCACCGTGATGCCTTAAAATGACACAAATAAATAAAATTTCTGAATCTGTTAAACTTTATGAAGTTTCCCCCCAACTAGGACTTTTTATTATTATTACTATCCTACAAAAGAATTCCTCCCCACAAAACAATGCATTTTATTTCAGCTGATTTATCTAGTAATTTATCTTTTATGTAAACCTTTTTAATATAACAAGATAAATTAAAGCATATAAATATAGTTTATTTGTTTTGCATTTTGTCATCAAACACAAATGCAAAGAAGAAAAAACACATATGATGAATAGAGTACAATAACTTAACATCAGGTAAATGAGAGGGGGTAATCTATGCCACTGGTTCCCAACCTTTTCCCTGGTTTCCCGTCTTGTACATATACAAAATGTTTGTGCTCAGAATAGTGACGCTGTATTAACCCCATATTTTTGAATTCCCCTTGTGAACTCTGGCGCCCCCCTAAGGGGGACATGGGCCCCAGGTTGGAAACCAATGATCTATTTTAACATTATAATTCTGAGCATAAAAAGTTATATTTCAAGAGCACAATTTGCATGCACATGAGCTGCATTTTGCGAATAAAATGTTCTTCTCAAGCAAAATGTTCTCATGCGCTCAGTATTGTGATGCTAAAATAACCCTATAGTAATCAAACTGAGAGATGAGAAACCCTGAATCGCACAGAGCTCTGTCAAGGTCTCTGCTTGACTGTTCATGTAACATCAGGAAGGTAAGGATTAAAAGAGCAGTGGTTCAGAGAGATCTTCCAGACTACTGTTAATTGATGGAGTGAAGGCAGGTGCTTGGGGAGAATTTAACATATCCCACCTTGTCTAGTTCTATAGGTCCATTAAAATTATTTTCAAATAAAGGTATTCACTGTCAAGTTTTCCAAGTAAATTATCTAGAAAAAGACATTACTTGCAGGGGTTTGACTGAGTTTCCTGGAAACAAAACTACTTTAATGCCATTCATCCATATAAATGTTCTTTTTATCCTAGTAACCTGTACAAGTTTTCTTTGGTTCCTTTGGCTGTGAACTCAGTCACGCTCTTCCTCTGAGCCTCTGACAACAGGCCATAAGTGAAGCTAATTCCTCCAGCAGTGGAGTATAATTGAAATGAATCATATTTAATGTCCCCATTAGCCCTCAATGGTCATCAGATGTAGTGCAGAAGATTTCCACATGCAGCTTGAGTACTCGACTGCAGTCCAATTACAGCAATGCTTGTCTGTGTGTTTCTGGTGCTCTAGAGGTGCCGCCATGCTGAGTTCCAGGAGAACATTACAGGCTTCTGGAAGACTCATTAAAAGCAGATCACAGCACTTCCAAAAATACACATCCTTCTTTTATTTGGTCAGAGCTTGGGAGCAGTTCATAAAAAAGCAGTTAATCTATGGATTAAAATTTAAAGAAAGTATTATTTTCCTTTATTCTGCTTATTTTCTTCCTTCTATGTTTGATTGATCAGTGGAGAAAACCTCTTTTGTGAGCTGGACGAGATAAACTTTGGCTTTGTAACAAATTGCATATTGTCTCCCCCACAAGTGTAAGTTCGTTTGGATAAAAGTGTTGGCTAAGTGCATAAATAAAAATGTAAGATAGACATTTAAATAAAGTGTATTTGTTTGTAAAAAAAAAAAAAAAGACTAAACAAAAAACAGCAATCAAAAAAAGTTAGTTTAATGGTAAAAAAAAATCTGTTAATTTAATGGTAGGGTCAGATATGACACAAAAATGGGCTGAACTTTTTGAAAAGTATTAGATTTCAAAGGTAGTTTTCCAAGATTGAAGTAAACATTAGAAAGATACATAAAAGTTAAATATGAAGGAAAGAAAAACATACAAAATTAAAATGCAGCTAGTGAGGACATCTAGTTTTCTTGGTTGCAATGACTGATAGAAGTTGCACCGAATTCCACAAAATATTCACATATGAGCTTGTTTTGGTCTTTTTATCGCTAGACATTCTCAAAATCACAAATTTTTCATCGAGCCTTGAATGCCAAAAAGTCTCTAAATACTTTTGGGAAGAACTCCTTCCTCTCTGTCCACATCACCTCTTGTTAAATGTCACTTCACACATCACTGAGCTTACCAATGACAGGAACGATCACATCACATCATACGTCTTCAGCCAAAATCAGTGTCTTCAGTCGCATTATAAAGGCCAAAGAGAATGTTTCCATACAAAGTTCTGCTTCCGTGTAATACTTTCTTACACAAACAAGTGCAGCCACACATACAAACACAGCATCAATCAGCTCGCATCAGTCACCAATCTTGCTTGGAGGGAGTCGTCCCTCTCGGACCAGTCTCTGTGGTTCTGCTGAGGCATTTTTGCTGATGGGCAGCCCAGGAGACTCGCAGCGGTGCTTGGGAGTGTGTTCATTTGTATGTTCCGTGTGTGTTTGTGTGTCCTCTAACTCAACAGCTATTCCCTGCAGTCCAAATCCAGCTGTCACTCCCAGTAAGTGCACATCCATGTTTTAATCAAACACAGCCATGTTTTAACTCTCTGCTTCTAAATAAACAACTCAAGTTCAGTGATTGTAAATCAGATGGGACAGGTCATTCTTTTTGTGATTGTGTGTCCAACGGGAAAGCTCAGCCCAATTGCACAATTAAATGATTAAATGTCACTGATAGCTTGAAGGCTTTGAGTTTACATGCTTTATTTATGCAGACACTGTCTCTATAACACGTTTAAATATGTAAATATTCATTAGGAACTGCTGGTTTCTGAGATTCATTCAATGTTTGATGGATTGTATATTAAATTCTGCATTTAAAAGAAAACTACATCATTAAGTGGACCATGCAAATTCTGAATGATGTTGGTGAAATAAGTCACAAAATGAAATCTCAATAATGTAGAAAATGAGGGTCTTATTTGGAAAAGTGTCTGCTATGAGAAATAAACCATAATTTTCAAGTTTTAATGACATACAGTGAGCTAAAACAAAGCAATATCAATAACATATTTCAAGGTATAACATTTGGTTTTGACAATCAAATAATTAAATATTAAATTTATACCAGAAAAACAGATTTTAAACATGATTGTAAAAAACTTTGTGATTTAAACCTACTGCAAAAGAACATTTGTGTTATATGTGAGTCATAATTATGTAAAACATTAAAAATTATAATATAATATAATCAACCAACAATGGTAACATGATTGCAATTTATTTACAAATTACTGGTCTACGAAAAAAAAACAAACAAACATGATTAAATGAGCAAATTTGGCTGACTTGTCCAGTAGCAAAACAAACATGCAGCCCTATATCAAAAATGGGGAAGGTACTTTTGGTTTAATGGCGCGTTTGCTCCAAGTGATTTTTATAAGTTTACACTATTGAGCTAAAGACATAAAAAAATATCTGTGAATGATTTGAAATGTGTTGTTTGAATTTTAGTTGTAATTTAATGCAAATGTTATATAAAATGCATACATTTTGTTTGGTTTTGCTCACTGAAAAATAGCTTGTGTACAGTTCTAATGTGATTTTCAACTATTAAATGTGGTTAAGTAAACGTGATTGTAGCATCACAGACAAACTGCAATTTTAACAACAGGACTAGATTTTATTTGTATTGTATATTTAAGTAACTATTATAAAAAACTAATTAATTATTGTGTTTAAAAATATCAAAACTCTCTAAAAACAATGAATGTAATTCAAAGTACAGATTTTTACTAATCACTGAATAAAAAAACACCTTTTCAAAAGTCTATAGTTATTGTATTTTATTAAAATTGTAATGGTATATTGTTTACATTTTAATTTTAAACCCATGTTTGTGAATATAAAACTGGATTGTTATATTTTATCAGGTTTTTTACTTATCATACCATATAAATACATATAAGCACACTCTACTGAAGGTATTTTCGTGTGGACAAAACTATGGAAACCCATTCTCCAAGAAGTCCTTCAAAGCAAAACGAAGGAGACAATATTTGCTCTGCTAGAGACATGCTAACTGCCCTGCTGTTGCAACATCTGGAGTTGAATTCAAAGGCCAGGGTTGGGGCTCCAGTCACTGTAATTTATTTATCATAGTTAATAATTAACTGCTCAGAGTGCTGAGTGGCCTGATTCTGCGGGCTCTAACAACCAGGGGACAGTTTGTTGAAAAGCTTAAACTAAGTTTTGTAACTGTAACCCCTGAAATACTCCTTTCGCTACTCATTTAAAACCCATCATTCATCATCCCTCAAATCTCCAGTGAAAGAAGTCAACCCAAACTCGACAAAATCACTTTATCTGTTACTCTCTGTCTCCCACTTTAATGACAGCATATGAGCCGAATGTGATTTTTCTCTTCCATGCGTTTCTGGACCCATACAAAACTGAAGTTTTAAGCTGGCAGTACAGACCTGTAGCATTGAAGATAACGTAAAACTATCTGATTGTGTTTGTAGAACAATTCTGAGGTTATCTTGTGTTCAAAAGACCAGCTGCAAAACCAGGTCTGTGTGTTTGTGCACCTGTTCTCTTGAACTTGTCCAGTGGCATTTGGTGCAAACTCAGCACTCGCTCACTCAAGGATTTTGCTGCCTGCTCAACATTAAGTATTTAACTTTCCATGTCACTGAATGAGTTTACTAATCAAGTTGACCTTCATTCTCATTATGGTTAGTGTTACTCAGAAGCTGTACATTTGTATGGTAGTTAGCCACTGAACCACACTCACCTACCTTTCAGTATGAAATGTCTTTCTAGGTGAAATTTAGAGTTAAACTGTTAGTTTTATAATAGGACTACTTTATCTATGTTTGTGGTATCTGTAACATCTCTTGTAATTTTTATCATTCACAAATTATGAAGGAAAAATGGGGTAGTCAGCAAAATCCTTGGTATCAGCTAGTTAAAACCATCCTCTCATCCCTCTTGTAATAAAGAGATGCATTTTTTGTGTATTCAAAGTGTACTTGACAGTGTGTGTGCGTGTGTGTGCGTGTACGCTCGTGTGTTAGAGCGTACACAGGCCCTATACCAAGCTCACATACTCATACTCATAAATGAATGCCGGTAAAACCTTCTGACACCTTGCGCCATCAACAACAAAAATTTCCTGGCTGCAGAAACAAAATGTTGGATTCAGTAGTGTAAATGATAATGATTAATGTTGTTCAATGATAGTACTTCAATTATTTATAACAACACATGTAAGGCAGGCTGCAAACCTCACTCTACAAAAATATCAAGAGGTGGTGTGTTAGAAATCTTAAACTTACAATTTGTTTATAAGTGGCCACGAACATCCAGTGGTCTGGGTTCCTCGTCAATGGCTATGTCAAATTCTGGGCGTGACTATGGGAACTGATCAGCCTCAAGAGGTCAGTGGATGAATTGCATTTTATGTCTCCTCCATGTTGCCATCGATGGAATAATTGTGTAGTTGTTGAAAAACAAGGTGAATGAACGTGCTTTGAATTTGTTTAATAATCTTTTATTAACATGCTTTAAAGGATCTCATTAATCCCTCACAACAAATAAATAACTGTTTTTTAAATAGTGACTTTAATTTAGAATTGATTAACCAATAAATCATGAAATTAATTTTAATAGGCTGCTATATAGATGCTTATAAACTAGAATTAACAGGAACAAAACTTTATGAATGTAAATTAACTATTTACTGATGCTTAATTATTGTTTAGTAGTGTGTAGTTATTATAATGTGCTACCAAATTCTGAAACCTACACATAGTGTAGCAAGTGTTGCATGGTGTAGAGTCAACAATCAAACTCATGATCAATATATTGGAAAATAATTCCTCTCAGCATTGTAAGTAAGTGTTATACTGCAGTAAATGTGTTAAAATAGGAAAGATAAAACCTATCAAAAAATATAAAGCACAGCTTAAGATATCTGAAACATTTGGGGTTTTCAACCAACAACTGGATCATTCAATCAAAATGCTTTGTTAAGTTGTTACTGAAATAAAGTTTTGTTGAGCTCAAACTTAGCTATGCATAACATTCAACGAGTTTATGTACACACTGAACACAAATCAGAGGCCTTTTAGCTATATCTTTGCGTCTTTGATATATGAACGGAGGTGGTAAACATAAACAATCAATAATTAAAAAACTCTTTCCAACACTATCTCATCTCTCTCTCTCTCTCTCCTTCATTGGTTGTGAACTTGCAGGATGTTGGCACAATCACAGCTGTCACCACCGAACCTCTACAGCATCTGTGAAGGCTGCCAATGTAGATCCGCAAGTCAGCTAAACCTACGCTTTCATACTGAAATGCTTGCGGGGAAAAACAACTAAATAGTTGTTCAGTAATAATGATCAGCAGTATTCTTTAATTCCAAGAATTTCACACAATAAAATATATATTATCTTAGGTCAGGTCAGGTCAGGTTAGACTAGACTAGGCCATACTATGTTATGTTGGGTTGAGTAGCATTGCATTATATTACCTTAAATTATATGCAGTTTGTCCCATAATGTTATGAAGCTAATAATAATAATTCCTTCAATTCATATAGTGCATTTCCAGACGCTCAAAGACATCTTTACAATTATCAGAGCCTTATTCACTCACAACAAATTCACACTCTGGTGATGATGAGCTACCTGACAGAATGTGGCTGTCTTTCAGCGCCTGCTGCCTCCTGACCACCACCAAACTCCCCCACCAGTCACACTCATCCATACAGGGCAATGAGGGTGGAGTGGCTTGCCCAGGGCCACAGTGACAGAATGGACCTAGTGGGGATCGAACCGCAAACCCTTTGTTTACAAGATGACAAACTCCACCACAAAAATGGATTAGAGGGATATTATTATTACACATTTTCAGTAATCATAACCTTTGTACTTCTTTTGAACCATATTCAAATTAACAGGAGTAACAGGATAAAAGGTGACCAATCATTAAGCTCCCAACAAATGAGATCCAAACACATTTGAAACATATTTTATTTCCATGGAATCGGTTGCTTTTGTGGAGAAAACTTCACTGTGGTACAGGTTTGTCGTAGTGTTTTCATCCACGATTTAGATTCTCTGAATCAGCACCAGCTATGATGAGGTTGTAAAAATCATGAAATTTAAGTAGAAACAAGCACCTGTACAACTTAAACAATCGGAAATTCTTTTTAAGGCTGGTTTGAAATCAGACGCTCAACCCAATTTTCTGCTTTCTGCAAATGTTCTCTCTCAGAGGGGATTCTCCCTGGGAAAGGTCATGGTCTCCTCGTGTGCAGGGTTTTTGTTTTACTTGGGGTGCTCTGGATTTATTCCCACAACATAAAAACATGCAATGCACAGTGAATACATTTTTCTGTATTTGCCACAAATAAGACTTACATAACACCATCATGAATAAAAATCCTTCTTGCTCCCTTAATAAGATTAAGAAGGGACACATATAAATTCTGATTTCAAAGGAATAAAATGGATTTCAAAAGGAAATCTAGTTATATGAACTATATGGTTGGAATTCCGACAATAAAAAAATGTAATGAGCTTTGCTCGTATTTAGAGCTGCTTTAAGACTCGTGTCTGTGAATTTGTTTTGAAACATTTGGAAAAACGTGATACATTAATACATATTAAAAAAAATGGTTGATTGATTTTGAGTAATAAAGATGGAACTGTAATTAAATAATAATAATAATAATAACAAAAAAACTATCAGATGCTAAAGCAGGTGTTTTATGGAGTCAGTGAGACATGAACACTGGGACAAAAAAAATCATGAACCTGCTCAGGGTGCTTTATTCAACACAACATTTATCAAAAAGAGGTTGTTATTGGTTAGTGTGTATATTTTTGGTATCGTATATTGTAAATATTTAAACATATAATTAGGTAAATACACATTTTTTTATGTTTGAGAAAAATTAATCACACTAGATTAAAAAAATGTCCTAATGGCTCATTGACTAATACAATTCAATGTTTGCCATTACATAACATGTGTTAAATTGGTAGCACTTTATAATAACTTCACACTATTAATCGTTAGTTAAACATTATTGATTAGTTAAGAATTAATTTTTAAACCATTAATTCTATGTTATTACACATTTATAGGGAGTTTATTAATTACTAATTATTAATTATATTAAAAATAACTAATTATTATTATTATTAAGGGAGTTTAGTAAAGACTTTATTCCTGGATCAAAAGCACCTATATGATGTGCTTATTAACATTCATTTCATCAGTTTATCTTTTATAAATTACAGTTTTCGCTATTTAAAAAAACAGTTATTAGTTGTAAGGGATTCATGAGATCATTTAGAACATGTTAATAAATTATTATTAAATCATTTAAAAGAACATTCTTTCCTCTTGTTATTCAGACGAAAAAGTAACTGTTACTATGTGTGGTAATACATTCTTTATTACCACATAATCCTTCTGTAACTAGTTATAGTTATAAAATGTTTATTAGCTGCTAGTTTTCGTGAGCTTTTTCTAAAGTGAGGACTATTTATGACTTACAAAGCATGAACAAATGAGATTTAAAGGCTCAGTTTTAGTCTAAATTGATTAAAAAAGCATAGCGCAGAGGGAACCAGACTATTCGAATATTTATTATCATGTGTTAATGCTTTATAAAGCATAAATAGTCCTCACTTTAGCTCACACAAACAGTTAACTAACAGCTATTACATGTTTTATAACTACCTGAATTACAGAAGGATTATGTGTACATAAAGCATTTATTATTACACTTAGTATGTATTACTATTGATCTGAACAATAAAATGTATGAATGTACTTTATAGGAAATGGTGATAAATCACAATAGTTTAATATTATTACAATAGTTCATTTACATGTACATTTAGTTCATGACATTTTCTAAATGATCCCGTTGATCAGTTACAAATAATAACTAACTGTTTCTTTAAATACGGAAAAGTTTACTTTTTTAATGATTAATTGATCCTCAATAAAGCATAGATTTAGTGTTATTAATGTATACCAGAAATATAGCCTTTATACCTATATTTATAATCGACTTGCAAATGTGTAATAACATGGAAACAATGATTTTTAAATTAACTTAATAACTATTTGTTAATGCTTAATAAATGATTAGTAGTGTGTAGGTATTATAAAGTGCTACCGTTAAATGAAATTTCAATGTATTTAATTATTTAAAAAATAATGGTGTATAACATAGTAAACTCTAGCAACACAGCGTTCTACTTCAACAGAAAAATGTGCAAAAATACAAAAAGACTCCTATCTACTTGCTCTATTCAGACTGGTCTCTCTTTGGATGTATTTTGGACATTATTCACATGCCTTTTGATGAGACAGCTGGGGTGAGCATGTGAAAGCAGCTCATTGTGTTACTGCAGGACAGTGCATGCCTGACAGAAGCCGTCTCCATTCTGTCACTGCCAAGGGTCAGCCAATGTCTTATACCACAAAAATAACCAAAAGAGGAAGCAGGGTCTTTTTGCCCATGCACTGTTTTTGAACTGTCAAGAGCTCTTGAAGTGACAAAAATAAACAAACCACTTCCCCACATCTCCTTTAGTGTAAAACACACATCATGACCACAAAGCAGATCGACCGAGCTGCTTTCCCCCGGTACAAGCCACAGCACTAGGAATTCATTTCCTGTTCTTGTCTCTCAAGAAGACGATCACAGCCTCAGGGCCAGCAGATGTACACACAACAAATACACCCTCATGTTCGTACGGCACATGGTCATGTTTGGTTATTAATTTCATTCAACGAATAATGAAATCCAGATCCAGGATTTCATGGGTTGCAGAGGTCACCGCTGGAGTGAATGAATTACAGCTCAGTGAAAGTGCCCCTCACACCTCTGGAGTTCATCACCTAAGGGGTTAACAGCAGCAGATGAGTGTCCAGAGACTGTAGAAAAAATGTCTCACAGGAATCTTTTGGAGTCACTATGGGTTGGTACCCTGCGGGCATTGTGGGTATTTGACAGCTCTGATGGATAGTGTGGAGGCAGAGTGTACTGTCACGAGGAGAAGTGACATACTCCATAATGTTTCAATCCAGACAAGCCACAAAATGAGCCTTTTCCCGCATTGTAAATTGAATATTGCTTGTGAAACTTGTTCGCTGGCTTTTGTGGCTGAACAATGTGTAATCACTGTTTAATTTTCATGGCCAGTGGAAGCTTCTGGAAGAAATGGCACATTGTAGGAGGACATTGAGAAATCACTTGTGTCGAAGGGAAAAGGGCTTCTTTTGTTGTGATGTCATAGAAAAATTATTAGAAAAAAAAAACACTGGTGTGCTTTTTTCTCAGAGGTCAAAGTGTTTTTGTAAAGTCTATGAAAGATTGTTTTTTTTAAATCTCATTACGGGAAAGCAAACATTGCAATAGGTGACTCAAATTATTGGCCATTCAGAAAACTAAGCAGGAGTATCATCACAGCACATTTATGTAAATTTTGCTGCAGACACATCTGCATATGAATTGAGAGAAAGAGTTTCCTAAACAATCAAAGAGTCTCAACAACTTTTTGTCAGGGTTCTGCTGCTTTCTGTTTTAAATAGTGATTTATCACCATTTACTGTATGCTTTTTCTTGATTGTTATAGCATATAGTGGATTCGATAGATAAACAACAATTTTTTATTTGATTTGATAGATAGAACTGCAATATTTGATTTGATTCGATAGATACAGCTACAATAATGTAGTCATGAAGTCAAATGCCAGGTCAACAAACACATACTGTCATTACATAATGCAGCCACAGCTTACTACAGTGACTGGTTTTCTTTCTTAATCATCTTTTTGAATTATATTCTAAAAACAAATATCCCAAACCCAGAGTGTAGGAAGTGTACTAAGTTTGAGCTTAAAGTTATTGGAATAAAACCATGATAACTTTAGATTTTACTTTTTTGATAGTAACAAAGTTGATCGCTTACAATCTCCACATCTCAATTTTTTTATTAAATTTAGAAAATCCATTGAGTCTTTCAACCACTGGGCTCTGAGTTGGCCAATAGAGGAGTTCAGCAATACTGATTATGATGATGAACCAATGAGAATGAGAATAATTTCATGAAAGAATATTTTGTGAGAAGGATTCCCAGGTTTTTAACAGGAAATTAAAAAGGTGTCTTTTAAACCTGAATGTTGGAGAATGGCTGCTCTGTATGAGTCATTGGAGAAAGTATTGCTTTGTTCAGATTAAATGACTTTAATAAAAAAAGGAAATGTATGAAACTCATTAGTTTGTTATTCAGGTTCCTAGAGTAATTGATGCAGGAGTTTATACCCTCAGTCCAGAACTTTAAGGCCAATTTATTGATTGATTAGTAGAGACTGAATGCCTTTAAATGCTTGTCATCTTCTGAAAAGATGCAGTTTTAAAGCATGCTTTTTACACACTTAAATGCAACCAACTTCTCACAAAAAAAACATGTTTACCTGTTTGCCAGATTTTACACAGACAATGTGCAAACATTATTGTAGCTCCTTGTCACCAGGAAGTGTTTAAAATAATATTGTTTTGTTGAATATGTTATATTTTATCATTATCAACACTACAACCCCAAACAAAAAAAAAACAGAGTTTACTTTCTCAGGCCCTGTCCATAATGGCACACTGCAGACTTCACTTGAGTCCACACTCTGGTGACGTCATGAAGGCCAGACGCCGGGGGCCCTTGATGCAAGTCCACGTGGGTGCTCCGAGGTTGTATTTTGGGACAGACTCACGTCTCGCCTAAAGTAAGAAAAGCTCCGCTGGCATTTACTCTACAGCTGCAAATCAACTAGAATAAAGACACCACCTGCTTTGAATTCACCACAGACTTTCACTGCTGCAGAAGAGGTTTTTGTGGTTGTTTATCTTTGTTAATGCACAGAAAACTATTAAAAGAATTGGGATAAAGGCAATCCAACGTTTGTGTTTTGGTACACACTCTGATTAGGAATGTAAAATCACACTTTGTCAACATGACTGCCAAAATAGTTAAATCAAATACATAATGTATCTGATAAATGTTTAAGAGTCACTTCAGAGCTCTGTTCCCTGTCATATCTCCAATCTGAGTGAGCTCCGCCCAACAATCGTATGATTGGTCAATTCACAAAGAAGACGCTAACGAGCCTACTTAAAAGCCTAAATATGACAAGTGGGACACCCTGTAAACTCGTGCACTTCACGGGAACGGGCAATTCAAGTCCACGAGTTTACAAGTGCATCATTTAAAACAGGGCCCACAGCTTCAGCCCCAAAGGTTCTCTGTCGTACATGAGATGTCTTATTGTACATCCTTTTTTACATATAAAATGTCAAATAAGAATTGTTAAATTAGAGCTTTTCTAGATTAGGGTTTAGGGAAATAAACATGACAGAATGTGGTGCATGTTACGTTGAGTTAAGAGTCTCAATATTATAGTTTTATGTTGCTTTCTTTTATTTTTGAGCTATTTCAGTCGTTCTCTTTACAACACTTTGGTAAGACTCTGCTGCTGTTTCAGCGCTCTACAAAAAACATCTTTTTCCTAATTACTACTACTTCAAGTCTGCCACCCCTGAAGAGCCCACTCATGCTGGATGGGTGTCGGCACAAGACCTGCTTGCAGAGAAAAGACTTCACAGTTATTTCCATGGAAACTCAGATGAATAAACCACTACAGAGTGTGTTTACTTGTACAGACAAAATTGTGTTTTGTGAAAGATTTCTTAAGCCATTTTGACAATAACCTTTTGACATTTTTATACAGTAATCAGCCTATTGAGTTTAATCAGTATACTAATGTGAATGTAAGCATACTCACTATAACAATTACGCTGGATCATTGATGTTCAAGTTTCCTTATGTTCGAATCAGAACTGAAAAGAAGCTTATACTATTCATGTGCACACCAGGCAAGTGCTCCTCGAGTAAGACCTCCTTTTGAGCATTGAAGCAATAGAAAAATAAAGATGCTTTTGAATCCCCGTACAAAATCAAGGCTATGCACACCAAGTATGAAAACAACATCCAGACAATACTCCTACAACATCAACCACATACATTATTTATGTTTTGAAAGCTTTTCTGCTTCCTCTTATTCTGATACGTCTATCTGAAATTGCTTCTTGAATTGGAAAAATGTAAGGTAGAACTCAATTTTACTCTTTGGGAACTTATCTGTGTGTTGTTTACCAATTCTCAACATCTTATAAAAGATGAGAGTCCTAGAAGAATTGTTATTTAAGTTTACAAAAACAATAACAAGGCAAATATTTTCAGCTGTAAATACACGTATTCAGAGATGTTTGTTTGGACAGAATTCTGTGTAACTTAAAAACATTCTGGTTACAGATAAACTTTCCACTGGCATTCACTACCGGGGTTCTTTAAAACTGTTTTCTTTCATTAATTTTCTCTTGTTTTTCTCTCATCCTCTATAATAGGCTCTTTGCCTCATTCGGTCTGCTTAATTAAAGCACTATTGCAACATCCGTCCCTCATACGAGAGCGAGAGCCAGGCAGTAATGTGAAAGTGTGGGTGGGTTCCTTTTGGAAGATTACCCCTCTCTAAATTCCTCATGATAAGCTGAATGATTAGTCGACACTCTCTGTTTCTTCTCAACACCAAGGCTAATAGAACTAGAAAGAAACACCCACATGTTAATGGATTCTTCTGAAGTGACCTCAGCCTACAATCTCCAGACCAGACCGGCAGCACTATTCTCCCCCCTGAAATAGTCCAGAGACTTCAGTTAGCTTTAAAGCATTTCCTTCTGCCTGCTCCAAGAAGGAAACTTAACTGTATTTATTTAATTCTAGAAAATCTGTTAGGGGAAATGAACTTAAATACTATACAAGAAATAAAAGACTGGCATTATTAAGAAACCAGTCTATGCTTTTATCACTAGCAGGCTGTACTATTTGTAATGGTACCCTTACTGGTCTTCTTAAAGTCTATTAGACAGCTGCAGCCAGAATTAGACATTTGAGCACATAACACCAGTCCTCAGGCCTCTACACTGGCTACCAGTTACATAAAGGATATACAGCGATACCTCAAGATACGAAATTAATTTGTTCCGTGGTGGCCTTTCTTTGCCGAATATTTTGTATGTTGATGTACGTTTTAAATGTAAAATACCTAATCCGTTCCAAGCCACTCAGAAACAACACTAAAAATGGAAAATAACATAGAATACCAGACACAAATAAACTAGGAATCGTCAATCCTTAAAATTACTCATTATAAATCTAATAAATAATAAAAAATTATATCAGAATAAAATAAATGAAAAATAGTAACCCCTATTTTTTGAGTGAGGCGATGTGGCGGAGGAGGTGGTGGTGGAGGGGAACGGATGGTAGCAGAGTAAAGCAATGGCCTTAAAATTACCCTTTTCCAAAAAAGCAACACGAAAATATTCACAAATTGCTTGAAGAGAAGGGGGAGTGCTTCTAGTGATGGGTATGATCGAACCAATAGGAGAGCAAGATGCTACGCACAAAACACAGCATCAGAGCTGGAACTGACCAGTCAGAGAGAAAAACAGTTGGTGGCTGTTAAATGCAGTCATGATGCCTAGTGTTGTTAGCCGCCCGAATTTCAAATGTTGAATATACGAGAAATAAGTACGTGTTTTTTAAATCTTGGAATTTGATTCTTGTAGTTTCCGTAATTTGATATGTTACCATTGTCTTATTTCTAGGTGTGAAAGCAGTTAGAACAGCTGGTAAAAGAGTTGACATCAAGTTCAATTTGGCCTCATGTTTAGCTCTCAATGGCCACAGTATGTGGGCAGGTGTGTCAAATTTTTAGAGGATGGTGTAAACACACACGCACACACAAAACATTTTCTCACCATGGGACAGAGAGCAGAGCTGTAATGATCCAAAAGCAGCAATCAAAGATTGATATATTTCCTGCATCATCTCTCTTTGTCTCCCTTTCAAAAGAAAATATTATGTATGAGGTACTTTGGCATAATAACACTTCTCATTGTTGTCTACATTATATATCAAGCATTTCACTATTACCATAAACACAGCATTTATCTCTATATGGGGTAAGCTGAAAATCAAATAACATATTGTTTATCTACATATACTATTTTATTCCAGAAAATGATTTCATACTGTGCTCTGTGTGTTTGAGTAATTTTTACATTTTTTTCAGGCATGTTTGCAGCCTGTTTCAGTGCTTAATTAAAAATGACTCATTAAATCATTAGCTGGTTCTCTTTGACAACTAATTTGATCTACATTGATCTACTGAGCTGATGGACAATGCCATTTTGTAAAGATAATAGCAGAAGATAAATACATATGCTTTATTTCAATCAATTGTATTCAATCATTACTTGATTTTGTTATCTAATCTGCTGACTTGACTTAATTCTAGCTGTAAAGCATGTGTGCCAGGGAGCCAATTTTTTTTTATTTTGGAAGTTACAACTGAATAAAGAGAGAAGACACAAGAGGAAGAGAAGTGCCAGATACATTATCTCATCATCAAGAGTGTGCATGTGTGTCCTCTTATGTCTTAATAATTTAAAACAGGGTAATCAGGCTTTAGAACACCTTGCTTTGTTCCTCTAATTCCATAGCAACCACATGCCAAAGTTTTCTTCAGAGCAGCGAATGTCTGATAAATTTACTATCGAGAACTGTGGGCTCCACTCGCACAGTCAAGAATGTGCCTCTCGAGAATGTGTGAAGGAATCATGTATCATTTCAATTCGTTCATCACCTACAAAATGAAATTGCCTATAAAGCTCTGCACATATGAATTTGTTTGGGATTGTATAAGCGATTAAGTAAATATCGAAATCAATATTTTCCATCTACACATGTTCAGTGTGTATTAAATAAATATATAAATAAAGCTTTTGTTTTTTAAATTGACCAATCAATCAATCAATCAATCAATCAATCAAACAATCAGTCAGTCAATTAATAAATCTACCAACAAATAAACCACAAAATAAATAAATACATAAACAAATAAATACATTAATAAAAAACAAAGCTTTTGAAGACTGACAGAAGCACCACATCTTACTCAAAGCTAACTTTTATATATTTATTCGGAACAGATAATAATCAAATCCAGCCAACAAACATGTCAATGTTGATTAAACTATAACTATTTAAAACAACATGTTACTGTAACGCTTCATTATTTGGTGTAAAAAATTGTGGGCAACTAAATATATTAATTCTATCAGTTATCTTTTAGAAGAGAACAACTGAATGAAGTAGTTTCTGTTAATATTCTGTAGTGTTAATGTTGAAGGAGTTTTCATGTTTGCATTAATAAGAAGAAATAAAAGCTTTTTCTTCATTATCACACATTGGAAAAAAAACTAATTTGTTTAGACTATTAAAATGTCGGTAAAAATATAAGATCATGAAATCATTTGTTTCAGTAAGTGTTTTCTTCAGTAAGTGTTTTATAAATCATTAAAATATGGTATGAATGCATTTATTTATAAGAGCCTTGTATGATTTATAATAGCATTGCTTTAATGCTCTTGAAATGAAATCTGCATTTAATTTCCATTCTCAAAAACATCTGAATTCCAAAAAGTGAAAGACTAAATATGCCATGTTTCCTGCATTCAGTGCTTGGTGTGATTTGGAGGGTACACAGTAGTCTTCAAGTTTACAGTGAATAAATCAATAAGATATATGTCAGGGAAAGAAAAGTGTGATTGGAGACACATTGTTTGTTGAAGCCATGACCCTGACCCAGAATGCAAGAAAAAATATTTGGAATACACTTACCTAAATAAAAATTTGAAGAAAGGCATAATAACCAGATATCAAGAAGCAAGAACGTGCTTTAGTTAACCACCCATACTGATTGGAATCTAGCTTTTATTAGTGTAGCAGGTCCAGAAGGTTACAGCAGGTTGTTAACCTACCTTTGCTATATTTCTGAACTCGAACACAGGTTATACTGGAGTCGTGACCCATTTAATAAAACACTGCAATCACCTCCCAAAGGAACTCTGTGAGTACAACTCTCTCTCTGTCTCCAGGGCCCAGGAGATAGACTAGAGGCTGCAATCTTTAGAACCCTTATTAGTGTGCCAGCCTCCCATGCTGGTTCAGATCCCAGAAGGGGTTACTCTGGTGCCATGCCCTTGGATGAGAGAAGACCGGCTACTAAAAAATGACAACTTAATTGAGTGAAATTGAATATCTACACTATTTTAAGCCTTAAAAAAAGCTTGTTAAAAAGCTGGAGCTCGTAATATTTAAACGGTCATGAAACCCTCAAAGTAAACCTTTTGAAGTGTTTAAAGATTTATGTTTTGATAACCATTTAAGGGTCGGATTTGGGTACAGAACAGTTTTAATTGTGGACAAACTGTTTGTTTTATTTTTGAACCTTAAATATGTTTTACTCCAGGGTTACTCCAGAGTCTTCTTGACCGCTGAAATGTATAACCTTTTCGAGTTGTCTAGTCATGATGTGTTGAAAAAAAAAATGCTGTAAATATTTATAACTGCACAGAGCACTTTCCAATGAGAGACATTTTATTTGTGAACACCGGTCATCATGCTGTGACTAGGGTTGAATACAGGATTGAATCCTAATGCAGACAGCAGAAACTATAGATCTTGATGAGAAAAAAGATGACTGCCAAACAAGCCGGTGATGGGGATAAAATATAAAAACTTGTGAGGGGTCCAAACTTATACTGGAATCGCTGAAAGAATACAAATATGCAGTCAAGCAGAAATGATGACTATTTATTATTAAACACAGCCCAAAACTAAAACTTTAATGACTGCATTAATTGTATGCATATATTTTGAAGGGTATACCTTTAAAACATATCTAATCTGTCTGTGGAGTACAGAAAAGAAATGAGAGAATATAAAGAAGATAAATCAGAGTAAAAAAGAGGGAAGCGCATAGCGAAACCGGCGCGAGCCAGCTTTACCATAAACCAGCCATCTGGTTCACGAAAGGGTTTATTTCTCAAAGCTTCATGTGCATCCAAAACCACCTACTGGCCAAGTATACAATCAAAGGCTGTACACAAGCTGTATCTCAACTGCATAATGTGACACAGTGAATTTTTCTGACTGTTTTGTCTTTTAGCAATGACTATGAGAAACAAAATAATGTTCTTTAATGATCACATATGTGTAAATAAAATGTATTTATATATATTGGGTGTACATTTCCCCCTAATTCTAATATAATATGGGAGGTTGTGCAATGTACCATGTACATTTTTAGGTGAAGTAGAGTAGAAGTGTTTTTCGAATTTGGAAAAGGATACAGATTTGTGTTCATTTTCTTAATTTTTATAACCTACTCTCCTCACCCTCCTAAATCTCTTTTTTTCTTAAACTCTCCAATCTATGTTAACCTGAAAGGCTTCCAATGCCCTCACATAGTACAGCCGGCCAGCGAGGCATCGGGGTCATTTCTTTGTCTCCTCCCCTCGATACGCGAGTCACGGAAAACGCCCCCATTTTTACTCGACTCACACGTTGAAGCCTCGGCACATCTTGCAACATAACTACTGCACACCATCCTCAAGAGAGCAGGCAGGCAGAAAGGCACTTGGAAGTTTTTTTGCAGTTTTATATTTGTTAGAGCAAGCCGCTTTATCCTCAAAATGACTATAGGGTTTTGTCCATGACTGACTCACCTTTGAAATAGATATTTTTACATTCTGATTGGAGGGGAACGTGACATATATGTGGTATCTGTAAAAGAAAGATACCAGCAATTTCTATTAAAGTGTAGCGTAGCATAGAACTGTAGAATTGCGGCAGGGTAAGTCATTGGGTTTTTGAGCTCTCATTATTGTCCATTTAGTGGAGAAATGTAATCTTTTAGAACAGGAAACTGATGCCACCTTGAGAAAGCCTCTCTCTTCAGGTTGGTTTTGGTATTTATTGTGTTTTCCCTGTGACTGAGTTTTGTTGAAAAATCTTTTGTCTTTGGCTTCATGAATAATTTTTTATTGTAATAAATCCCTCAATGATTTGGATTTTCTTGTAGCATATTTTCTTTTGGTTAGCTTCTCTTTAAAACGTTTTCTTGTTGCTATAATTTTTTTTTTCTGGCTACAACCAGAATATTTTACACCCTTTACTAGAATGTTCATTCATTCATTCATCCATCTTCATGTCGGCTTTCTTCCTTTTCGGGGTCGCCACAGCGGAATGAACCGCCAACTCTCTGGCATATGTTTTACGCGGCGGATGCCCTTCCAGCCGCAACCCATCACTGGGAAATTTACTAGAATGTAACATATCCTAATATACTAACTGCAAAGAAAAATTTTACTTTGCAAATAAAGAATCAACATTAATAATGGACAATGTTTTTTGTTGTTGTTGCAGCACCAGTTTTGGCCACAACCTTTCATACTGCTGCTTTAACCAACATCCTCCCTTCAGGAGCATCTCGGTTATGCTTAAGTTTTTGACAGACATGTTTGCTTCATATAATTACGGATCATAAGTAACTAGTAACACATGACTTGAGTACTTCTACATTTTGATACTTTTACTTAAGTAAAAAAAGCAGAAAAACTACTTTTTGACTCACTTATATTCTATACATCCCCGAAGGTGAGTAGAACTCACCTTCCCTGTCCCTGGTTGGTGAAACAAACTCTCTGTCCAGTCAGGAAAGCAGCAACAACAACAGCTTTCAAAAAGCAACTGAAAACTCTTCTCTTCAGGGAACACCTACTAAAAAAAACTATTTTTTTCCTCTTTATTTTATTTTCTCTTTATTTCTTCCTGCTATGGTTTATTTATTAGTTGATACAACTTCTACTATGAGTGAGCTGTGATAGACTTTGACTGTGTAACAAATTGCATATTGTCTCTCCCCTTCTGTAAGTCACTTTGGACAAAAGCATCTGCCAAATGCATAAATGTAGAACTGCTGGTAAGAGAGTCTGTATGGGATTTGATTTGGAGATGATGGCCAAGTTCTGTAGTGCTGACTAAAACCATGCTTATTAAATGTAAAAAAATTACAATAATAATAAGAAAAATTGCTCAGAAATGTGATGGTATTCAGATGGGGCCATTGAATTCTTCAGGTGATTATTGTGAGCTACATTTTTTAACGATGTAGACCTTAAAAACTTGTATTTATATTTTTTAATACCCATTTTCTCCTCAATGGCTTATCTTAATCTTTTGTTTTGAATCACAGTTCAATTTAACATATCATAATTTAAACACAATATGAGGGGTGAACAGAAGCTTTGAAGAGCAAATCGATTTTGTGCCTGTAACTTTATACGCAATCTCTTTAACCCATGCTTGTCAGCATAATTGGCTGTGATCTGTAGTGCCTAAAATTGATTGACTTTGATAAGATCAAGTTCTTATCTCAGTAGAGCGTGCAATTGTGTAAAAGCCTGACATATGCAGAATGTGGTCGGAATGTGAGCTGTAGTGTTACCGGCTGAAATAGGGAAAGAGCGATTTTGCTTCAATCCATCTCTTTTGTTTGACTTGAAGCACTTGCATGACTGAAAAATGAAAAGGCCTTCATGTTAAAGACAGGTTTAATTAAGGAAGGAAGGACAAAGACATGAAAACTGCTCCCTGCAATGAATTCCTGGAACTCAATCTACTGCGACTGGCTAGAGTAAAAAGGATAAATTAATGTTATTAACTTGGTTCATTGTGCATAAGCGTGGGGAGGGGAAATATCTTCTGAAATTATCTGTGAGTGAAAAAAGAGAAAATTGGTATGTACATTTACTAAAGCTTATAGAAACTGTGCATCTTTATTTACTAAAAATAATAAGAGTAATGCTAAAGCACGATTGAAGTTAAACCAACATGGAACAACACACTAAAGAACCATGCCACAAAAAAAAAAAACTTTTTTGTTTGTCTTGAGCAACACATTTTGGTTTTTGTTGAGTCTGAAAAATGTAATTTCATTGCAGCCTGATTAGAATTGATTTTTAGAATATTGGCTAACCTGAGAGTTGCAACCATTGATACCATCAGAAGGAGTGGAATTTAATTCATTTAATAATAAATGTGGTCAAAGTTACTCATAATTGTAAAAAAATAAATAAATTAAAAATAAAGATGGACTGGCCACCTCTCATAGAGCTTAAACTGTATCCCTGACCTTTCTATGAATGGGAAAATAAATTCTTAAACAGATGACAAAAGAGAGCCTCTAAAAGGGACCAGGGAACAAGTTATTTTTATGACAGACAAAGGAGTGTCTGTAGGTGGTGAGGTAAAAGATGATTAGCGGCTGAAGGTAGGTGCGCTAACATAACCATGCCAATTCAAATAAAAGTTAAAAATTTAATTTGGAAATGTATTAATCCCACAATTAACTCGTAATCTGAATGAATGGCTGTCCATTGATCTGTCTTCAAGTAACCTTCAGATCATCGGATCAACTTTGAACTTGCGCATCAGTTTACTATCGTAGAAAGACATTAACAATGCAAACTGATTTTTAGGTGCACAGACCAACCTATGCTATGAATATAAAGGATCATTTTCTGGTGTTTTTTTTTAAACTGCCATCATTCATCTATGTGTCTCATGTTCATGAATTGTGTGCGGCAGAGCTGTATGATGACTGCAGAACTGTGGTGAAGACTACATCATGTGACAACATACTTTTTGAGATTTAACGTGCATCTGAAACAAGTGGCCACTGATTCAAAATGATATTCAATTACAAGTCTATAGTTTTTGAATGTTTAAAGCAGCAGACCTGGTGTCATGTTTTGATGTGCAAAACTTAAGGATTTACACTATGTTGAACCTAGATTCAGAAGCATTGCTTTTCTTCTCACAAGAGCATGTCTGCAGGAAAAAAAAATGTACGCACTCAAATTAGTTTTGTTTTTGTCATCTGTCTGTTACCGAAAAATGATTCTCAACTTTATCAATATACATTAACATTCAGACATTTATCAGATAAAGGGGATTTTTAAACAATAATAAGTATTGTTGTATAGGTGTGTGTGTGCGTGTGTGTGCGTATATATATATATATATATATATATATATATATATATATATATATATATATATATATATATATATATATATATATATATATATATATTCTTTTTCTAAGCATGCTGATCTTTTCTATGCAAAGTCATTTACGTCAATTTTTTTTCTAAGTTATAGGGATCTACTCAGTTTTGATTCTAATTGTGCTGATCAAAAAAGACGAAGACTCAAAAGTCTATGTTATATTTAGGTCTAATCATCCCAATGAAGGCTTGATTGAAAGCTCATGTTCTATCTGTTGGAACAAAACTACGCAGGGTGTTGGCCCTCCAGGTTTTCACTTTGACACCACTGTCTTAAAACATCTTCTTTAATTCATAATACTTAGTTTTGTTTAGCACATTTATTCACAAACACTAATCAGCTTTGTGTTTCTCAATAAAAATTTCAAATGCAGGCTCTCAGAGATAACTTGATACCGCATGAAAACAAATAATCTAAAGTGCTGAAAAGAGACTTCTTTGTCATTGAGTTGTTTTCTTCTCTTAAAGAATCCTGATGTCTGTGCTATTTAATGAAACTGCATACTTCCCATCACAAAGTTGTTGAACAAAATGAATGCAAAAAAAAAAAAAGATTTTTGACAGTGCCTGGATTCTTTTACATACATGGCAGACACAAATGGGGCACATTCAATGGAATACATAATCTGGTGGGGAAACCTGCTCTGAGCGTATGTGCATGTCACTGGATGGATGAAACAGATCTTGACATGTGACAAAAAGCTGGCTTTCATCTCCGGTCCAGAGTGTGTCTCATGCCCACATGAAAGACATCCCACATTGAGGCCGGCTCTCGGTGAGAACTAATCCTATTTTCAGCGCATGAGTCCGTGTGTGTTGAGACATGAAGGACACAGGATCAGTGCTCTTCAGCTGTTAGTGCTGCCCATGTGAGCAGACAGAGAGATGCCACGGGGCGCCAGCAACACTGCTTCAAATCAGTGCAGTCGGAGAGAGAACGCGTCTGACTGCAGGACAGAGGATGCAGCTACTCCTGTACACTCCACTGTTGCAAAGTGCATCTTCAAGACTAGCGTATTATTGAAGAGAGAGGAGGACTCATAGAATGTTTGCTCTTTTAAATAGCTGTTTAAAACTGTCCTCTTTGGTGCAAACTTTTGAAATGTGATGGTAAGAAGCAAGTTTGAAATGGCTAAGAAAGTGGAACTCTTAACAATAAGGGTTGATGTCATCAAAAAATATTGGTAATACAGAACATTGAAGATGTAAAAGTGAACACAAAGCAGCTTAAAATGAAGGGATTGGTGTTCTGTGTGTGATTTTTTGTAAATAGAATTTTACATATAGACTCAGGGACTTTAACAGTTATTTTTTAAACCTTTAAACCAGGCTGCCTAATGTATAGCTTGTATGTGTAGCTTGAAAAAAACGAATTCTTCAGAAACTGATGCTGGTAACTGTCGATAACAGATTGAATTAGCGATTCAAAACCATGTTTTATTAATGAAAAGGTAATGTTGTATATACTGTAAACACCATTTAACCAAGTAAATAAACCAACTAAAAATAAATCAAAAATAATACTTTATCTATTGTTTTGCCTATTTTAAAACAAAACATGCATTTCATTAAATTAAAAACAAATTCTAGTAATTTTACAGAATATTTGGATACCTTAATGGATATTTCTGACATATATAATGTTATAACACATCAATAGCTTAAGTAGACACGTTAAACATTCTGAACCACGATCCATTTAAATTTCTTGCTGATTTTATTCTAAATCAGAATAGTGACCCAACAAACCTGAAAAAAGAAAAAGACCCAGGAGGTCAGCAGGGGTTCTGACAGCAACGGTGTTAGAAATGAATTCAACTGTTTGGGGAATGATGTAAATATCAGGTATGGTGAATTTTTGGTATGGGGAAAGTGTCTATCTTTCAGAATACAATTTCTACAAAAAGGAGGTTTTTTTACATAAATACTATGTAATATAAATTGTAAATGTATATTTTAAAATATAAAATGTTGTTCTAAGAGTCCGGGTTTGGCCTGTGTCAACGAGGAACGTCTCACTCCCAACTTCACAAGCAGTTTAAACAAGAGTACTGCAATAGATGAATTTTATTTATGCAAGCCCTAAGATGAGATGCTTCTGGCCCAAAAGGTGTCAATTTAAGATTGTTATTGAAAGAAATGTCCAAATTGGTGTAACTAACCACCAACTAAGAGACTTTAGTGTGTAATCCCCAAGGACTGATCAAATGAATCAATCAAAGTCTCAGCTGATAAGAAGCCGAACAAGTGTTTGTGTCTGTGTTTCCTTTGGCTGGAGTGTCTCAAAGGCTGAATTCTAGCAAACGAATGAATTCAGATTCTCTCGAATTCTCGTTCCATTCAAATAATGAAAGAGAACAAAGCATGTGCATGTTTAAAACATTAATGCTAAATCTTTAAAAGCTAATCTTTGCTTTGAATTCCTTAGAAAAGCATTCTTCTGAGAATCTAAATGAAATGTAAACAATGACAACTCTCATTGTAGTAGTTTAGATTTCATAGGTTTTTCTATTGAAATGTACAATAAATATGGGTCTTTATAATGGCTTATTTGCTCCTATTTATGATCGGGCAAACTAAAAAGGTCAAAGGGTTTTTTTATCATGAAGAAAAAAATGATGATTATACAAGCAAAATCTAGAGCTACAGCCAAGCAAACACCAGGCCTTCATGTTCTAACATTGGTGAGGATTTCTTGCTGAAACCTGGGAGTTTAAGTAGTTGTGATTTATCAATTTCTGCCCATATTTACATACATTTATACACATTAATGACTGCACTGAACAATAAATATGGCAAACAGATGGTGAAATTCACAAGCCAAAAGGAATCCAAAATCTTGATTACAGATAGTGCTTGTCAGTGGCCGAAATCAACAATTTATACAACAATTGAATACTTCTTTAAAGCGGGTTAAAAAACAACTTTATTAATAAATTAATTAATGGGTTATATGACGGCTGTAGTGGTCTCCACTACAACCTCCCGGGAAACCCACATGCTTGATGTTTTCCTGATAATGTTTATAAGAACTTATTGAATTATTTTTGCCTTCTTACTAACTTAAGAAAAAAAAGACAATTTCATATTCTTGTGTCATACACCTTCTGGCTTCAAAAATGTCAATGAGCAGTTAGCACAAGATGTACAATTTTCTTTATCATGGAGTCTCCCTCCCAGGTATTTATGCTGTGTGTGTCACATCTAAGTAAGCTTCTATTGACTGAAGTAACCGTGAATGTCTACCAAAGTTAAAAATTTACAACTTGAAACTGGATTCACGGCAGATGGTTTGAATACCATTGTTCATATCATTCATACTTTGTTCCCATGGAATGCAAGATTGTATTCTTCCTTTAACTTAACATGTAAATCACTAATGCATGGGACATAACGAAAACATAATGTCGGTCAAATATTACTTGTTTGAGTAATATTTATCTTCATTTTGAGAAATCATCAGATGAATAGTGGGTTTGTATAATAAAATTTTTTATTTCTAAATGGCATTCAATGCTAATATTGGAGGAAATAAACTATCCACACGTCCATGCAAACTAAGTAACGTTGTAGATAACAGTTGACAGGTCATTTTTAAATGCAAGGATAATAAAAGCAAAAGTTTTTCTTTTTTTTAAACAAACAAATTACGGAGCAAACTGGGCACCAAATTATTGGGCACGATAAGGACACTGTTACATATCATCTTTTGAGAATCAGGTTTGTAGTACTTGAGAGGGTAAAAAGGCTATTCTACTTTTAGAATATTTTTTTGGTGTCACCACTGTGACAGAGAAAAAAAGCCAATGGGACACAAAGTCTACAGGAAATCATTATCTGAAAAGAACTTTATAAGCATGTGTTTTAGCACGTTTTGGTCCATATTATCACAAACAATTGTGACTTTCCAGAAAGACTAAAAATCATGTTCATTTACTGTTCATTGTTATTATTTTACATTTCTTTTAACAGATAATAGAAGAATGATTTCTAGCCATGACCATAACCTTCAAACCTAAACGAATCCCCTTAAATCGTACCACTACAAAAGTCAACTATTCCGAACAATTTCCCCTGAAGCAAATGTGCATCTAACTTCCCACGCACTCTACAGCACTATCACAAGCTGAGACGAGAGCACAATGCTGTTCTTTTCCAGTGTTTGTCCTTTCTTTCTGCAGTTGTACAGCAATCCTTGGTGCTCTCCATACCTTCTTTTCTTTCCTCAGCGAGAAACTCCTGGAGTGGAAAAACCTGATACACTGATGTAGAACATATTGATACAGTGTACCTCAAGTTAATCTGCTCCCATCTCCTATATGACTATCTGAGAAAAGACATACAAGTCCTGCACAGCTCGGAGGATAGGTTATCTCAGAGTGCGTGTACTGAAACACAAGACTAGGATAATAAGAAATGGTTTACTCTGAGAAAGATCCTGCCTTGTGATTGTTGGCTCAGACAAAAGAATGTAACAAAACATGAAAGGTCTTGAGATGGAATATCACAGCTTTCAGTACTTGAAACATTGAATCATTCTTTATATAATTAAAACATCTGTGGAAAGTAAGCAGTTGTAAAAACAGTTAAAACAAAAAATCCTCTCTGAAATGTTTTGTGTTACAAATCCAAATGAAATTATTTATTGGGGACGGCTGAAACTCAAGCAAATTGAAACAGGAGAATAGTAACAGAGAGGCCAATAACAGTCCAAGGTCAAAAATTTTGGGTAAATCAAGGTAAAGGGAGTGTTATACGCAAATTGATTCATGGAATTTTTGCAGGAAAACTTGGACCATGACTGAAAAAAATGTTTGACATAAGAGATGAACAAAAATATGAGAGGCAAGCTTTAATTTATTTGCAATTCCGTTTTCTTTGCTAATGGATAACAGCCAAAAAATGTTGATTCATTTACCAAAGGAGGGGAATATAAAGAGCAGTCGAAGGTGTAGGAGGAACATAAAATTACACTCAAATGTGTTTTCAGATTTTTTTGAATTCTGCTTGAGCCAGGTTATTACCTTGTTATTGCCTAAGCTTACTTTTTAATCAGCATGAGCCATTCACATCAGGATTGGTCTCGTGGCATCTCTGTTCAGATGTTCAAATATCAACACTAGCACTGAAACATGTGCATACTTTTAATGGGGCAAAATACCAATTTTTTCATTAAAGAGTTAATAAGTTTAGAATAATATATGTGTTATATGTCAGATGACCAATGTGCTCAAATATTAATTGCACAAGACAGAGTTGCAATTATGTATAAACAGATAGAATGCCAAAATTGTATTGATGTTTTAAAACAGAGCAATGAATCTAAAACTACATAATAAAAAAAAATATTTTAAAAATACAGGGCAACTGTCTTTTTAATTTTATGAAATGTGCCTGTTTATATGATTTACAGGGCTTTCCCCATGTTTTTGAAGCTTGTATTGCATTCTTAGTCTTCCAAATGAATTGTTACCAATATATCCTGAACAATGCCACCTACTGTAATCTTTTTTCCAGTTGATTAGTGGAAAAGGGTCCAGAGCCACTCCTGTTGCACTAGTTAAGGTCATCTTAGGTCTGAAGCTAATGCAATACAAATGCTAGAGCAGGGTAGCAACTAAAATGTGCAGGGCTTTGGACCTCCAGGACCAGATATGGTGATCTATGGTATAGTGAGTAGTGCACAGGTTACGATACAAAACTTTCAGTTAAAGTAATAAATGTTCTCTAAAATTACCAAAATGTCAGCTTTTTTGCAGTACATATGACATAATGAGTTCTCATTAAAAATGCAGAAATTGGACTTTACTTTCCAAAAGAAGTTAATCTACAATAAAAATGCTGTATGTCAGAATGCATGTGTGCTATATATTGTTAGACATTGCTGTGAGTCTGCCAGACTCTCCATTGACCACACCTGTGAATTGTTTCCTTAAATAGTGTTTTCTCCTGTTTATCATCAGTGCTCAACTGCACTCAAAAATATGAATCTTTGGATCAACAAAATAAAACAATGACACCCATTTCCACACAATTGAATCATATTATCCAATCTTATTTTGAGAAGATTGAAATAAATTGAACAATTCTATATCATCCAATAAGATCAAAATCCACATTGAGCCAAAATATTTTCACCAAACAGGAGTTTAATCTACAAAAAAACACAATAATCTCAATGAAAATGTGTTCAGTTTTTATTACAATTTCAAACCACTAAACTAATTTTGAATAGCTAGCAGAGGAACTGAAGGTGAGATGCCAATTTGAAAGGGAGAGAGGCAGGTGCCACTTATTCTCCTGATAAGCCTCCGACCGACTTGGCAATCTCCAATTGACATGGAGATCCTCTATTCTGAGTATGCGAAATCAAGTAATTGACTCAATTCAGTTCTTAGTTGTTTTAATATAAAATAATTAAGGAATTGTAAGTAACCTTTGATATAGTTTAGACTGATTCAAAATAAAAATGTAGATACAATATGCTGATTAATTTAATTTGTTTCAAAATATTCTATTTGATTTAATCAAACAACACCTAGATCAAAATTTTTTGAGTGTGATAATCTGCTCTGTTTCCCCAAGCTTAGTTTTGTATGGGTTTTTCCTGGTTTGACATGACATATCATGCAAAGTGTGGCTTCTTTTCTCTGATCAACCTGCAAATCTTCCCTTAGTCTCCAAAAGCAAGCCAGTGAAGGAGGAGACCCGAGTCTCTTCTTGGATCTACTGACAGCTTAATCGCTGGTGGTGTGTTTATGCTTTGGACTGCTTTATCCTGATCTCTGCCTTACTCCACAATCCCTAGTGGGGTATTGTTTTGTTAATGTTTGTTTGTGTCTGCTGCCAAAATTCTTAAATAAACTTTTGAGAGAGAGTCTTATGCATTTGGGCCTCTTCTAAAGCATATTCTCTCAATAACACAGTTGTCTGGAACTTTAAGAATATATCATATTTATTTTTGAAGAGCCAAACATGCAGTCTTGTGTTTCAAAAGCAATTCTTCATTTAAATGGTGCAATCATTTAATCATCAAGTGTATGTTAAAATATGAAATTTCCCAGCTGTTTAGTCTATTCACCCTAGTGTTTTTTTATGTAATGGAGCTCCATCTATAACTAACGTATTTCAGTAGGGAATGGCAGAGTGTTGGAAGCACACTAGCAAGCAGTTCATCTAATGAGGGATTCAGAGACAATGGCCCACTGCACAGACCATTAAGAGATATATGAGTAATTTGAGCACATCAGCCATTCCGTGCAGAAACAATGGTGAAACCCAGACCTTAAATGATGTAACAGAGCCTTCGGAGAGTCACAATGTTCTGACAGGAGTTTCATTATAGACTTTATTCTGAGGATTTATTCTCTCTTCTTACAAGAATGATAGGGTGATATACATCACTTATGATAGGTGACCAGAGGGCAAGAAACCATCTCACTTTATGACAGTTGACACTCTACTCCAACTGAAGCCTAACTAAAACTGTCTGATGCCTCCGCAACCAGTCCACCCGAAGAGATACCGTACTCTAATGTACCGAAGAGCTAAAAATTGGCAAATAAGATTATTAATTATTTTTAATTAACCACTTCTCAACTAGAAACAAGCTTCTAGATTAAAATCAGGAGACTCTCTTTAATCTGAATTTCATAGAACTCATGTTTTTGAGAGGTGTTTTGGGCATTTCCTTGTCATTAAACGGCAATTGTGAACCCTTATTTCCATTATCATCAACCATTTTTTCCAAAATTATTTCTGCTGTTTCTTGTGCTACTAAACTGCCACATGAATGTGAGCCCAATGGTATTTATGCTAACAAGTTGTTGATACTTAAATTATCTGTACCTACTGCATTTGCTCTAGCTGTTAGTAGGTGGAGCAGATACTAACAGGTTCTTCTGAATGGTTATTATCAAACTTATCATAACAACTTTGGACTTTTTTAAACAGCTGCCAAGATTGAAATTTTGGGTTAAAGGTTTCAAAACTCAAACTTTGCTAAACTGCGTTTAGTTGGAAAATTAGTTAAATATTATTAACCTAAATTGAGACACAATAATAAGCAAAATTGGTCAGACTCCACAGGCAGCGTAAACCATCTTGATGCAGGCAACACATCTTGTAAGTAGAATTATGGCCTCTAAACTATATCTATACTTCATCAGTGTTAGTAGGGATTAAACCATCTCAAAATACAAATGCAAGATCTTTTTTTTCTGGACAACAGGATTAACACTTCCCATTAAGTACTTCTGCGTTTGTGTGTGTGTGTGCGTGTGCGTGCGCCTGCGTGTGTGTGTGCGTGTGTGTGGGTGTGCGTGCGTGCTTGTATGTATGTGTGTGTGTTTTAAATCTCAGTAACATTTTCTAAATTCAGAAATGCACATGGAGATCCAAGAGGGGAAAATAAACCAATTTATTTACATAAAACAATAACTGACATTCTTCTTAGTTTTGCACTAAAGGTTTAAGCGATGGAGGATGATACCGATCAACCCTAAAGGCAACAATGAGTGGAAGACAGCAACGCAGCAACAGGCGGCAACACAAAAAAAGCTAAACATCGATGAAAAAACATCAGCAGATCTAAGAAAACTAGGAAGTGGAATACTATGAATGCAAGGGTTTTGTGGGAAGTGGAGTCTTTTACATAGCATAATGATGATGATGGTTGGATTACAAGTTGACAAGATATCAATGATCAGATTCAATGAGACAAATGTAAGGTGTGAATAAAATAAATTCAACATAATTAAATTAAATTCAATAAGATTGAACATAAAAACAAGAATGAGCTCAAAGTCAATATTTATTTTCTTACTTACATACTTACTTACATACCAACTTACATACCTACTTTTTAATTTCCTCTTCTTTCTGTTGTGTCTTTTCACACATTTTAATTCTGAAAAAAAAAGTTCACTACATAGTACAAGTCCCTACATGACTTAATTTTGTTCACTTACACTAGTCTGGATCATAGCCATCAGAGCTGTCTAAAAGGAACCCAAAATGACATTCATGTGTCACAATACATCAGCTTGGCCTTCATATATTTTTTTATTGCTCACAGCCACTACATTCACAGCAGCAACAAATCAACAAAATATCTAAAGTTTACTCAAAGAGCCTTTTGTCGCTTTTCCTTATTGTAGATAAAAGTAGATGTTAGTGAAATCTTGATAGCTATGGAATAATACAGCTAGCTATCACAAACAGCATGGCAATTTTGTCTGAAAGCCTGCTGTGTTGTAGCTTGTTTATTCAAGGGAATTATGTGCAATTTTGGGATGAACTTATGTTTATTCATTTGTGTGTGACTGATTGTGCGGTTGAACATAAAACGGTATATCTAAAACGTGGTGTCCATCAGTAAGATGCAAAGGCCTGGTTATTAGCGCACATCCCACGATGATTCCAGTCTCCTGCAGCTTTATTCCCCTTCACTGGCTAAATAAATGCTAAAGCTAAAATCTCTCAATAACACCAGCACAATCGTAGCAATGGCTGCTCAAAGGCAACTGTGTTCAATTAGCCCCTTGCAAGAGTTTCTCTTATGGAAGCTAATGACATGCAAAGCTGCTCTCTTAAAAGTTTTCCCCTGATTAGGGAAAGCACACCAAATGCTTCTTTAATTAGTTTTTGTGGCAGCAATCAATGCTCTCTCCAGTGGCTGAGAAGCTAATGTAAGTGTGCTTGTCGGAGGTTAACGTTCCCTGATGCATTGTTTCAATTGTTTTTATACCTCTCATCACATGTAGCGAGGCGTTACACAGTCATAGACACAGATCAGCACATCGCTCCTTCTCACAATCTGATTTGTTTACTGACAAGGTTAGTCTCTTCTTTTAAAACCAACAATTCATTAATGTTGAAAAGAACATGACATCGTTAAAATCTTATTCAAACAAGCTCACACTAGTGCTCTCAAAATGATTGCCACCTTCTTTAGTTAGAGGTTAATCTTAAAGGTCTGCTGAATATCTTAAGCTATGCTTCAATCAAAGTATAATTCAAGTTTCTTCTTGAATCGAATCAGTACAGGAAGGGTTAGATAAGATCCATATTTCCACAACCGTTTTCCTGTGAGCTCTGCGGTGTTTTGCCACTTATTCAAAAAGTAGTCTGCCCCATCATATACAGGGGAAGATCTGTGAAGACAAAAAGATCTGGCACATCACATCTTTGAAGACAAAACTCAAACACTTAAAAATGAAGGCTTTTGTTTTTAGACTTAAAACAACCACAATTTTGTTTTTACTGAATTAACAGAAATCTGTCCATACCACTCTAATACACCTAATAAACCAGTCGTACAATCTCAAAACAATCCTTCAAAATTGTAGTCACATAACAGGAGCCTTTTAAGTTAATGAGATACTTTAATTCTTAAACAAGCTATTAGAGAAATAATAATAAAAAAGTGTACATTTTACACCTATTGTTATTGCTTTTCCGAAATAAATTCTTGTTTTTTTCTGTAATGTGTATTTCAAAACAGATTTCAATGACAAGCAATGAAAAACAACTGTTTTATTTAGTTAATAAACCTAAAGGCACAGGACAATTATTAATAATAAACTATTTTTAAATTACTTGGTATTCATGAACAGTAAACATCTTTCCAAAGAGAACAGTTAGATTTTATTGAACTTAAAATCCTAAAATTTAGAAAGATATGTAAACTGATGGAGACACACAAACATGAAGACCACACAAAGGTTATTCGCAATTCATTGGTGATCTGTAAAATATGAGTAATTTCCTCTCTAAGTTGTTTTGTAAAGTCTTTGCTTTGTGTCAGTGTGGTCAGATGTGAAGGGACCTTGTTGTCTCTGTAAGAGATACGCTTTCAAGAAAGCAGTTTTGTGTTATAAAGGTCAAACCCCTCTCATTAGCATTACTTTAGAATTAAAACATTAGAATGATTTTGGTCAATGATAGCACATTCAAATTTTTTTTTATAAATACACAGAATTATTTTGACAATTAATTGTCTGGGGCTTCGTCCCCTTAAGAGCAAGATGTAATGAAGTGTAATTGCAACAAATGGACAATGTTGCACGTTGATGCAATGTTCCAAAATGGAATATTTGAAATGCACCATAACTGAAGAAAAATATATAACTGAAGAAAAATATAGAATATATATAATTCTGATTTTTTTAATGAACAAAAACATGTTACATAAAAATGATGAAACAAAAATCTGGATTTTAAAAAGTCTGTTCAGTAAGGTTTTAACAGATTAAAACTGCATACACTTTTGGGGAATTTTTTTTTTGCTATGGAATATGGAATATTAATATTTTAAATAAATATTAAACTGTTTTTTTTACAATGCATACTGATTATATATTCTTTCAAAATGTGCTATTGCTAAATCAAAAGTTGAAATAAAGCCTGCCTATAATGACTAAAACATAAGCATTGAAAGAAAGGAAAAACAATGGAGCTAGTTTGATATCCTGAATCCAGTCGCAAATGCCACGAGTGTTTGCTAACTGTAATTGGGTACTTTGAAGGTCAAGTGTATGGGATGTGTATGTCCCGAAAACAATGGACTGAATGTGTTGGCAACTTAATTAGAGTTTCATAACCATAATTAAGTGAGGGAATAATTATGACTTCTTAGAGAAACCCCTGAAAACACACTGTAATTAGCTCTCCAATTTTTGCCAAGTCTGTGTGAGAACAATACGGATTAAAATCTCACGCTAGAGAACGGCCAAATTTACCTGACCTCGGGAGGATAAACACGTCCCTTCCTAACAGAGTTTATGTAAGACAAATACTTCCACACCAGGAATGAACGCTTTAGGCACTCTGTATGCACAAACTAACCGTTCCGCTCACATGAGCACAAACTGACATCCACTTAGTCACTCCAATAACTCATCAGGATATCAGGCAAATGAGTCTCAAACTTTTCTGCCCGCTGTGAGATTTGGTGTGTGCAGAGCATCAGATGGTGGAAGAACGGACGCGATTCCTGGACTGGACCCAGATGGCTGCTGGGTCAGTTGAGATACTCTCCAGATGGTCAGGTAAGACAGCACACATGCATACACATGGTGCAGATTCGAAAAATATCAAGAGTGAAACAAGAAACAAGGGCTAATTTTAAGAATTAGGCATCTTAGAAGTATCAAACATCAAGCAATTAGACAGAAGTGAGTTTGAGCTGCATATTGTGACGTTAATGCACAGACGCACCATTAAACCTATCATCCGTGTCTAGCCTGCGGGTTCCTGTTGTGCTCCTCAGACATACTGTCTCACAGCAGGAGATCCTCTGCAGTATTCTCACACAGCCAGATCTCCCATAATCATAGTCCCAGCTCCAACCCCCTACACTCCAGAAACGGATGGTTCTCATTACCAAAAAAACAACGTGCTCGCTCATTTAAGGCAGTTATTGCTTCATTAATGAGAATTAAACATTGTAGAGAGGGTTTTAGTTGGAACACTTACATTTTCTTAGGAGTCCCCTACAAATTGTGGAAATTAAATAATGATTGATACTTTATTAAAAAAAATAATATCAAACAAAAAGACAAGGTTTATAAAAGATGATCAGCCTACAAGACCATGTGAGTATTGAAACTCCTGACAAACAATTATGTTTTAGAAAGGTTTTTTTTTCTATATTTAGTGTACTATTTTCTTAACACTATGAGAGATTTTTATACTTAAAAAAAAACTTCAGATGTATACATGTTCCGTAACAATCTAAGTTTAAATTTCTTAATTGTTTTGTAAAAAAACTAAAACTCAAGAAAACTGCTTCCAGTTAAAAAAAAACTTTTTGGGGGACACTATGTTAATAACTACTCTCACCACTCCTCTTTCTGCATATAGGCATGTTTAGGCATGTTTATCTGTCTGTTGTGAACCAAGTTCAGTGGAAGCATGTAAGAGAGAGAGAGAGATAATAATTATACAAAGTAAAATTTGCAATATATACTTTTCTTCATGAGGAATTCACAGTAGCAGGATCCTGAGATGATATCATGTATTTTGTTTTTAATTATATTTATGGTAATTTAAAATTAATACACCTACTGGTTCTGGAGGTGAATCACTTAAAGTTGTTACAGATCCACGTTTCAGTCTCAACTACATTGCTAATCCTGCTTTTTACCGACACTCGTTCAAAAAACTATCTGGAGCACAATTACAATTACATTTTCTCCATGAATAAAAGTACTCAGTCCTTACACGTTCCTTTGGTTGGAGAAAATAAGCAGATTTGAGTACTAATTTACATCCCACAACATCAAAGACATTCACAGCCAGGGTAAGTAAAATGATGATTTATAGTGTTTGTATGCAGAAGGGCGGGGTTTATGGGAGGGCCTTACAATATTTGACGTCAACTACTGTGAGTTTCACACAGGCTCGCTCTCAAGCATTTGTTGTGATTACCATAAAACACTTTGATGGATTTTCATTGTTGTAGGTGAGATTTGCACAGACATCAATGAGCCACATTTCTTTCTAAACAGCTGGAAAGTTATGCTTTTTATCTGAGGACTCCTGTAAAATCCAACTGCACTCTAGTCTCTGAATTAAGCATCAAAAGTTAGTCAGTTTGTCCAGATTTAATGATCACCCATCAAGTCATGCAATGTGTCATCCAGTCCTAATCTCCAGCCAATCGATTTGAGTGGCTTTATTTATGTGGTGTGCAGCACCCTCTCCTCACATTAGATGCTATGATTTATTTTCTGTTACAATACGCTGACTGCACACTATCCCTTCCCCCTATACTCTTGCGATATTAATAGAACCAACACAATTTTTCCTAGGCCTGGCCATTCGTTAAAGGCTCATTGAAATGCCCCTAATTTAGTTCTGGTTGGTGATGTGTGAACGTGTACAAGTGCTGGTGCAGTGGCTGATGCTAAAACTAGCAGAGCAAGGAAGTGAAGGTATGCTCTATGATGCATGGTCCAGCAGACACCCTCTGGGATTTGCTGCAAGATGGAGTCCAACTTCATTGTCTAACTCAAATCACAGTTTTCCAAAGCCCACAATCAGAAGGAGAGTGAAACCCCCCAGGGTATCAACAGAACAGAGATGAATTGTGTGAAGGAAATAGAAAAGAGAGGAGAGCAGGGGATGGACAATGAAACATGGGCTGAGCACTTCCCATTAGCTTGTGTTAATTAAAATAGGCATTAGATGGTTGTACCACTCTGTATTTAAGTATTGAATATGCAATGTCCTGATTTGCAGATGACTTCATAATTTCTTTCATCTTCAATGACTGGCTGCTGGTATGAAAGGATGTTAAGAGAGTGTTTCAATACTATAGATGCAGTGTAGATGTAGCTAAAGGCTAGTGTTGAACGTATTATGTATAAAGTAGTAAACACAAACAGGCACACTAAACCAGACAACAGAAACCTGCAACTGTGATAGTAATGTAATGTTATAGCATTAAGAACCTCCTTCCCCATATCTCAGAGGAATAAAGCTATAGCAGACGTGACCGGAGGCAACAATCTATTAGAGAGAAAGAGTGAGAGAGAGAGTGAGAGGAAGAGATTATAGCCAGGCTTTACATGGCAGCAGTGTACCTTGAAATAGGTGATGACGAAAATGGAAAATGGTGCTACGTGAGATTTTCATAAAGCCATGCATTTTCATTAACTGTTCACCAAGACACTCAGCAGTTCAAAAAGACATTTAGATTTTTTTTTTCTTTTGTAAATCCAATTTCTAGCTGGAAAATTATATAAAATGGGAACAAGTTGTGTCTGAGCTGTAGGAGGATGATAACGTAAGAGTTTGTTGCTGTAAAAAGTAACTAATTAGCTTTTCTGGATGCCAACACATATTAATGGTTTGTTAGCCATATTTGAGTAATAAATGTATTTGTAATGTATATGCTGAAACCTATTATGTTTTTTGATAATATTTTTTTTGTTCCAAATATTACAAAATTGCATTTTTTTAATATTTTATTAAAATATTTGTAAATACGCTATTAAATAAACCAATTTGTGTGTGTGTGTGTGTGTGTGTGTGTGTGTGTGTGTGTTTGTACCTCGAGATACAAATGCTTAATGTTACGGAAAATTCAATATATGAAAGTTCACTGGAAGAAAATTTTGCTTAACGATACAAAATGTTTTCCAAGATAAGATGATGCTCTCTTATTGGTCATTTCCAGCCCTGATGCTATGAGTTTGTGCGTAGTATTCTGCTCTCCTTTTGGTCACATGACGCCCCATGACATCTTCCCGGAAGAGCTCTCCCTATCTTCATGCACGCTTTCAGTTTCTTGTTGGTGTCTTAAATTCATGATTATTTTTGTGTTGTTTTTTATGCCCATGGCTCACCAATGAAGGGGAAGAGTACTATTTGTTCTCTTCCCCTTCTCTCTTCGTCACATTGCCTCACTCGAGCTCGGGATATTATTTTTCATTTATTTTATTCTGTTTTTCATTGTTTTATGATTATTTATAAAATTTATAATGTGTACTTTTAAGAATTGAAGAATCCTAGTTTGACAAAAGTGTAAGTCTTTCGTAAAATAATTTGTTTGTTCTGAGTGATTCTGTAGTTTTTGCAATAGTTTGCAACAAAGCATTAACTATTCTAATGCTTTTGTAATTGTACCCATGTACATATGATTGAGAAATAGGGATGTATAAGGTTTTTGCTAAAAAAAAATTTATGGACTGTTATAATTAACCCTTCAACTTCTGAGGTATATTTATATATATATTATTTTGTTGCATCCCCCTTATTTCTCTAAGTGAACATTTTTCAGCATTGACAGCCCCTTGTTTCCATTTTTATTTTATGTTCCATCTGACCCTAGTGGTTTGGTGGAAAAGGAGATCGACTTGAGATCAGAAGGCCGCCGGTTCGATCCCCAGATCCACAGAGTTGAAGGTAAGTGTACTGTGAGTAATGAAACACTTGCTCTCTCATCTTCAATAACTGAGGTGCTCTTGAGCAAGGCAAAAGTTTGCCGACTGCTCCCTGGCCAATGCTGCCATGGTTGCCCACTACTCCGGATGTGTGTTCACGGTGTGTTTGTTCACTGCTGTGTGTGTACACTGGGATGGGTTAAATGCAGAGCACAAATTTCGGGTATGGGTCACTCCATATCTCGCCAACTGTCACTTTCACTATATCTACATATTTATAAAAAACATTTTTTGATCAGATAAAAAAAAAACTGAACTTGTTCGTCTGTGCAGAAATAGATTGTCTAGTTGCCATTATTCACAATAGACAGTACCAAAATGAAAGAAAAGGCATAGGCCTTGAAGAGTAGTTTGTTCTAATACAAAATGGACAAACAATGTGAGACAGTGAATAACAAGGAAAAGGAAAGTAGTTGTTTCTCGAGTAACAACAAGAGTACATCTCTTAGCTACTGTAAGGAAAATGAGGAAGCTGCACTAGACATGTGCACCACCGAAAATTCAGCTTCTCTTGTTGAATTATTCAAAGCCACAGTCAAACCAGCATTCTGAAATGTCTCCAACCCTAAAATGTTTTCAAAATACTGTCTGCTCCTCAACATTAATAACAGTGAGAGAGCCGCTTCTCAAAGCCGAATCTTGCTTTTAGATGCTGTAAGCGATATTCATGTTTTTGAACTGTGGAGTATATCCTTTATAGACTCTTCTAATATTCTGCAGGAGTTAACAGAAACAGCATTTCTGTCCATTAGTTTGAAGTTTGTCTGTCTTTTCCCCCTTTTCTTGCTTTAGATCTGCTCAGAATAAAGCCTCCATTACTGGATTATTTCATTATTAGCACTAAAGTCAAATTTCCTGACCCACCTGTTGACAGTAACAAGACACACAACATTATTATTATAGAAATATTACGCAAATATGTAGTTAATGTAGTACTCAGAATATTCTGTTTAAAAGATTTACTGATGATTTTTATTCAGAACACAACAAAACAGGCCGTTAAGGTTGAATTTAGAACAAAACTATTGTTAGAACTATTGTTCTAAATTTCTATTGTGAGAAGTTGAGATAGACTTTGACGGTGTAACAAATTGCATATTGTCTCTCCCTAATGTAAGTCGCTTTGGACAAAAGCGTCTGCCAAATGCATAAATGTAAATGTAAATGTAAAGTACCATTGCTATCATTGTCTGCAGAATCTTTTGATGTACTGTTTGTGACATCACCGCAGGTTTTAACAGAATATTACAGTATGACTACAGTTTTATTCCTGTCAATGGGTCACTACCTGAGAGGCAAATAATGGGGTTTGGGGGGATATGAACAAATTGCCATCACATAAACAGATTAATAAAAGTAGGTATTGAAATGAGTTTGCAAGTGATTTACACGCTAACTAAATGTGTAGATTGAGCTTGAATGTCATGTGGTGGTATGTTTTGAACTCAAATGCAGACCAGCCATTCAATTTAAAGAGCTTTATTTAAATAATGAAAAAAAAATTAAAGTTTCACAATGGGAAAACATGTCTATTCAACTTAAACTGGACTCAAACCATTTAGAACGAATAATTTACTATTGTTTGACATTCATCGAAGTAGGCCAACTGACTGAACTGTGAGGAATATAAAGCAGACACGATGAAGGGATAATGAGGGTAAACAGGTGAAGCAACTTAATACTAACGAGAAGACTCAAACATGGCAGGTGGCGATAACCGTGTGCTCCAAACAAACACTAACTACTGTTGGTGTCAGACTATAAAATCAGCTCCATTAACTCGAATGGGTTCACATGCGATGGTGTAAAACCGGAAAATCCAGCCTATACAGAGAAATTCTGGATTCAGCCCCGAGGAAAGTTCAACTGATTTTAACTTTGACCTGCGATAGAGCATCACGTGACGTGACTACCAAGCAAAGAGGGGAGAGGTCAGAGCATGTGTTTACTGAAATTTTGTTTTAAAGCTAGATTTAATTTAGTTTTTTCAAGTGTTTGTGAGAGTGAAACTCCGTTTGGACCGTGTATACTTAGAGTTTGATATTTTTAAATAACGTGCTACCTGCTGGGTGGGGTTATGCTGCCACACGTCCATACGGTGACGTTTGGATCTCTCAAACACTAATCTGACTGAGGCATAAGGCAAGACAAAGTATAATGTTAAGACACAGGAAATACAAATAAGGTAAAAAAAATAAAAAAAACAGCACAAAATGGTGGAACAGAAATGCTGCCATATAATTGAAAATCCTCTTTCCATGCAAAAAGATAACTCGTATTTACCTTTCTCAACTATCTGCTTATTTCATTGTAAATATTAATTAAAGTACATACAACTCTAGTGGTCATTTTAAAAACACATTAACAAAGACACAAATACCATACAAACATACCCTACCAGTTGCTGCGGCCTGAATTGCATTCTAAATACATAGTGGGTCAATGTTTTGATTAACAACTGATATTTACACAGCAAATCAGATAATGTTTATGAGGTTTGACAGATTTTGTAAGTATGATTTAAACACAACTTTAAAATAATAGACCATTTTAGGGTTATAATTTGCTTACAGCAGTCTTCTTTGCAACATCACTCCACAGCAAAAAAATGACTTACATGGTTGTTCAGGAGACCACATTCAGCATTGGCATGAGCGTTTTTGGACACGAGTCTCTCTTCCTCAAAGCTCTGCGCAGACCCTGTCAGTACAGCGATAAAGCTGGCCCATTCTCCTTTTATGTCCATTTGCATCAGCTTGAACAGGGAAAGAGAACTCTTGTTGACTTGTTTCGGGCCATTTTTGTGGACAACAAACTTAAGTAGAGTCCAGCTTCAGTCCCTTTATCATCTGATCTTAGAATTCTACTCAGCTAACACGTTCAATAATGCTGATTGATTGTACAATCAACAACTGCAGTTGAACATTTAAATTACTTTATATTTGCTAGACAATTTCACCCTAAATCATGACGATTATCAACGCTCTACAAAATACCCGAACCAAGATGTTACCAGTGAATCTGACTGGCATAGAGAGGTCAGTCTCTAGATTTAAACCCGGCTGGGCTGTTTCTATGAGAAATAGACCGTTAGATTCGCTAACGCTTGAGAGATTGTAACAGATGAACTGCAAAGTGCAGGTTTGGTGTTTTTTTGTGTGAAACAGGCACAGTTTTACAGTAAACACTAAGCCCTACCCATGTATTTCTTTGTAAAATTGAATATTCTGTTGCCTTTTTGTGCTGAGTAGTAACACTAGGGTAGGGACAAAATGGTTTTCTTCTTTTGACTAGGAAGGTATTCAACCTTTTTTGTGTTGGATGGTGATGGATTGTGAGCTTCCCACAGACCTGGAACTTGCTCTAGCTTCATACTCATCACTTGAACTTCTGATCTTGGTCTAAGGTGGGATTAATCTCATTTCATTGAACACCATAAACCTGGAACTGACGTAGGATGAGTACTAAACCAGGAACATTAACCAAACAGACAAATTATCATTTTAGTAGAAAACCATTTTGTATGTTTGAGTGAACAACTTTTTTCAAGGGTATTTATTCACTACAATGTTATTGACTGTTTCTCTACAGTGTGTATCTGCTTTTTCTTAAAACTATTATTCTGTTTTTTGTTTTGTTTTGTTCATATTCCAAGTGGCACCCCTTACTCCCCTTACTTAATTTGATAAAGCTGGTTATTACTCAAACATTACAGGGTTCTCTTCTACTATCTTCAGACTACACAGTTGAATCTAACTGGTCTATATTTCTATTGAAATTTCGTCACCCAACTTTGCTCTGTATAAGCTTCAGATTTAGCAAACGGTGCTACATTGAACATCAACATTTAAATTGTCACCTCTCGACATTCACCAGCAATGTGAAAATTCTATTGTTTTACAACATTTAAAAACAGCTTAAGAGTCATCAATTTTCTGTCATCTAATTGTATATATATTTTTAAATAAATCTCAGTAGTTTATGGGTTCCTTCTTTCTGAAAAACAATATTGCAAAATAAAGATTCTAAAAGATTTTGAAGTTTAGGGAGAGTGAACGTAAACGTTGGTTACGTTTGTGCTTTAACATGTAATGAAGCGAAAAGAAAGCATTTGTTCATAAACTGTAAATAACACAGTCATTTAGGTTAAATGCCACTTCTTCAACAAAAAAAACCCCTTTGTTTTGTGAGCCATGAAGAAAGAGATGTACAGCTTAAGAAACAAAATTTCAATCAAAAATGTGTTTTTTGAAAATTCTGCAATGATTCATGGGCAGAGACACCTCAGTTGTAAATAGATTAGGAAATTCTGAGTCACCCAGAAAGAAATGAATACAAAAATACACATTCTTTAAGAGAAAGACTACACTGTGGGAGTGAGTTTGACCCTGACAGCAGTGGCAAAGCAGGAATGTAAAGTTAAGACCTCGGGAAAGGAATGGAGAAAAGGGGGATGAGCGTTGTTCTCCCAGTATCAGTTGATCAATGTCATCCCCATCCTCCAGCCAGCCCATTCTATTTTTAGAGCTTCAATACAAACTCCTCTTCAAACACTCTCTTCACTCCCTCCAGTTGCTGTACTGGATAAGTTATACAGATGTGCTCATAACTCTACATCCACGCCCACGTGAAAATCTTCCCATGTCTAACACAAGCTGTGCTTTTGAAAATGGGAGCTAGTTTAAGATGGTGAGTCCTGAGCTGAGCATGTTGCCCAACTTCACCAAAAGCAAGGCTAATTAAAATATATCTTTACCTCTGATCAAGCTTTTTGGATTGCCCAATGAAGGAATCTACGGTTTGTGTTCAAAACATATTTTTTTCTCCTCTGATTCGGAAATTTGTTTCTACTAAGTGAATCATAATAATCACATACCAGCCATGTGAAGTGATTCAAAGCAGTCACTCTTTCATATGACTCACCACAAAACAAGGACTATTTAATTGAATGATAAAAAAAAAAGTTTTATAAAACCAATAGTGTTCAGAAATGTTGGTATTTTCTTTATCGAGTTCTGTCACTCGCACAAGCATGGATGCACACGCACACCCACGCATGCACACACGCACGCACCCATACACACACACACACGCGCGCGCACACACGCCACCATGCACACACACAAACAAAAGATAACAAAATATCACATGTTCCACGGGACTGCCCAGACATTTACTGTTAAAACTCTACAAAAATTTTAAACAGAAGAAGGTAACGGAACATAGGGTATGAAAGAAACAATAACAATCTAGCATATAAAACCCAGAAGGGAGATAAACAAGGGTATGGATACAGTATACTACACTGTAAATTGAGAGATGAATGCAGCAATACAGAGGAAAAACCTTATTCCACATTCTTCTTGTGGCCTTAAGCGATAAGGCTTCATTTTTTCCTCTCATTCATTCTCTCAGTCACACACAATGGGATGTGAGGAGGCCAGGCTTTGATGTTGCACAATAATCATGGTCCCTGGAGAAGGTTCGATAGAGATGGAGGAGCAAACGAGAGCCCTGAAGGGAGTGCAGAAATACACTGGTTTGTGTCTGTGTGTAGACTCGGATGATGGAGGCAGGCGTGCACAGACCCAGATAATGACCCAGCTGCCACCAATCACTTTTAAGGTCATGGTATGTAACGGCATTTCCTTTTTATCAGTCTAATGGAGCCAGTTAGAAGTAACAGTGAAAGAAAGAAGCTTATGAATCACTGTTGATTTTTTAACATTACCTAGAAATTATCAATCCATAACCTTAATGGTAGGATTTTTAATGGTGTAGAAGACAGAATAAGAAAAAAAAAACTTTCAGAAAAATGCTTTTCACATTTATTTTCAGGGTTTACTATTATTTTATTATTAGTTTAAATAAACTTTGATTACATGTATGGTCTATAGATTCTTTATCTGAAAGAAAATAATCCAAATCAAATATTTATTTCCCTCGCTCTGCACTGAAAGAGTTTCAGCACAAAGATGATTACAGGTTAAGTGGGTTAACTATTTACATTCAAAGTCCCATTGTATACTGCACTGAGGGGAAAAATTCAAGATAACCCAGTTAAAATGGATTATTTCATTTTAATATTTTTTGCTTGTCTGTTTCCAAAACGTCAATATTACAATATAAATACCAATATACAATATTTGACAACTTCTGAACCAAAAGAAGACGCCGAAGTGTTCTGAATGTCTTTTTGGCGAGTTTGCTGGATGTTAACATCAGTATTTCAGTTCTTTTGTCATTCTTCACCCAATGTTTTTACCCAATTGACTTATACCACATGTCTTTGAACTTGTGGGGGAAACCACAGCTCCCAGAAAAAAAAGCTCATGGGGTGAACATGCAAATTTCACACAGAAATGATAACTGACCTAGCCGAGGCTCGAACCAGCAACCTTTTTGCTGTGAGACGACCGTGCTACCCACTGCACCACCATGACACCCTTTTAGACTATTTATTAAATATAATTTAAACATATAGTATGTATAGTATATATAGTAAAGTATCATATATATTAAACATTTTTAATTTCATAAGTAGAAGTAGTAACTTAGGCACAAATTTGTTGAAGTTATAGAAATGCATTAAAACATAAAAGATATGTAGGCATTTTGATTATTGATATATAACACATCACAAGACTATGAGTTTACCAAGAAAGCAGATTGTGAATTGGCGGTGAATTTTAGGTGTTGATTTTAAATGTAAAACGCTCTCTTTTTACAAATCATGTGAAACTTTCAATTAGTGTAAGAGCACAAGTGGCTTCAGATGAAATGTCAAGTTTGTATTATTTATTTACTCCCACCCGAATACTTTTTTCATTGGCATTTACCAAAGATCAGCACTATCGGTGCTTCGCTCTCTGCATAGAGCTTTTGCATTCTAAATCTGTCACTGGTTAGCTCCCAGGATGCTTCAGATCCAACCTCAGAAGCCAGCTGGCTATCCAGGGAGCTGCTGTGTTTTGGAACAGCGCGTAAACATCAAAGAATCAAAGAAACCAAACAAATCAGCTTTTCCAAAATTAGACTTTTATTGGTCATTTGGGCTGCAATGGGTCATATTATCAACAAGTAATTGCAAACAGAGCCCACAGAACTCTGGACAGCCATCCTTCGTTAAAAAGCCGTTAATCATCTCGTGGCTATGAGGCTCATGAGTGGACTGGCCTTGTTCTTCCATCCTCTTTTAATTGGCCCTCTCTGACGCATCCAGTGATACACTCACACACGCGCACACCCCAGTACCGTTTTCCAGCAGGCAGAGACTGCTATGATGAGGACTTCTGTCCACCATTACAGTTCAGTTCCGACATGAAGATCCAAGAAGGATCATTTAGGACTGTACGGTCGGTGAGCCTCTTTGATCCATGAGAAGGCCTGGGGGGAGCAGACAATGGGAATGCAGAACGTAGCAGATTAGAACAAAAGGGTGGGGGGAGTTTGGAGAGCTGTGATGTGGGATGCCAGGTATTGAAAACAGAGTTTGGGGAAATGGAAGGTCATAAACAGGGCCAACAGAAAAAAAGTGTTACCTTTATGAAAAGGTATTCTGAACCACAATTCTGTCATTTACTCGCTTTACTGCTCGTACTCAGAGGAGGGCATTTCTTTATTTCTGTGTAAATTATTTTCAGAAAGAGTTTTTTTTACGGAAAAGATAAAAACATGCAAAACTCCTTTAGTTTGTAGTCCAAGTTTTACATTTACAAGTTCTTCACGACTTGTTTTTCTTCATAGACTACATCAACAGAGGAGAAACAGAACAAAAAACTATGTACACACTATTTAATTTACAGTGGAGTAAAAAAAATGAAAGAATACCAGGATGACTAAGGCAGATGACATTTGAATGCTTTCATTTGCAAAATACTAAATCACTTCAAAATTGCAGAGAGAAAGAGAGATAAAGAAATGAAACAAAACCAAATGTTCTGCTACCAACTTATAACACTTGTCTCCCATTTTGCAACCGGCTGCATAAGTTAAGTCTTGATGGAAAAATGGTGAATAAAAAAGAGAAATCCAAAAAAAGAAGGAACTGATTTCTAGCATACTGTACAAAGCTGTTGTCTCTGCCTCGCCAATTTCACTCTAGCAAAGTCTTCATTCTGAAACATGGCGAGAATGAACAGCGTGATGGTGAGAAACGCAAACGTGTCGAAGCATAAACATTACAAACAGGCTCATGACAAAAATGAAAAAAGCACTCCAAAATCCTGAGCCACTAAAGCCGTTGAACAGAAAAACATAATCAGATCGAATGAACAAAGACTGAAATAAAAGGAAAGGGTAAAAATGAAACGAAACAAAAATAAATGTACAAAAAGGCACGTAATATCCCAGTGCTTCTGTACTGTGAGATTCAAGTGTAACTTAGCATTCATTTAACGTTCTTTAAGCGTTCCTTCAAACGTTGCGTACCGATGATCCTTCAAACTTAGGCAATAACCAAAACTAGGCAAATTTCCTTCATTAGATCTCCTCCGTCTACAACAGAGGGTCTCCGAGAGACCTGATGTTGTTGCCATGGTGATCTTCCTTCCACGTTCTCATCTCTCTACGGAAAATTGGTTTCTTCATTGTTTGGATTCTGCACACTGTCCACATTCCGCAATAAAAAAAAAAGTGCCACACTGTTTTTTGATGTTTTTTTTTTCTGGTAAAATTCGATACTTTCTTCTCGTTCAGTGGTCCTGCAGTGGGTGATGGCGCTTGAGCTAGTCGTCATTGCCTCCGTACATGTCGGCAAGCTTGCGGAATCGTGGGCCCCAGTCGTTGAGGTAGTCGTAGTCCTGGTCACCTCCGCTGCTGGAAGAGTGAAGAGAGCTGAGCGAGCCGGCCGTGGAGCCGCTGCCTTCATAGTCAAACACTAGCAGAGAGTCGTACGGAGGGGCCGTGGGGTCAGTATCAGCTGCTTTTAGACCCTGCAGAACAGGATGAGAATGAAAAAGCCTTAAAAACAGAACAGCTTTTGCATGAACACTAGTAGTAGATGGTTTTAAAGTAAGATTTCAAACAAATATTATATATTTTTTTTTATTTAAACAGTCAGTATTATGATTCGGAAAATAATCAGTAAAAAATATTGCAGCTGTAAGTCTGAAAAACATCAATTTAAGCTTTATATTACTGTATTATAGTATTTGTGTGTAAATTTATCAACTTTAAAAAGAAATCATAGACTCAGACTTGCTGAGTCTTTTGGAAAAGTGACGTAGAACTGAACTAAACGTAGTAGTCTCCTCCCACTGCTCACGCGAGGTTACCTGGAAAACTGTTGCTCCAAACACAGTTGCTAGTGAATGTCTGATGTAGTACAGCGAATCTACATGCCTACTCACTTTATTTGAGCCAACATCTTCCTCCCAGTCAAAACTGCTAAGTGCGATGCAAACAGTTGACGTAATATTTATGAAGCGATAGACGCTGTATCCAATAACAGCAGGCTTGAGTCTAATTACCAATCACTGCAGAATGCATCACACAAGAGAGGATGAAGAAGTATGAAAAAGTTGCAAAACTAATCATTTTGGAGTCACTGAAAATCAGGAAGAAATAATGCACATTATAAAAGAGGAAAGTGTTTTTTGAGCTTGCATTGATGCCATACTATTGTTTCACAAATAAACATTTCAGAACCACAAAAGTTGACTGTATGGCCACTTTTTATTAAAGTGCATGTATGTACTTTTTTGTTAACTTTAATTGGTTGTTTTTAATGCATTGGCACAGTACATTTATGGTTTGTATAATTCACTACCTTTCACAGCAAATTCTTAGTTTGGTTAAGATTATTTTCTTCTGTATTTCACACTTTTGTTCCTGTGTTTTCACTGTTTCTTTTTATTCCTGTGGTGTGCCAATGTGTTTCTTCTAAACACATCTAGCACTGGATTTTTCAGCAGAGAGGTAAAATTACCTTTCATTGTACAAATGAAGAGGAGGGGGGTGCAATAGAGTGGGAAGAGAATATGAGAAAGAGATGGAGGGAAGCTTGGGGTCGTGGTGCAAACAGATGCTAGGCTCTGGATGAGGCCAAAGCGTTTATTTATAAGCGTCTGCATTCTGTAAACGGCAGAGCTAAGCACAGGCTGCGCTCGCACAATTAAACAATGAAACACTCTTGTCAGACGCTGGATGAGAAACAACTAAAGTGCGAAAAAAGGAAGGAAGGAAGGAAAGAGGAAGGAATGACAATGCAAATGAAAGCCATTAAGTAAAGAGTGGAAGCTCTATTCTCTAATTCTGCAGTCTATGTGTGCAGGTTTAATCAAGACTGTGGGAACTAAAGCTTGCTTATTCATCCAGTGTCAGGTTAAGCTAAAAAAAAACATTGTAAAAACCTTTACATAATGTAAGTTTAAACCCCTTTCAAAACCTTGTTTGTATTACATTCAATTGTAATCTACAATCATTAATTTAAATGATTTTATAGTAATTAATCATCAGAGTTCAGCATTCACATGAACATTCACATGTTGGCGGTCAGTCTGATTAGAAGATGAGAACTACTAGGAGACCTTAATTAACTCATTTGGAATTTGGACTTCAGTTTAACTCCTCATCCAAAGGACTGCACTGGGGTCTTCCCAGGGGAACCCACACACTAAAGCAACCTAGTTTTCACATAAAGTCTCCATATACTGACCAAGTTCAGCCCTGCTTAGGTTTTTTTGGGGTAAACAGTATTGACCTGAAGAGTTATATGGCTAGGACAGTTAGAAAAACTAAGCTGAACAGTATCTAAGAATAAACTAAACAAAATGTTGGGCTTCCTGGAGATAAAGCTAATCAGGTTTGGGTCAACAAGCAAAATCATTATCAGTTTATTTATCATATATTTAAGGAAGAGAGTTGATTGCTGTGATACAGCTGTAAAGTCTACAATCCTCATTATGCAGTTTGATCTGAGGTTTACTCAAAGAAACAGAGCCACTAGAGGATAAAACCAAGTACTGTAAGTAAGCCTCATAAACTGCAGTGACAGCAAACTCTTTTGAGTTTGTTAACCCTGCAGTGTTTTCAGATCGTCACTCACACATTTCTAGTAAACTTGGCTTAAAGCACTGTTCAGGGTAGTTTCACAACTGTTCCTTTCAAGTGTGCAATCTTTGTATCTGTTTGGTGTTTAAAGAGAAAGACAAATTGTAGCAATACAAACCTGTTTTGATCATGAGCCAGTTCATGGGGATGATTGCAATTGTCATATATTGAGAAGCAGTAGCTCGAAATTGTTTGCGAGTAATTAAGAAAGTCTACTTATTGATTTTTCCCCCATTAATTTTTTTGTTTTGTTTTTACAATGTATTAGAAAACAAAACATTTATTCATTTTGCTGATAATAAAATGGATCAATAAGTGAGAAATGCACTGGTATTTAAAAGAGGGCAGTCATGTTTGTAAATAGTTTTTTTTATGATATTGTGAAAAATTCTTAAAAGCAAAACTCCTCTAATTCCTTTTTGAACCAACTTTGATGCAATGTGTTTTAAAGGCACTTTTTAAACCTATAAACATGTTAGGAGAAAATATAACTAATTTGCCTTTTTGAATTTAAAACACAGCGGATTTTATCACAAAAAAAAAAAAAAAAATCTAGTTTCAAAAGAAAGGAGACCAAAAAGTACTTATTACACAGCTATTAAATTGGTCTTCTGAACGCATGCATGACCCTTTTGATTGTTTAAAATACCTCGAGTACCAAACAGTCCAGTCAAGGTAGGCAGCTCACTTGCAGTTGCCATTTTTGTACAAATAAAGTTTTGCTCTTAACATAACACTGTCCAGACGGAGCGCTCAAATAGACTAAACACTGTATGGACATTCAGTCAACATCACTCTTGAGTCACTTGTCCAAACAAATCTTTCCCCAGATATAAAACTAGTATAAACAAATCTCACAAGTGGCTATTTCTTTTCATGTTGGACCACTAAAAGACAACTCACATATCCAGATCGTAAGATTTCTAAAAAAAATACCTTTAGGAGGAAACAACTGGCAAAGACAAAGCTGTCAATCTTCCGAGTAAGGCTGCTTACATTAAGCTGCAATGTTTAATTCATTCCCTGATTCAAGCAGTTCTTGGTAATCTCACTCTGCTTGGAGTGCAGAACTAAGAGCTTGTGAGGTGTATATGTGTGTGTGTAGAATGAGATATTGAATGAGGTAGCTTGGCTAATGATCAGCAAAACTAAAAAGAGCTCTGTCCTATTAAGCAATCAATCAGCATTAAGGCCTATCACTGGTGCCATGGAGTAGGATTTCTCTACCTCATGGATGAACTCTCCGATGTCTCCGGGATGGGGGGCGGCTGAGCGGATGGGATAGTTAGGCTCGGAGTGCATGGGCCGCTCGTCCAGACGACGGATCCCGACAGGCTTGATCATGTCTGGCTCCAGAGTATCAGGCTGCTGCAGCTGGCTCAGATCATAGTCCTGAGAGAAAGCACAAACTGGGTTAGACCTGGGTTTTCTGCAAACAAGCAATGTTTTGAATTGCTTAATCTAATCAATTCACTTTATTTAGTAACAATATAAATACGGTCATAGAAAGTCTCAGTTTTATTTTCATAATATTAGGTTTTATAGATCGAGACTCAAGTCAAACAGATACAGCTCTGCTTTTTGTTTACAAAAAAAATATTTGTTTGTTTAGGAGATACTTTTATCCTAAATGACTTACAGATGAGGAAAACCTCAAGCTATTCATATCAGAAAGGCAGACAATCACAGAAAACATTTTGACTCGTTGGTAGATCAAATTAATGAAATGAATGTTTTATCTAAAATTGTGCTAACTCTTTGTGCAAATAATCTATATTTACTTTTTATATCTAGTTTTGTATTAGTATTATTAGTAGTAATAATAGTTATACATAAACAACAGCATAATACATTCTTACTTGGTCAAGCATGGACAAAAAAAGGACAAACAAATTCAATGCATTAGGTTCTATTGTTTGATAAAAAAGTTGTTCTTTTGAAGATTACTTGTAACACAAAGCAATATGTTACAAATTACATAAAAGATTGAAAGAAAAAAAAACGTTTTTTATCTGAAATGATATTTATGTCAACTTTTCTATGCTGTTTTTTTATGGAAAGAAATTAAATGAAAGAGAAAAGGTTTTTTTAATTGTTTAAATACACGCACGCACGCATGCACATACCATGTTATTTGAAACACTATGGGGAAAATGTGTCAATGACTTGGGGATGGGGTACTATTCGGAAAAACCAGCAAAAGTAGAGCTGATGTTAGCATGCAGTCAGTTTCAAGCATCGCAGTGTTAAGTGTTGCACAGTGTTACATCCTGAGGGAAAAATCAGGTACCATAACGTTACAAAAGCTCTAGAATAGCACATTGTTCATGTGCTGTATTGAGCAGTCCTCTCCGCTATTATCCACATTACTGTATTAGGTAACCTATAACTGAACAACATGTGTTCAAGATATATTGATCTGCTGCCGCGGAGGAAATCATTGAAATAATACTGTCACTATAAACATGCTCGAGTCTAAAGATAATTATAAATGCATGCAAAAACCTTTTTTTTTTTCTGATTATTTAGTTTTTTTTTTTATTGTTAATGGCAGAAATTAGATTAATTGCACAGCAAAAACTGTTTACATTTATAAAATATCCTGTGATTTATTTTAATCATTCTATAAAAAAAATGAATAAAAACAAACTAACAAATTTAAGCAAACTGCGATTTCCCTCTCATATGGATGTCATTCCAAGTACATGGAGGATGAAGCTAACAGAGTCATTAAAAAAGAACACCCCATGTTACTGAGTAGAAAAGCTGCTATTGTGATTAAAGCGGGAATCTTTTTAGTGTAACATTAAGCTTATTTTACACTTCATGTGTGTTCAGTACATGTGCAGTGTGTGGACGCAGTGTGTGACCAGAACTGAGTGCGTTGGCTTTGCAGATAAACCACAGCTTCTTAGTGTGGATTACTTTTTTATGACAGTACAGCGACCTTAAGAGTCAAGAAAGGTGTCGAAAATAAATTGTATTACTTTTAAATTGTACAAAAATAGAACCATCTGAAGTTGCTCTTTAAAAGAGTGATTCGGTTCAAATAAAGCATTGATGAGCTGTTACAGTCCATTTGAAATAAGCAGTTGTGCTACGCATGGATGTCTATAATTGACTGCACTAATTGGTGGGTCCACGAGGTGGTAACACTCACAGCAGGGCCACTGCTTTCAAGAACATATCGAGAGAAGAAAAATCCAGCAATACTTTAGCACTTGAAATATGATACCATCTCTAAGTGAATATGGAGTGTTGCTTAGAAAACCCTAGAATGTTCTCCTGCATGCTAGACACAAAGGCAGGTGGGGAATAGAAACTTACTCCACCCCAGGCTTAAGTACATAATGACTTTCTTAGATTTAATGTTTTAATTAAATTCTTAAACTGCTAAATGGCTCCTGCGAGAGTCAGCTTCAAAGAATACAAAAAAACTGAAGCTCATAAAACCACAAAAAGATATTGCAGAAGTAAGAGAGTGGTTTGCGTCTGTGAGTCACAAAAGCAAACTGTGTCTCAGATGCAAATATAGACGTCTCACACATTACATTGACTCACACCAGCAGGAAGAGCTGAGCTATTTCTTCAGTTTATAGTGAGTAACAAGCTTTAAATCATTAATTAATTTTTCTGGTCAAATGAACATTAAAGAAACAACTCCAACTAGCTAAAAACCCTGATATTTGGTTACGCTGGGACCCTCAACAATCACCCCTTCCTAGTTTTCTCTTCTTCTGTCATGAATCTCGAAGTGTTCACATCGCCACGACGACTCGGACATGGTTTTGCTCTGTAGACATCAACAAGATCAGGCCTTCTCAACTGAGTATGCAAATCAAATCCTGGTTCAAGCTCTTGTCCTACAAAGACTGTATTACTGCAATGTTCTTGAAAGTAATACAGACTTTCTTCTAGGAAGACTAACCCAGACCTCTGAAGGTGGTTCAGAACCCTGCAGCTTGTCAGATCCTTGAGGAACAAACGTGACCCATATTACTCCCCTTTTCGTCTCTTGTCACTCACTCTCCATTACGGCTTGTGTTCAAATTAATCACTACATCTACCTTCATAAACTCTTACAATCTTGGGATGCCATTAATTGAATTGCGATGAGAATAAACACAATGTTCAATGCAGAAACTGCAATTTTTTATCAGTTTAGCAGGCAGATTGTTTAGCCTTTATTTAGATAGTCTGTCTGATAACATCAGCCAACATTTAAGTCTGTTCTTAAAAAGTGCAAGCCACAGATTGACAACAACTCTGAATAATTAAACTGTGATTTTTCTTTAATCTACACTTTAACTTGTTTGATTTGATTCTGGCTTCAATAACAAATCTTTACACCAGGTGTTAAGAGCATAAAGGCTAAAGACTACTGTGATTTGTCGCTTTAATGTTCAGTTTATATCAATTGATTGATGCATCACAGGACGTCATTGTATTTATGTTTAGTTCATTTAAATATTGTTCTGCTTGTAATGATTATTACTTGCCAAAATATTGTAATGATTTCTTTCTATAAAAAAATGTTTTGTAAATCTCCGTTGGTTTACTGGTTAAAAATATGCAACAGAAAATTGGCTAAAAATAGTAGCAAATATTTGTTTTAACTGTTCAGTCTTATTATACAATCCAACATGTCCTCCAGGCACCAATTTACACATGATACTAAATGCTAAATGTTTCAATGGTCTGCTTCCCTCCAAATGTAACTGTAACATCAATCATAAGTTTCAACAGGAATATGTAATAAAAAATTATTTATTATCACACTGAGTAACTGTTATTTTATCTCTAAATAATGAAATCTATCCTATTAAACAGTTTAATAATCTTTTATTAACATATTCTAAATGATATGTGACATATTCTTACGAATCCCTTACAAATAATAACTAACTGGTTTTTAAATAGTGAAAATTTTAATTTAAAAAAGATCCTCAATGAAGTAAGATTAACATTATTAAGCATAATGTATAGATAACATAGTGTTTTAATATAAACTATGAATTAACTATTTGCTTAAGTAATGATTATTAGTGTGTAGTTATCATAAAATGCTACCGAACTACTTCCAATGTTCAAAAAGCAACTAAAACTCTTCTCTTGCAGGTGCTCTTGAAATCATATATAAAAAGCCTATCCTTTTTCTTTGAGTATTTGTTTCCTCTGAGCACTTCTTTGTTCGGCTGATCGGCGAGACGACCTCTGTGTGAACTACGTGAGTTGGACTTTGCCTTTAAAACAAATTGCACATTGTCTCTCCCTCTGATGTAAGCTGCTCTGGATAAAAGCATCGTCTAAATGCATAAATGTAAATGTAATGTTGATGAAATGTCTATAGCGGAAAAAGAAGAGGCTGCGTTTACCTGATCTTCCTCTCCGCCACCCTCCTCGTCGTATTTGAGAATGTTGTCTCGCACGTCGTCCTCGGGATCGATCAGCAGCTGCTTGGCCTGTCTCTCTTTATCCCGTCTCTTCATCCACATCACAAACATCAACACCAGAACTGAAAAGACACAGAAAGCGAGAAGGGGATCGATATGAAAGCAGTGAAACGGCTTGAGACCAAACAGTTAAGGCTGCATGCAACATGTCATTTTTAGCAGCGGCTAGTGAACCTGACATTGTTCTCAACTTCAACCCTTCAGTTACCCTTTCAGCTCTAAAGAGCTTCAGGAAATCACAATGGCTTTCAAGTTCAGAGAACTTAGCTCATGCCATCTCTCAGTTTTGATATTTTTGATTTTCTACTGTATTCTTTTTAGATAAACTGGTATATTTCACAGCTTTTGTAATTTACAGCTTTCAAATGTGTGAAGGCTAATCATGAGCTTGGGTGCTATAATGAATTGTTGCAAAAACTATTTTGAAAGTGTGAAAATCATCATTTAGGCAGGATTTTAGTCAAATAAAAATGGATGTTTGAGCTGTTAAAAATAACTATAATCTATTAAAATAAATAAGAATATATATTAATGCTGTGACTGTAGACAAAACCAGCTAAAATACAATTACTTGTATTATTGTTACAAGTGAATTCTTGTTGTTAACAGGATATATTTAGTTGTCATGAAACACGATCTATATCAAACTTGCAAATACAATCTATATCAAACTCAGTTTCATTATTGAGAAAATGTTTAAAAAATACAGACGTTTCTTCATTTCTGTGAACAAGGATTAACGCCATATTTGTTGGTAAAAAAAAAATCACTTGAATGCACTTAAATTGTTTTTAGATAGGAGTACAGCGTATAACAGTTTAAATAGGGCTTCATAGTAATGCATTTTCATTACCTGACATCTTCAAGTCTTTATTACAATTAATTGAATTAGTTGATGATGATTGAATACATAAGGAGCTTAGTTTTGACTACTAAACAATTCTAAATATTTGAATCTCATAAATTAGAAAATTGTAATTGTATTTTCTGTTTACTAGACATATACTTATTGGACTTAAATAAAAAGCACATTTTTTGTGACTTCTAAATTTTCAGACATACATTTTTTTTATTAAAACCTAGATAACATTTTTTTGGGGATATAATGTATTATTTTCAGATTTACACTTATTGTTTTACTGTCATATGTTGCTTGTCAAAATAAAGGTCCCAGTGAGCATCCAACTCAATTACTGTGCAATGTGTAATTGTGTAAGTGTAATTTTTGCATACAGATCTTTAAGAGATTAGAATAATCTAAACAACTACTAACAAATTGCCTCAAAAACATACATTAAATCACTACAAAGCATTTAATCATAAGGGACATAAAGGTTTATAATTTAAAAAAATGTCTTGTATTTTCTAAAAAAAAAGTTATGATGGCAAATTGAATGCAAATGAACCTGACTAATTTGTTTTTGCTTTTTTACATGAATGTAATCTACTGCCATAATTCTGATCATTTATGATACTTTTAAGACAATTTGTTATCTTATTTAAAGATTTGCTCCAGAACTGCCTTCAAACAATTTTCTTCTGGATGCCACTGCAGAGTAAAGGACTGACACTTCAATTTATCAACTGACCACTTGAGGCCGATCCCAAAAGGAAGCAGAACACATTGCTAGTCCATGTTAAAGTGGACAAATTTATAGCAGAGGAAAATACATTTGACCTTCATGTTAACGCTGAAGGGGGATTTTTATATATTACTCAATCATGTACATGGTAACAAGAGTTAAAGTAGTGCATAATTAAGAGAATCACCACTTGAGTGAACGCTAGACCTAGAATAGACCGGGAACGCTATAGACCAGTTTTGGATTAGCCTTCTCAGCTTCATTAATTTTCTGCCTTTTCTCTGCTACCTGACTGACTGGTTTATTTTACTAACATAATATCCAGTGTTCTATGGTTTTTGATCAGAATAACAGTACTTTTATGTCAGTTTTGAGGAGTGGGGTAGGGTGGTATATCTTTTGGGATGTAACTAATATATACAGATTTGCAAACTTGTGACATCTGAAATTTGCTTTATCAAATAAAGCCAAATTACGAATTTCTTTTCATAAACATTGGATCAAACAACAGGATAAACTAAAGTGTATCATGAATGTAGTGTAACACTTTAAAGAATGAAGAAACATTTTAACATCTGACTTCATAAGAGTCCATATTATTGCTTGCACTGACTGGGAATATCTATATACCTAGCTTGTGATAAGCTTTACCAGATCAGCATGATCTACTCTATTAGTGATTAAAGAGTAAAGGATTCCTAAATTGGGGACCAGAAATACAGTCAAATGAAAACACATAAACCTAATCTGATTTAGATTCATCCTCTAACTTTAACGTAAATGAACAAAACTGATCCTATTATTTCAACAACATCCCCACCATAAACGCTCTGTATTGACCAGATAATCTCTGTGACAAAAATCATATCCCATGTGCGCTGCGGCAATGTGAGTAACTGATAAGAACTCCAGTGCATGGAAGAAATCATTTCTGTCTTACCCAGGAGAATGATGATGCAGATAAGGATGGCGATGATGGCTCCAGTGCCCAGACCGGCTGCCATGATTCGCTCCATGTCCACGCAATCACCATGGTGATCGCACTGGCACACTTTAATTCGCAGGAGTGTGGTGTTGGACATCGGCAGGTTCCCAGAGTCTGTGATGCTGATGGGCAGCTCGTAGATCCCACTCTCTAGGTAACTTATCTTCAGACTCAGCTGAGCATGATCTCCTAAAGAACAACACAGAACACTCCGATTAGGAGAATCGGCCAGTGATTCATGTGGAGAAAAAAAAAAACAGTTGCGGAAGTAATGTGGCTTACCACTGATTCGAGTCAGGGTCCAGTTCCTGCGGATGTCAGAAGGTCGGTTTGGGAGTTCAAAAGCATACGGGCCAGCGTTTGGATTGAGATCACCATCTATGGCTGTGATGTTGATGGCATTGGGCTCGGGACGCTCACAGACTTCTGTTTCTTGGGGGAAGACTCGGGGTGCATTATCATTTATATCCATTAGATAAATCTGAAGAGTACCCGTCCCGCTTGCAGGAGGTATACCTGTTTAGGGAGAGAAAAGAAAAACCTCCAGATGTCAGCCTTTTAAATTATATTTTAAACACATTTTGACAGAACTTATTTCAAACAAGATATTTAACCTTATAGACCAATATTTTTCTAAACTCTTAACTAGGATGGGATTAGTTGGGTACTTCAACCTTTGCTCTTTGATAAACATGAACATGGTAGTAGTTTGTGGTAGTAATTAATGTCTAGAAGAGTGTTTTGTTTTAAATAAATATTTTATTATTTATCCGAATGAGAACAGATTGGAAACACAACACATTAACAGGCACTTTTCTCTTCAAACATCTGAAAAAATTAGATTATTAGGCTCCATGAAAGGCTTGTGCAAACCAGGAAGACTTTTGTTTGTGCTATTTGTGCTGTTTTTGCTATTCAGATAAAGTATTTTCTACTGTCGATGAGCGACATTCAAATTACAGAAATACCCCATGAGCAAGGTTACGATGTTAAAAACTTTTTTTAAACATGTCAGTTTTGTTGTCAGAAAGCAGAGAGTCTTATAAGTGCAGTATGAAATTTGTGGTCAAAGCTCACTGCAAAAACATCAAGATATTTTGCTGTGTTTCCACATTCAACAGCAGCGGCATGGTGTGCTTCCTGTCAGAGCAGTGGAATTTGTATTTGTTTGTATTTTTAAAGAACACTTGCGAATAATTTAACGATTTGAATATAAAACACCATAGACAAATGCTAAAAATATTAGCTTACTGTACCTAGACTTGTATTAGAAGTTGTTAAGATATGAAATATTACTGTTTTACAGCCATTAAATAGAAATACTAATTAATATAATGTTGGTCGATTGGGAGTGTTTTAAGCGTATTTAAGCCAGGTTTTAATGAATGTTAAGTGTGACGTAGTAAGTTACTCTTAAACTGATTTTGCAACATAGAGATATGTTTTTATGTTTTTTTATTTTCTTGCTAAATATTTTCAAGAGCTTGTAGGTTTAGAGGGAGGATGTAAACAAATCCTAAACCATAAAGTAAAATGAGGGTTTTTTTCGATGTTTTTATTACAACGTAAAAAAACAAACAAAAAAACAGCCAAACCCAAATAATCCAAATAAAATAATACTAACATCCCTTCACAATGGCCAGATTTTTCATGAATGCTGGGCTGCCCGAATAACAAAATAAAATAACTGTGTTTAGGGCATAGGGGCTTATTTAGTTAGTAATAACAAAATCATAATGCATCCTTGTGAACACTGGCATTTAAAACTTACTGCAATCTACATTATTACAGAAAATGTTAAAGGTGTCCTACAAACATAAATACTAACCTGCAAAATACCTTAATTATTACGAGCAAAAAGACACCAGAAGATGAAAATGTTATGCTCAATAAAATATAATTACATTTCAACATATACACATAGACATGCAAAACTGGCAGATTTAAACAATAGTCGCAAGTCCACAGCCTTCGTAAAAAGTTTTCACCCCTACTAGAAAAAGAGCTTTAATTCTGTTTCAGCAAGAGTAGTGGGTCCTTTCTTCTTCGTTGATCTTTAAACAAAGAACAAGAGACAGGCAGGGCAGAGCATCGTAGCAGCCGGAAAGAGGGGGGTGACTTTCTGTTCTACCCCGTTGGCATTCACAACACATTTATTAATCCTTTCTAGCCATGAAAACAACTCAATCAAGTAGGTCTAAGTATCCTTAATTTATTGAATCAGCCGAGAGACATTGAACTGGATGTGAAAAAGCTTCTTTCAGCAGCGCACTGCTTCTTGCCCAAAGATTGAACTCTCACAGTATCCACAGTTTTAATCATTCATTTAAAATGTTATTATGCAGACGAGGTAACTTCTAAAATTACTGGTCCGATTATAATTTAAGTTAATTAATCATTTTGGATTTCGATCAAATTAATGAGAGTTTACAACTGAGCATAATGAACATGGTGTCTGAGGACTGCGTTGTTTACAGATGCTTGGACTAATATATTAGATAGAATGAACTGAAATGCATCATGAATGCATTGCAACATGTTAATGATTAAAAGTCAGGGCAAGATACATGTAAGCAAAAGTTCAGGAGTAAAGTATCACTTTAGGGCACTGGGAGTTACAAAGTTTTGCCCCACTTCAGCTGTCCTTGCACCTGAGTATGGATAATAAATCATTCCTCTGTTCCATCCCCAACTTCCCTTGATAAAAAATAATGAAGCAGGACTGAATAATTGTTTTGTGCTGGCTAAAACTAACGGAACAAGGAAAAGACTGTGATGGGAAAAGAAGGGAGTTCACAGTAGAAGAGATTTACAGACAAAACAAAGTCATTGTAGACTCAATGTTTGGCCATGCGTGAGATTTGTTTGTTAAAATGATTTCGGGATAGCCTAGTTTTAGGGTGTAACGATTAAAATTTATTTTGCATTTTAAAGACAAAAGATTCAATTAACACTACAAGCAGGCAAATATTCAAGAACATTGATCAAATATTCATTAATCATTGATCAAATATATCAATTACAAAATCTTTGTTTGCCAAAAGGTACTATAATAATTATAATGTTAATTATTTTATATTATTGAAATGAACCTGAAAAAATACTGTAAATCTGCATTTTTTTATTTGATAAAATGTATTTATAAATAGATTAATAATAATTAGATTGACAATAGATATTTTTTGACCAGTTTTAAAATTTGAAGTTTTTGAATATAATGAAAGAGCACTAAACAATGACTTACCATTTTGTCACAATGTGTAAATAAACATGAGAAAAAACCCTCATCCTCAATTAAAATCTATACTGTACATCAATTTATTTAATAAGTCATGCATTTTTATTGTAGTGTGATCACTTTTAAAAGGGTTTACATGCACGTAACAGTTCGTTATTGCACCACTTAAATATATCACTTTTCCATCATTTAAATAACAGTCACAATATGAAATGCTCAAGTTGATGCAAAAGAAACTTAATTATTAATATTTTTTTAATGTGATAAAATGTCCCCTGCTGTTCTGTTCAATTAAAACAACCCATTAAAACCACACTGAGTTTGCACAAACTGAGCAGATCAATAGTATGCCTAATTTACATAGAAAGGAGCTCCAATTGTGCTAAAAACAATCACTTAATTACAACCCGTGCGACGCTGTTTCAGCTTTTAGTGTGTGGTTAAGCAGCCTTACAGGTGGGTTTTATGTTGAAATACCGCATAAGAAAATGGTCCAACTGCTTAGTGAGTGTTTCTGGAGACAAGCTTTCAAATTTACAGCGTGTGCGAGCGGGGGTTGGTTTCACAGCTCTGATGCAGCGAGAATGTTAAACACCACAGCAGAATAGAGCCTAGCAGCCTTCTGTAGACTCTTTCACATAGCGGGAGGTGTATGTGCATATGTGTGTAGGAAAGACAGCAAGAGGCAGCTTCAAAGACGCAGCCAGAGAAAGTGAGCACATAGACGTGCAGAAGAAATTTGCATGTGTTGTTGGTGTGATCATTAACTTGAATGTGTGGGCTTGGGTATATTTCTGAGTCTGCTGGGCTGCAGTTCCTCCCTCGAGCTAAAATCAATGGAATCACTCCATCTGAACAGCCTCTGCATATATACAAACACCAAAATAGACTTGCTCCTACCGTTGTCAGATGCCATGAATGTGGCGTTGTAGAGGTTGTTCTTCACAAAAGGAGACTCCCTGTCCAGAACAGCAATGGTGGAGATTCGGCCGTTGTTGGGGTCGATCTCTAGCCAGTTGGCGGGGTCAAACAATTTCGAGTACCTTTAAAGAACAAAAGTCGGAGATTTGGATTTAAATCCAGTTTCTACTGATTATATAAATCAATATATTATGCGAGTATGAACAGCTTCTTCCTTTAATCCTCATGGGAAGCCATTTAGCAAGTCTAGCTCTGTTCAAGCTCACAAGGCTTTATTTAGTGACATCAGCTGTGTTTCAGAAAGATTGAAGCTAAACTGTGCAGGTCAGCAACTCTCTAGAAACCTACCATTGAACAATTACAGCCTACAGCTCATTTACAATCCATATATAGTTTTAAATCAATAACAACTAAAAGTTAAATATGTCAAACCGTATGATCCTAATTATTTAATTTTGACTTCTTTTTCTAAAAACAAAATGTCACAAATAAACAAACAAACTAAAAAATCTAAATTTAAATTTACATGTGCAGAAAATAGTTTCCACAAAAAATAGATTAGCTAGATAGCCCAAGGTACTAAAACCTGGTGTTTCATAAAGATTGAAGCTGAACTTTCTAAAGCAATGGACATGCTGAAACAACTTTGACCAAATCTGGTCTAAAAACTAACAACAAAAAGCAATTCAGTGCCCGAGCCTAAACTGCGATGACTTTGGTAAAGGTCAGCATCAATTTAAAACAAAAAAAAGTTGGCAATATGCAGTTAACATCTTTGAATATATATTTTTTCAAACAACAATAATAGTACAAATACAAATATGCAATTCCTTTATAAACAACTACATTTTTACAAAACTATTAAAAAAAGCTTTTCAAAAAGGTTTCTAAACAGTTATATTTCTGAGCATGAGGAAACTCGAATTTAAAAATGTGGGTAACCAAAATCTCTAGTCAATTATGTCTAATGGCATCATCACATCTAATAATGATTTGCAGAATGAATTCAAAAACTGTTTGCATTGGACCTATGAAACCTCTACCATGCATTCCAAAATATTGGCAATGTACAATGCAACAGCTAAAGGAGAGTTCTTATACGTATAATTTCCTGTAATTTCCTGTACGTGAACCAACATAATAACGTTAAGTCAAGTTATCAACCCCTTCAGACATGCATCCATTACGATGGATGTCACACTAAATCAGCACTTTTCATTCACTCAAATTACTGCTTGTGTTTCTTGAAAGTATATGTTTATAATGTAGTAAATCCAAATAAATTCATGAAAACATGACTAACTAAAACGTATGTTTAAAAGTATTATAATTTAATCAAGGCAGTCTCGATGAGAACAATCATTGTTTTGTGTCACATTTTCAATAATAAAAGAAAACCCTCTTCAACAGTACTTGCTTAGGATTCATTTTACTTTAAATAGCCAAAAACTAACCTAAAAAAAGATTATTATGGTGATTATTCAGGACAAAAAAGTGCCATCATTTAGGTATAGTGTGTGCGTGTTTTAATACCGAATGCTCTGCTGCATATATCTGTCTGGATCATGAGCTGTGAAAGTCGTTAGCATCGACCACTGTGGAAGGCCCTCTTCCAGCTTGCTCTGTTTGGGGTTGGGGTCAAAGATGGGACTTTCGTTCACGTCGATGACACGGATGGATACAGTGGATGTGGACTGGCGGGTGCGATGGATGCCACTTGCCAGAGGCACCTCGTTTTCAGCCACAACAGTCAGCATGAATGATCGATTCATCTCGAAATCAATTGGCTGTACACAAACACACACAAACACTCAAGTTAGAGCAGCTCCTTAATCACTTTTGGAAAAGAATCAAAATGTTAAAAATGAATGGATCATGTTGCAATTAAATACACAAAGGAGAAATGTTTGAATAATAATTAATGAATAACTCATTCTCAATTAAGAGAATTAAACCATTAACTCAGCCGAACAGCAGGTGGAAGCTGTTTCCATGGAGACCGCCTTTGCACGGAATTTGAACTCATGCCTATGGGACTCTAGTGATATTCCACCGAATAACAGCACAACCAAATTACAGCTTGTAGTAGACAAAAACTTGTGTGGTTCACACTTTTCTGAGGCGTGCAGAACCTCTCTCAGCTTTTTCATCTCAGCTTTTTCAGTTAAGTCTGGAACTGAAATCATTACCTTGACGACAGTGACGAGGCCTTCGTTCGTAACAGGGTCAGTGGGAATGGAAAAGCGTCCGGTTGGATCCCCGGATATGATTCGGTACACTGCATTCCAGGATGGAGTCCCTGGTTCATCTTTATCGGTGACGGTGAGATTGGTCACGATTACATTCACACGATTCTCTGGGACCTCGCCATGAAACTGCAGAGAAAGAGAGAGAGATAAAGAGAAATAGATTTCCATCAGCTATGGCTTTAGCGAGAGGTGTGCTTGAGTGTATTTGTGTGTGTCACTCACAGTCTCCCGGGTGAACTCCGGAGCGTTGTCGTTGACATCCATGAGGCGGATGACAGCAGTGGCCGTGTTGGAGAGACCATACGTGGGGTTTCCCTCCATATCCGTAGCCTGGATGATCAAAGTGTACTGGGGAACCTTCTGCTCAACAAGGTAAAGAAAAACACACTGGGTTAAATATGCAGTGTGTATTTTTCCACAGATTTTAAGGAGTTTAATATAACAGTTAAAATAACACTATCTTTTATAAATAATCTATTGAGTTTTTATTTTATGCACAAAGGTATAGTTTCTAAAGGTGTTGTTAACTTAGAATCATAACAAATATGTATACTATTTAGGATATACAAGCAGATGGAAAAAAAAATCTGGGTTGCCAGTTATAGCAATCTTTCTTCTGTTTTAATGTCTCAATTTTTTTTCAATATTTGCAAAAGATAAAATTTTGCTAAGTCACAAACTCTGTTGAGTACAGAACTGTGCCTTTTTCACCTTGTGGCCATTCTGGTTCTTTTTTTTTTTACTATGTTTGTAATATGACAAGGCTATAGTGTTTCAAATATAGTGTTTTTTTTTTCACTTTAGTGGACTCAGTCTTGGTGGCCCCGCAATAAGGGAGAATGAAATGCAGGGGAGAACCCTATCCACATGAACCTGGTTAATTTGTAACCATGCTTTTAAAATGTGGTTACACTGTTTGTCCACATGAATCCGGAGTCACACCGTAAACAGGTATTTTGATTTCGGCCAAGGTGATTTTTTTTTTGCAAATGCTACAGATTTGTTTACATGTAAACCATTTTAAATTATACTTTATAGTTATCTGTCAAATGTAAAGGGCTTTGAAATTAGCTTTTGGATAAAAGGGTTTTATTAGATAAGTGACATTTCAGACAATGAACCACTATAGAACAGATGAGTTTATCACAACACAGGTTTTTCTCAATCCACTGCTCTTACCTCGCGGTCAAGGCCTGCAGCAACCGTGATGATTTTGCCGGTTTTGTTGTTGATGGTGAACATGTTGGAGGAGGGGCTCTCTGGTGTCTGTGACAGGATCTTATATCTGAGCATCCCGTTGGCTGTATTTGGGTCATCCTTATCCTGGGAGGTCACCGTCATTACAAATGTTCCTGGAGTTGAACGGTAAATGTCATTTCCCATTTCTCTGGTGAAGGTTTGTTACAAATTGGATCAAAACACGCATGTATTTCTACCTGGCTTGGCTCCCTCATCCACGGTTCCATTCCAGATCTGGTGAATGAACTCTGGCCTGTTGTCATTCATATCGATGACGTTGATGATGATGTCGATGGGATTCTCCATCTGGTTGCCATTGATGTCCACGGCGTGTGCACGTAGCTGTGAGCACAAAAAGATGAACATAAACTTATCATGTAAAACTTTTTCATGAAAGACAAAAATAGGTCTATGTTCAATCTGTAAAACATAAATAAGCACAACGTGAGGTCAATTTGTCCTTTTGCTAGCAGTTATTTATGTTAAAACGGTTTGTTCTTAAGGTGTCAGCACTAAGCTAGCTGATTTACAAACAGACAAGAAGCAAAAAAGTTGAAAAGAAGATCTAGAGATGACCGAATAAAAGTACACTTGAGGGCTTTCAAAGGGGAAACTGTACTTCCAAATGTTCTAAAAAAAACCTTGCCACTATAATTTATACAGGGAAAGGTTCATCTTAGTAAACAAATATGATTTTAAAAATTAAATGTATTCACAGTTTTCCCAAACAAACAAAAAAGTAAAAAACAGTTAACAACCAAACTGAAGTGTAGCAAGGAATTGTTGAAGTTAAGCTACGTATAGTGCTACACTTGACCTGTTTGCAGCTTGCGTGCTTGAGCAATCTCAGGCCTGCTGCATTTATTCATGAGCCTGATGCTCCACCTTTGGCACCATTAAGAAGCAAATCATTTCATATTCATGTAATCTTGCATAATTTTAATCTAAATGTGGATTATGTGAATGCTGGTGGAAGTTAACCAAAGAAAATGTATTGAAACATGAGCTGGAGAAGTGGAGGCTATTCTTAATCAGTTAGGAGAAGGCAGATTTAGGGAATGCCTCCCAGTGTGCACATTGAATGAATGCATATGTGACTTAAGGTCAGGATAAGCTCCTCCGGGTTTAATTTTGCCTGTTCTCTTCTTCATGCTACAGTGGATTAGAGTGGATGGCAGAGGTCACATTCTCAGACTGGCTGCCATGGTAACACTGACGCGATCATTTATTTGGACTTTTAGAGGATTTTTCTTGGTAAGGGGTGGAATGCATTGATTTTAAGACTAAAGGATGAATAGGTCAACATTTAGGATTTTTAAAAGCTCATGGAGTAGCTAGAACAAACTTGATTCAAAAAGTAAAAACTTAAAATGAAAACTCTTTAAAGGACTTGTTATCTGCTGTTTATTGTTTTGATGTTGATAATATTGCACTTTTTTGAAAATAAATGCTTATTTATAGCCCAAGACTTTTCATATATCTTTGTATTATAGTATTGTATTGATGTATTTTAATTGGTTATACTTTTGGCTGTTTATAACTTTAGGCAGTTCCCCTGTGATAAATGTGCTTTATAAATCAATTTTACTTACTTACATAACACAGTAATTTACTGTTTTCAAAATCAAATGTATACATATATAGGAAGTGATTATCATATAATTAACAATATCTGTTAAACAACTTATTGTATAATCTGTGATATTGAAGATTTGGTCTGTGAACTTTCCTCCAAGAGTTCAAAATCATGTTTCAGATAAATTGAAGGCTCTATTTTTTTCCCTTTGATAATAAAATTGGAGAGAAAATTGGAAAGTTTAATGTCCATATCCGGTGTGTAGCCTGTGTAGATATAAAATAAAATATATAAATGTATCACTAGTGGGGGTTTAAAGGGGAAGTGTTTGTGCCCTAAACTGGTAGAGCAGTGACGTAAAAGTAGTATATATATATATATATATATATATATGACCAGGTTGTCTATGACGCTTCAACACTGAATCTCACTCACATGAAAGCTGGGAATGTGTTCTCTGTCCAGTGGTTTAGTGACCGACAGGATTCCAGAAATAGGGTCAATAATAAACAGGCCAGTGGGGTTTTGGTCAGCTCCTGGTCCAGTTACACTGTAGCGCAGAGTGTTGCTCTTGTCTTTATCTGACTGGATCTGAAGCACAAATAACATGAGTATGACAATAGAAATGAACGTCATGGTTGTTTTATCACTCATTTTGAACAGCACTTCGCATGATGAACTGAGGCCACACTCACTTTTACAAGCTCTTCTGGGAATTGTTTTCTGGAGTTCTCAAGCACATTGACGGGAGGAATGACCCAGTCTCTTTTCACACGATTCACACTGCCGTCGCCCTTGACAACAACACTGTGCTGTGGAAACAGTATCTCTGGCACCTTGCACAGACAAAAAAACAGCAAAAGTTACCTTCACAAATACCCACACACTCAATGTACATTAAGTGCACACAGACTGCAACCACAGACCTGCTCCAGCCCTAAATAATTACGGAATTAATTTTACCCTCTGTAATGGGGTCATAAATATCAGTGCTCCTCCATCGTTAAATCCCACAGCAGTAACACCCACTTGATGAATGCGAGCCTGTGTGCTAAGTTTCCAGCATTGTTCTCTGTTCTCTCTCCTCAAGGCTTGTTATTCAGGGCCAAACACAGATGTACTTGAACAGACATTTCACAGCTTTTGGTGTTATGCAGAACAAAAGCTGGGTTCAGTTTAGACTTCATTTTCAGCAACCAATACATTACAAAGATTCAATTCTTTATGGAAGGTAGTCTGTTTGCTTATAAAGTAGATATCAGCTGTGCCTCTACTGTTCCTGCCCTATCCATCTTCTCTCTTTTCTTCTTGGATGTGAAATATGGCACCTAATGACAGCGAGGCAGGGGTGGGCGGCAGTTTGTTTTTAGAGGAGTATGGCTCTTATTTCTCCTTTTCTCTCTGCTATGACGACGATGAGCTAACTCATTACCCTAGTATTAGCTGACAGTCAGACAACCTCCCCAGCATGACACACAGCCAACCAGAGCACTCGAAAAAAGGGCTTTTTACAGATAATGGGTCTAACAATGTTTCCTGTAACTGTCTATAACCTTAAGTGTTAAAACATAGTAATACACATTACAGAACTTTTTGGGTCTTATTACACCTTCACATAAAATCAACCTCAGTTCATAATTTTTCATTGAAATAAGGTTTTTAAATGTGTTTGTTTGCAATTTTTTTTTAAAATGTCTACTTTAACCTTATGCCAGCATAGCCCACAGGCCTGAGGAGCAGCACTGGGGACACAAGCAGTGTGAGGAACCAGCAGAGCAGGGCGATGACTGTCAAGTACAGCAGTCAGCTAACGGGTAGCACTAAAAGCTAGTCCTTGTAATAGAATATTTAATCATTGTAATTAATTATTCAATAAGATTGAGTTTGTATTTGCCTATGTTTTCTTGGGATGGTCAAGGGGAGGAGAAATGGGAGTGATGTAGAGGGGCGGGACTTGTGCTAGGGTGAAAATCTTGGGAAGCCCTGAAGTGTGCCGTCCCACCGCTGCTGCTCTCTCTCTCTCTCCCTCTCTCTCTCTCTCTCTCTCTCTCTCCTATCTCCCCTCTCTCTCTCCCTCTCTCTCTCTCTCTCTCTCTCTCGCTCTCTCTCTCTCTCTCTCTTCCTCTCTCTTCTCTCTCTCCTCTCTCTCTCTCTCTCTCTCTCTTCGGTTGTCTCTCCTCTCTGCTGTTGTTCTCTCCTTTTCTCCCTCTCTCTCTTTCTCTTTCTGGCACTTGCGGTGAGATCACATGAACCATTGATTCTAAAGGTATGATTTTATCATGTTTGGAATTGAGTAATAAATTGCTGTTTGCTGCTGTGTTCATAAATCATGTCTCTTGAATATTAATTTCCATCACATCCTGTAGTGAACTGTGTTTATATTCATCTTCATGTCACATCTCTGCTCTTTGGAGAATTACTAAGGATTAAATTCACTTCAGCAAATGAGCTTTGGTAGGCATGTTAGCCAATACTAATGCTAACATTTAGCAGGAGCTGAAAGACATCACAAGCACACAAGGTTTCTGATTGGTCATAAGGAACAGTCTTAGAATAACAACAAAAAAAAGTATATATTACCTCATCTGCTTTTTCAACATTGACACCTGGTGTTTGATTATAACACTTTTTTAACACTAAATTTTGTATTATTTATTTTGTTTCTAATGGGTTACAGAATCACAAGGCTCATCCCAATTGGTTCAATATTACCAAAGTGTTAATTAGCCTATATGATCTTAACCAAATCGTTTTAAACACACTGCAACCTGTCTAATGTCTGGTCACACCATATGCATATACAAACATGCTTTCTAATTAATAATCCTTAATGAAATAGTCCACAATAATAAATACATTTAAAAAATGTTTTTAACTAGAACACAACTGAAAGAGATCTTTTAAATGGAATTATATGTTGCATGAGTTATGTGTGTTATGATCCAAATGATCCAACTACAGTGAAATTTAGGCCTGGGCTAGACAAAAAAAAAGCCGTCTTATTGAAATTGGTGTGTCGAGCTCGTGAAAAGAAGTGGGTGTGTGCCATAAATCCATTACATCATATTGCAGCTTACTCATACTTAAGCAGAAAAGGGCTGCTTTAAAACCCATTTTTGTAATAATGAAACTATTTTATGTTCTGAATTCCTTAAGCCTGCTTTTATTGTTCCCTGAGTATTTGAATGCAAGAAAAACACATGCTAGGTACTCCATTCACAAACCAGTACTAAATCAAACATTTTTTTAACAGAATCATAAAAAAACCTTGACAATATTCTAAAGAAAGGTTGGATCCTCTTGATTTAGTTTTTAATTGAATCACTACACAAACCACTGCACACAAAGCATCTTTACTGTATTCTATACAAAATTAGCAGTCTTGTAGAAAAAACACTATAACAGAATATTGTAAGTAGTGAAAAAATAACAGTGTTAATATTCCCTCAAATTTATATTCAATAAAATACATTTCTCCCTTGCCCCTTAAACTACCTCACTGTTTTCTTCTGGCTCTTATCTGCCTTCTCCCTCTATGCCTTTTCTTGCCCTCCTATCCCTTGGCGGCAGTGTGTGGGCATGTGTGTGTGAGTAATAGAGAGTAAATTCTCCTTGTCTCCGAGCAGAAGGCAGGGCTATGAGACATATGGTTAGTGTTCGCAGGCTGAGGGTCCAGATCTCTTCTCTCTAATGTATCCTCCTGCCTTAATGCCTCTTTAGCATCGTTAAACATTAATTACAGCTCGACCATCAACGTGTTAGTGCACTTCTAATTTTCTAATATAGTTTTATTAGTGCTTTGGCTTTGTCACAGTTAGAGATTCCTTGGATTAAGAGAGACATTTTTGTTAGCTCACATTTATTCAATGTCTTTTTGATGTTCTAATTATAGCAAGAGGCAAGTTTAGAAATGCCATGCACTGTTAGTGGTCTGACACAGTTATAATTAGTGTGATTTTTGCAGTCAACCAGCCATATTTCCAGGTTAAGTTATCTGGGTGATGGAACCTCTATGTTATAAAACAAAACAAAATTGATGCTGTGGTATCAGGCAGATTTACCAGTTGTCAATCTAACATGTCTCAGCTAAACACCGTTAATGTTGTCAGAAAATAAGTTAAAACAATGTATTGTGTATGTTACATTTTTAATTAGAGGTTGTATAAGCATTATTAAGCTCACTGGTAAAGAGGTCAGTAAGTAGTAAATGTAAACAGAGATGGAACCTCAAGATGAGGTCCTTCACTGCCACCTAGTTTGTATAATATTATATTATATGTTATTATATGTTAATGAATAAAAAGATATATATTGTAAAAATGTCGTATTACTTTGTAATTTTTCTAAACTAGGGTAATCAATAACACAAATATTAGACATTTGGTAGTTAATTATTTTTTATTTAGTCATCATCAATTAGTGTTTTCACAAGTACATTGATACTTATAAAAGGAGTCATATAACTCATACAGTGAAACCTACTGAACTATGGTTTTGCCTATTACAGTCATTGCTTTCACTTCCAGTTTAACCTTACTCTCTCTAAGCAAGAGCTGTCCATCTTCTTGTGATGTTTTGTTTTCTGCGACTTCATGATGTGAAAAAACTGTATCTGCGCTCAACAGAATAGGCTGTTGTAGCAAACCTACATGACTTCTAAAAACATATTTTTCAAAGTACATTGATGTTATGCTACGCAAGCAGCTTACACTAACCACCACTAATTTGGTAGATATACAGTGGTATCAGTGTTTGATCAATGTTAAAAATTGTACCCATTGCTTCAAAACAGCGCTCTATGTAGCTGACACCACTCTGTCTATCAATCATTCTGACCAATGTGAGTTTCACTAGCGCTGTAAGTGTGCGTCTCCATTGACAAATAAACTAAACCAATTAAAAGCAGGAATTACTGGCTTCCTCGTGAAGTCCAGCTTCGGACTGGTCTTCTAGCAGATTATGTCATGTAAATAGTGAAAGTGAAAAATAGTAGAAAATAGTAGCTTTATTTTTGCAGAAAACTAGGATAAAGTGTGGTGGTTTTATTCTCCAAGCAGGAATAGCTCAAGTGTTTTATCTCACCTGACTCAGGAACTCAAGTTAACGCAGACAAAACAATCCTATGCACGGGACATGGAAGTGCAGTTAGCATTGTGCTTTTCAGGCAGCTATAGACTTCTCTATAGATATCTATTTCACCCTATCTATATCACCATATCAAGAAAATATAACATAATAATACTATTGACATCAAATTATCACTCAGCCCTACTGTTAATAAAGGTAAAAGGGCCAAAATCTTTACAAAAAAGACCACCAATAAAAACATGCTGGCTTTTTTCAACAAAGTAAGGCAGAGCAAACTAAACAGGGCCCTACTGGTTCACTGTTCTCTTCAGTCATTAAGTGGTTAATGGGAATTGGAAAATCACATGAACTTATCTAATGAAATAAATATTAACAATACAAACATGACAATACTACTCTTTATCGATGACTTCTTACCTGTTTTGGTTGTGAGAAGTTGATGTGTACCATCCACTGCTCTTGTGACTGCTCATCCTTGGCTTTAATCTCTAAGCTCTGCCCCTTCCTCTCAGAGAGCTGAAGGGTCCTTGCCGCGAGTACTGTCCCGTCAGCCTCTATCCGGAAATCAGCCGGGTCACCAGTCTCAAACCGCAAGCCAGAACCTCTACCACAGTCCACAAAATCCACTGTAAAGAGAGAGAAAAAGAGTGTGTTCACATAATGCACCCTTGCCTTTGTTTTCAACTCCAAGCCTTAAAAACACAAGCTCACAGGAAATCACATCCCACTCCTCCACAAGGGAATAATGGCTTTACTTGAAAAGTGAGGACAACGAAAGTGAAAGGTGGAAAGTGTGAGCTGACAAAGAGAAAGACGGAAGAACGAGTGAGAGGAGGACAGGGAAAAGAGAGAAAAAGTGACGGTGTAGGGAAGGAGAGCAGGTACAACTTCTGAAGCTCCCCTGCATTATTCATGCTGAGACATCCCCTGCAGGCCCCCAGGTGTGCTGAAGAACGAAAGAACAGGAGGACGAGGAGACACAGAGAGAGGGTTGAGGGGAGGGTGAGTGAGAAGTGGAGAAATAGCCCAGTTGAGAGGTTTCTGCGTTGCAGCACTGGAGGGGATCGCATTAGAAGTACATACATAAACAAATGAATGTTCTTTTTCCACAATTAGAGAACACAAGCAGATTCTCTGAATGAAGAGAGACGACAAGACGCTCTGCTAACAGGACGCGTTTGTTTGTGAGGAGCTTCATATTGACTGCTCTCATTTGTCTGACATTTTTCCTCTTTCAAGCTGAACGCCAGCTCTCATTATACCAGCTAAGTGGACGCACACATGATTTTTCACTGAGCATTAATTTGACATATAGCAGCAGTGCAAGTACAATTACTGAACCCTGTTTTTTTTTGTTGCCTTTGATCAGTTCAGTCAGGGCAAGAACATTTCATAGATCAACATGAACATGTGATGATGAAGGTCTGGACTAATAAATGCTTTACTGTTTTATGTAACATCAAATGTTTCTATTGATTTAACATGTTCATTATTTTTTCAAATGCACAAAAAGTTTGTAGTATAGTTATTTTTTCATGAGTTCTCATTTTGATGAAGTATGGCTTGCGGCTTTTATAGTGTATATATATGGTATAAAGTACAAGAGATTATTAATCATCATATATGATGTGCTGCTCCTGAACTTTGATGGCAACGTTTCATTAGAATTGTATTATTCATTTAAATTATCTGACTGCCACATAAAAAGTTTCTTTTTGAAGCTGTGTATTTAAAGACTCATAGCAGAGTGGAAAGATGTTTTACAAACTTATGGATGCAGATTTCAGCTGAAAACTTTTGTATTTCTGTATTTGTATTTTTGTAGTGCCTATGGATGAGTTCTAATATAAGATACCAATGCCACTCAGGGCCTGATATTGGATTGTGTATATGAGTTTTAACACTCTCGGTTCTACAACCACACTTTTAATTATTTTCACTCTTTCACAGAATTCCACAGATTTTTTTTTATCTGTAAAAAACTGAGCACACTCCATCTTTCCCTGGTAGCAAGTATATGAAAATGACAAGTTATTGACTCACAGAATCCTGATAATTACAAAAGATCTTTGATTAAGAAATATGTGATATTCAAAATTCAAGAAGGTCATAACAAAAATCTGAATCCCATAAACAACAACATTAAATAATTACTTGGCTCAAAGACTAGGTCTTTACCACGGTAACCTCATCACTGAATTGGATGCAATGACTTTAAAAGGTCTTGAAATAAAGAGATTGAATTATTTGGCTCAGGATCACATGCAAAAAAAGCAAAACTACCTTTTAAACAAAGATAGACTACTGCATCTGTGTTATAATCTATATCTATTTAAATGTGCTGCGGCTTATATGAAATGTATATGACGAAGGTTCAAACTTAAATAGTTACAAAACAGCATTGATTCAGAAATATGTGATATACAAACTGAAGTGAAAGCAGAAAACACATCTCTGTCATGAAACATTATAAATTCCATATTCGCTAAAAACTTAAATGAGTCAAATTAAATAATAACTGGGTAAATAAAGGTAATAAAGGGTAATAAATACTGGGTCTTTACCTTGGTAACCCTTTGACTGAATTGGGTTCAATGACTCTTAAAATTAAGACTACATAAATCGGCCAGGGTAAAACTTCTGTTAAAAAAAGGCAAATCAACAGGATCATTCCCAATGGAGAAAAGTCACTTATTAGTCAAGTCTTGATTTCAACGTCAACCTTTTAAAATAATTTTATTTGTATATTTTTTATATATTTACATTTTTTCTAAATTTTCTGAATAGTATTTATTTATAGTGTATCTATTCTCTAAAAACTAATTGTTCCTTTCAATGATTCTTTATTAGATTAAAATTCATTGAAGATTGACAGTAAGACTATAAATGCCTTTAAATGACAAAATATTAGAAGTATTTTATGAACATGTAAAAAGAGCAAAAGTACCATTAAAACGGCAATAGAGTACAGCATATGTGTCATTATCAATCTCTATTTAAATGTGCTGCAGCTTCCATTATGGAGCTTCAATCATAAAAAAAAAACAAAACAAAAAAAAACAACAACAGCAGCAGTTTGACACCCCTGAAATATCTGCACATTAAGGTATAAATAAAAGTAGTAATACCAAAAAGTTTGCAATGATGCTAATTCTCTATTAAAGTATACAGATTGGTACCAAAGTCCACAAAACACACAAAGTCTTCAAACACAATACAGCAATTCTACCGAAACTAAATGATTCTTTAGGCTTCGCAGTAAGAAGCCGAAGCTTGATTTTTACGGAAAGGTTCCCTCACGTCATTCTTTGAACATTTCCTGTCACTCCCCTACAATCACTGTCAATAAAATGGTGCAAAAGCCAATTTTCCATCTCCATGGAAATTTCCATTCTTTTGCTCAAAGAGAAACATGCATCAGTAAGCAGAGCCTATACTCTGTTCACTGAGAAAAAACAAAATCAGTGTCATTCTACTAATTGATGCTCAATATCTGTTGCGCATCATTAATTCAAGTTTATTTGAAGCAAGAAATGCTGATACAAGCTTATATAAAATAAACAATGCTTATGTGTCAAATAGCAATAAGGCAAGTGAGTAAAGCAAATTAGACTTTCTTGTTAATCATCAATTATTATGTGAAGATCTCTTGGGGTACTGAAATAATCATTCGCTATTATTAGATACTGCAACCAAACAGGCCTTAATAGGGATGATATAATTAAGACCTGCAAAATTAACTTTATCTGATTAGTAATTTCAGTAGTCCTGATGCCCTCTCATAGAACAATCATAAAGTGGCTCATATGTTGTTTAATTTTCACTCTTCAAAATGAAAAGACTCTTCTTCCTGGCCCCTGGCACACTGGTACCATCACAGAGTAATGCATTTAATGTAACGTGATTGCCCTGATGGCACAAGATCTGCCACTCGGCAGGTGCAAGGAAGGTGCTAAAGTGTGTGTGTGTGAGCGTGTGTGTGTGTGTGTGTGTCAGCCTAGCTTGACGAAGTGCATTTTATTAGATGGCTGCACCAGTTTGCCCTGCAGCTGCATTTCCTAGTTCAGTTTTCTAGAGGAGGGGGTAGAGCACTATATATCTACCTCGCTGTCTCCTTCCATTACCGAGTGCTGCTCCTCAAATGGATGAAGCAGAGAAAACACTGTCTTTGAGCCTATCTTCTTGTCTGCTATCTATTTACGTACTCCTGCAAACTGCGTTTAATGTGCCGCATAAAAGCTGCATTGCTCTTGATGTCTTGCAAGCAAAAAACGTGGCAGATTATTAAATTAAGAGGATGATTTAACGTAAGGTGTCATTTGCTCAAAATAATTACCTAATTTACATCCTGCATGAGCATTTATTCTTAGCTTTCAACAAAATGCAACTTCAAACTTGAGCATTATTAAGATAAATAGATGAACTCGGTATATTCATCAAAATTCTTGGTGCAGAAGTGTTGACGTTCTCAACTCATCCAGTACATGTAGCTGTTGTGGAATTATTGTAAACTGAATTTAAATGAAAATTTTGATTTTAGCAAACCTATAAAATAAAAAAATATTACCAACAATTTACAGGGAAATATTTTCCTGATATTATGAATAAGCAAGAAGCTATCTCTTCTGTGGTTTGGTTAATATCAGAAGCAGAGCGTATAATTATAAAATGCAAGGTTAAATTGAGGTAAACAAGGCTGATAATATTGATCAACAGTCTTTAGTGAGAGACAGCAAGTATTATTTTCCAAATGAACAAAAGTCTCAGACCCAAGCAATAAATTCACTTCATCTTTTTTTTTTATTATTATTTTACAAATGTTTTAGCAATACAAAATACACATAAATGAATAGGCTATTTAGCTACTGTTTAAACTGCCAAAGGCATTTTTTTGCTGAGTTTCCCCACTCATAGATAAATATATATGTATTTATATATAATAATATATATAAAATAAATGGCATCTTTATGCAAATAACTAACTAATACATACTTGGGTCATCACTGGAAATTTCTTTATTCAATTCCATATCAATTCAATAAACATAAATAGTCTAAAATGCTTGGTTATAGATTAGTTTGTAAACTTTTAGCATTTAAACTATACCTAAATAGAACTTCAAGCGGAATCAGGAAGAAATGTTTCTTGTTCTAAAGATAGATGGATGTCCAGCAAAGGGGAGTTCAGAAAACATTCACGGTCAGAAAAATTATGTCAGCGTAATAGCAAACATGCAGAGATGACACTACAATGCTCTCCAATAGCAATAATAACACTCATACAACATGGTGAAGAAAGGATTTAAATAGAAGCCAGAGCAAAATTAAATAGTGATGACAAGATAGTCATTTCATGAGCTGATCACATTCGCACACCACACATAAGTGTTAAATTGTCAACATTGATAAAACAACATCCAATCATCACTAACTTTGCCTTACTGAGCAGACTGAAAACTATGAGCATGACTGGAATAGTATACAGTAGAGAATGTATTTTTAGTTACAATGAACAGACAGAAAATCATATAAAATACTGGAAGTGGTTGCTTCTCTTAAAATAAAAGTCTTACAAAAGGTGTGCAAATTAAGAATATAGGATGGCAGGAACAATATTCTTTTATTTTTAAGAAAATCAATCAAATCAATCACCTTTTAAATTTATTAATTCAACCCAGTTCTAACATACATATAAATATATAGCCAATAGTTTCATTATCGCATAAATGTCAGAAATGATCGGCGTGCACTTGTTTGTCTATTTGACCCATCCTTAATTACTGGAGCTAATTGCTAGCTGGAGACTTCATTGGCTTGACATATTCCCTAACATGTCTTTGCCTGTATTCGAGAAAGTGATCGAGAACCACTGAAAATGAATTGCCCTTCAAATTGTCAGTCAAAATCACTTCAATGCAATGCACAGCAGACTGACATAAAACTTCAAATTTAAAGCATCTCTGCCATCATTTTCCCACCAATCATGTCCTTTTAAAGCTCCGTGCTGTTATTTCCATTTTGGAGCACAAAAAACATAAATCACATGCATATGTGTCCAACATAGCACCATATTTAAACCAAAGGAGTGAAAGTGCCTTACTTGACATACAAGCTCAAATGCAGGTTATTATTTTCAATCACTTCTCTGAAGCTCTAAGGTTGAGGAATATATGTAGAATCCTGCAGATTCATTCAAATAATGGCTTCTTTTTGACTTCAGAAAGATTACAACATTGCACTGAGGTTGTCTGGACAACTTTTATGATCTTTTTTTAGTAATTTTCAAGATTGACAGCCTCTTTACTGTTGCAGCAGAAAACGATGCAACGCTAAGTTTAAATCGAAAAGACTTCAAAATAATGTCTGTATGACGTGTTTTGGTTCAGAATGAAATTGATCTATTTGGTGTGTTTTTGCTGAGTGAGGACATGGCATTTGTAGCACTTGTCCATTTTATAGTTTTGAAACCACATTATAAGCTTAAATGATAATGTTTCAAACAAGATTAATGTCGTGCAAAGCAGCCTTGCTTGACCCAAGATACAGATCCCACACGAGCTATAGGCCTAAGCATCACAAAAACTGGTTGGTGAAAAGGCGAGTCCGTCACCCACGCCAGTGCAAGCCAGTCAACGGCACCACACAAGAGAAAGAAGCACCGGAGGATCGCCGATGCCGACTCAGCATAGTCATGTCTATCTGCCATCTGAAATCTACTGACCCTACCGTCTCTGTAAGACGCTTCATGTTTGGGTCTTGAATTAATACATTTAAAAAATAATTTCAATCTTTTGAAAACAAAAGATTCATGTCGCAGTAGACACAATAAAAAAACTGTTACATTTCATTAAACGCAGGTATATTTTCCCCACATGGCTACAATGTTAAGTGATTTCCAACAAAAACGGGATTGTTTAGGATATTAAAGATATTAATATTAATGTTGTTAGCATCTAAATTGCTAATGTAGTTATGATTTTGTTATAAATTACAAGCATTTCACTAGTGTGCAGAAAAGAAAAGAGCTAAAGTGTACTAAATGAGCTGTCCGAAGAAGGCCTTGTAGTCCTAGGGCCGATGGAAGCCCCTGCTAAAATTCTGAGAAGCTCTGTGAGTGAGCAGCTTATAAAAAAAAAGGGGTAAAGCGATTAGCTGGTGAAATAGCCTTGCTAATTTTCTTTATTTGTTTCTTCCAAAATTGTGTTTGTCAACATCACTTGACTCCATTGGTTGACTCCAAAGGTGTTATGATGCACGGTTTATTTTATTCTTTACATTTTCCAAAAACTAAGAAGAAATAATGTGCAATTTACATTATACTTGAATTGAATAATAATCTAAGAATTTGTTATTTGATTACAGTCTGATCATCAACATCCATAGGGATTCCCTAGGAAGAATTTTTACCAGCAGAATATATTAAAGTGAATATGTCAGAAAACATGCACACAAAATCCAAACTAGGCCCTCTTTAATAAAAAAATGTGGAATTTGAATTTACCATTACAGTAAAAATGTGCAGAATCACCATCTTAAATTTGTCTCAACCAAAAAATATTGTGAACAAATCATATAACCAGGAACCATTGTGAGTTACATCATTATAGCTAAAACATGACCATATCTGGATATCATTTAACATCAGAACCAAGGAATTCAAAGAGCATTTTAAAACCACATGGCTTGAGTTGGCAGCAATAGAGGAAAACTGATTCCTATTTTAAAGATGCAATGTCCTGTTAACTTTTCAAAACAAATGAAACAGAGGAGCCATCCACGCGCACACTGAAGCGGAAGAGCTGACTGTTGAGCCAGCAGAAGAGTGATGTGCTCTGTAAGCAATCTCTTTCAACCGTTAGCATTTAGCATTCAAGACCAACTTCACATCTTTACCGCTCAAAATGTTCCAGCTATTCCCTCTCAGCGGGACTCTTCACTTTATTGCAAGCCAGCTTCAACTGGGGTGAGGTTTTAGAAACAGCACGGCATAAATGAGCAAGGTAATGGAAAAATAGTATTGTTTAACCCACCACCCCCGTGAGAGTGCGTAAAACCGCTATCTTAATGCTGTCGTTTGGTGTTTCAAGGTCTCTGAGACATACCCAGCCTTCCTGTGAAAGAATTCAGATGGATGTGGCACTTAGGACCTCACTATGCACTAAGCAGAGCTGTCTTTTGTAGCGTCTGATTTTAATAGCCCCTTTCCCCTGACTTTTCAAAGGGTGAGTTGGCTCTAATGGCCGCATTGCTCAGACGCATCCCTCAGTGGGCATGACAACTTGGGTTTAAAACGTACGCACTTTCCCAGCCAAAAGCACACCAAAGGAAAGGCAAACACATTCACGAGCACACCTAAGCAGATTCTGAGAAAAGGCCCAGATGGGAACTAAATCAGACCAAAATCCAAAGCACATTAAACTGTTAGAGCTTTTCAGTTAGAAAAAAAGAGATTCATTATCTCTTTTGGAAGCAGTACAATATGACGCTCCGATAATGAGGCTGTTGATTAGTTGCCAAAAATGGTATAATGTTAAGTAACAGCTGCTTTTACGTGTTCCTCAGTTAACGTGAATCATCCAAGCCTTTGATCCAAACCTTGCTGACAGCGTTACTACTCAAACCACCCTTTTCTTCCTCAAACAAAGCAAGTAAAATTTTGAAAGGGGCTGTGACATCCCCTCTCATCTCTTCTCTCATTTGTTCAGATTTACACATTAGATCAAAAGAACATGGAGAATATCACGGCTGATTAAGCTCAATCTCAACCTGTTAGATGGTTTGACGATATGCAAATGTATGCCTACTCAGAAAACATGTAGAGAGAACACAATATTAAACTAATTTCTGCCTTGTACATTAATGTGGTGTCATTTTAACAGAGGGTTTTAGTTGATTGACATTTCCGAAGTAATATTCAACACATATTAGCAGTTATGACGATTTTGTGTATTTAAAGATACAGTACCCACATTTTTTACTACCATAATTTTGTTCGAACCATAACAGTCCAAATAAGAGACACGTTCCTATTCGATTGTTGAGAGATTTTTTGTTTCATTTATATAAGGCAAGCAAATGCTTAGATGTTTTGATCATTGCTGCAAGCCATAATTGTTCCAGTTCCTTATTGAAATTTTGTAAGACAAAATTTCCTAAATAATTCTTAATAATTGTTTGCTTATATTTATGTGATGCGTTCAAACCGTTAATCCAATCATGTTTAAGTGGTTAGCCTTCCAAAGGTATTCCTTAATTATGAAAAATGCTTGTAATAATTGCTTGAAAATGTGCAAGTAATTTCCAATTATTAATTTTAATTATTTAATGTATAATATATTAATTTTAATTATTTAAAGAAAATGTACAGATGATTTGCTGTGGCGACCCCTAAACTGGAAACAGCCGAAAGAAGAAGAAGAAGATTTAAAGAAAATGTATGAGATTATGCTAATCGGGGTGACATTTATTACTCATCCTGTAGCTGATGTTGATCACCTGTTTGATGTCTGTGACATTTTTTTGTTTTTCGTTTGTTAGTTTCTGTTATGTCTTTGTTTTGATATTTTCAGGTGCTGTCCGGCGAACTTTTCTTCGATGGAGTTTGTATATTCTTTATACTGGGGAGGTGACCAGCACCTGCCTCAGTCAGGGAGGCTCCCAGGGGCCTCACAGAGGGAACACTTATTTATTCTACCTAATTCACATTCGGACTTTGAGAAGCTGCTTTGAAAGCAACTGCTAAAAAAGCGCCATATAAAAACTTGATTGATTTATTGATTGAAATACCATATTATATATGTACATGTAACACATGAACATAAACTTTGGCTACAATTTAATTTAGCTAAAAACTATCAAAAGTAGTTATAAAAATAGGAATAAGAAATAATAAGAATGTTATTATTAGTATTTGGAGTTTTCATGGTTTTGTTATTTTTTTCATTATGTGAGCTGTTTCATTTAAAGGCCCCAAAAAGTACAAATTGAAATTAGTCAAATCACACTTAATGCTTATTCCTCTTAATGCTTATGAGTTATAAAACTAATAAAATATCTGTAGGAATGTTTGAATTACAAAGCCTACTTTTATTTTTATATCTACTTTTATGCAGGAAATTATGCACAGAAGAAGGTGTTCATGTTTGAACTGAACTCTGAACAAGCTAAATATTCTGGTAAACAACCCCAGGTCAGCTTCTACCATCCCAAGTAGGACTAGGCAGCCAGTGTGTACATATGTCAATTTATATGCTATACATTAGTTTATTCTGAAGCTGTCTCGTTTAGAAGTATGTTGTACAAGATAGTGAGCAATATGGTACCACTAATATATATTTCAGGTGTTTACTACAACATGTGTTTTTTAATGTGTGGCTAATACTCTGTCAATTCAGATATTTTAACTACTTTCTTCAATTATTCTGGCACAATTTTTTTGTACAAGCAATATGTCCCATCCCATCATATACTATTCCATTTTATACTAGACATTTAGCTCATAAATTCCTCAAAATGTCAGAGAAAGCATTTATAGTGAACCATCTTTTCTATTTCTAGATCTGTAGTATGTTCTTAGTGAGGTATTTTTATGACGTAACTTACAGTACTACATAAATACCATATGCTGATCTGATGAGTAGCATGTAAATACCATATGGTAATCCAATTACCACCTAACATCTGAAACCAGCCTTCACCACGCTTACGTCACACTGTTGTTTGCTTACTCTCTTCAAAAACCCTGACATCATCATTTGAATGCTTGGGGTTTACATGCAAAGTACGTTTCTGCAAATGCTGAAGGAGTGTCCTATACGTGCACAAGCCCAGAGGCAAAATGTGAATGGCATGCACACAATTCAGAATAAAAGAATATCCCTCAGTTCGTAAACTGAACATTAGTAAGCTTCTCCAAAGCACCACAAGCACACAATGCAGATTTATTTTTTTAGCTAATACCCATCACAGACAAACTCAATTATTCATCCTAGATCATACCAGCAGAGAGGGCCTCGAGGCTCTTTTTTCAGTCATAAATATTTTAGTGATGCTCCAGTTTTGCATGTGTGCTTGTGTTTGTACGCATGCGTGTAAAAGTCATTTTAACCCCTGACCTCGCTAGACTGCTGGTGTCTGTGAGGACTTAGGATTTACGAGAGTATACAGAGGCACACAGATACACACTCAAACACAGCATATGGCAGGGGCACCACGCCAACCTCATCCCGATGATCTGAAGCAGGCAGCGCATTCTTTTACCGTCTTTCCTTAGACTCTCAAAAAAGTTTTAGCAGTTGTTTACCCAACACTACATAGAGCAACATACTGAAACACTTCATCATTTCAAAAGCACTTTAAATTTGTAAAATAAGATAAATTGAGACATTTTTAGTAAACGAACACCTAATTTTAGTATTGGTGTATTCTAGGACTGCAGCTTTCGATTATTTTGATAATCGATTAATCTATTACTGCAATCAACTTATTAATAGGATCCGTTTTTAAATCCCAACATTTTAGTTAACAGACAAGTAAAAAGTATATAGAATTCAATATCAGATGTATCACACATTCCTGCACTTCATGTTGATCTTAAAGACTGACACAAATTATAGAGTTTAATCATATAAAAATGTTTATTATACACAAAGTAGACATTTCACAACATTATGCAAATCTCTAAAAACTACCCAGATAAAAGATTAAGATAAAGATTCCCAGGGTACCCAGATAAAATCTAGATAAAGATTTCAGGAAAATATTTGTATTTTTTTATTATGACAAAAATAAATAATGTTAAAGCATTGAATAAAATTACTAGGTTTCTGTTCTGTACAGTAAATAATTCTATATTTAATTTCTATTCAAAAGGAGACTCCATCTTCCATATTTCACAAAAATAGCCATGTTCAGCACATTAGTTGTATGTTTAATAGATTATAATATTCAGAATGAACCCTCTGTACTGTACAGCACAATCAATGGGTTAACAATAAAAAACCCTGCTATGCACATCTAAAACGCTGAATGATTTCTAACCGTAAAGTTTAAATAGAGCATAATGTAAGAGTTGGCATTATTATGCTACAGATCATCAAAAAAATCCAGAAAGAAAATAAAGGCTTTCCCGAATTTACTTTTCTGACTTCGTCTTATGTGCTTGAGATGATCCAGCATCTGAGATAGCTTCTGCCACTTTTTCTTTGCTTTGTATCTTCACTCTGATTCTGCCAGTGTTTTAATCACTCCTGAGTCACGTTGACGCTTGTAAACGGTGAACTGAAAGTAGATTCTACAAACCGAACGCAAGTATTTTTAATAAACAAAGCTTTGATTTGCTAAAATATTAATGGATAATATTTTGTAATCAATTAAATCGATTAACTGTTGTATCCCTAGTATATTTAATCCCCTTTTAAGAGCTAGATATACAAATAATTCACTTTTGGTTATCATTGACGCCCTCAAACTAATATAACATGTAAACCTTTGTCTCTTTTTTCGTCTTTAAAGCCTCCTGAAGTTTTCTATTAAATCCAGCAGTTAAACTCAATATCCCCGTAAGTACATCGAGCCCATTAACACACCTTCATTTCCATCTCACACCATTAACCAGAAATAGCTTCACACACATTAGACCATGTCACAGCACGCTTCTCTGAGCATATGAACACATTTCAACAAATTAACTGCAATCGCATTCATTACTGGGCACATCAGACTATTCTATGTGTTGTTCTTGATGTTCACTCATAGAACTGTGTTTACTCGTGTAATTGTACTTTAACATGGAGCCCATTACCATGAGTGTACCACCGTTTTTGACAGTTACTATTATTTAGGGTTAGAAACCCAGAAAATTGCTTCAGTGACAACGTTGCCTTCGGGGATAAGGACTGGGCCACAAAATTTGCTGCATCAATGGACAGACATTAGTGTAGAAACCTTCCTCCCTTGAATCATGAAGATGATCATGTTCTCTATGCACTTCTCACAAAGCCCAGCTCTTTGATGAATATGTCACCTAACAAAGTACTAAAATTAGCAAAATAGATACCTACTGTATTTAACAGAACATTTCAAAAACACTCATTGAGGTGCAAGAGTTTATCCTCATATCTGGCTAGAAAGTCAAATTGAAATCATATTGGAATTACAAAAAAAGAACTAAATCTTATGGAAAAATATAACTAAGCCACTAACATGTTTAAAATAATTTTGTCAAATACATTTCCATGACTTAACAGAAAAAAATTACCATTTAAACGAAATTCGTTTTTTCATTAATTGTAATCTTTTGAAGTACAATGTAAAAATTCTAAATTTCCTAGATACAGCTTACTATAGACTTTAGTAAGGGGATTTCTGGGTACTTTTTTACTAAGATTTAGGTGATGAGACACTCAAAAATAAAAAAATAAAAAGTGATATGTAATAGTGCAGTGTTAACCGATAAACTGGGAAATATTTTGTATGCCATGGGTATGTTTTATGAAGATTTTCAATACTACACCAAATTGTGCTTTACAAGACCACAAAGAGTTCTACATTTGCCTCCTTTATTATTAATGTAATTAATTAGCAATAACTACTTTTTTTGCAGGAACTTTGGAGAAATTTGGAGACTTTCTGACAAATTTCAAAGTAAAACACGTTAAACAAATCACAATTGGAAGAACAAGCGAACTATTATCATTATCATTTCCTTCGTGGTCTTTTAATGGAGACACATCCTGAGACTGCATAGAGACTAAAGAGAGTTCAGTTCATCCTCACAGAGCTGCAGAACAATCCTGAGAGATTTAAGGTTTACTTCAGGTTCTGAGTGCCTTGGTTTGATGTTTTACTTGTTTTAAAGGTAGATTTTTTTAATTGATTCTGAACAGAAACTCACAAAGATGGAAGAGTGCACACTGGAACAAATGTGCGCTGGATGTTCTAGCAGACCCAATAAAATATAAAATAGTGGGGGCTATACCTTCATTACAAAAATAGCGTAACATCCTCAGTTTGTAATTAAACTTAAATTTAAACAAAACATCCAATTATAATAAATTTTTACAATATCGTTGAAGTACAGTCAAACAAAATATAGCTACGCATGCTTGCGTGCATGTATTTTCTTACACCAGTAAGGCATTTAACTTTTTAATATAAGTGAGTGTAATAGAAAATATCTGAATGAGTACAATTTGCCTTTCACTCCAGCAACATTGTCCAGTGTTTGATATAAAATCAAACGCTCTGTAAGCCAAAGAAATCATTAATTGGGAATTGTTGGCGGCAGCGGGGGGTGCTGGGGGAAATTCATGCTAGCTTCAGATTGTTTGTGTGTGATTGACTGAAGGCTCCCTGGGGTCACTAACACTGACCACTGTAATCACCCGTCATTCTTTATCACAAAGGCTGACAGGAAATAACAAACTGCAAATAATTGCAAACATCTGCACTCTCTCAGCGCTGAACGCAGATGATACTGTTACTTACCAGGATTGCTCAACTAACCAAGCTGAAACCACAGACTTGTCGTCCTGTGGTATCACACCTTGTTTTAAACATTTTAATTGGAACCAATTCTGAAATCCCAGTATCCATACATGCGTCTTTTTTATCTGCATTTAGAAAGGATGGATGAAATAAATACAAAACCGCAAACAAGACAAACGTAGGATTAGACTGCCTCAAATCTTGAGTTCCCAGAAAATAACAGTCAATTGAGCTCAAGCTCTGATTAAATTTATAGTGCGTGCTTGCGTGGTATGTGTGTTGGCATCCCTGTGTTATTTGTTTAAGAGCTTCTTTCTCTTTGATCTCTTCATATGATATGAACCAGACATGGATGAGGTTGATAAATCTGTCACTATCAATAAAGGTATATTCACACAGACAAAGACAAAAAGACAAACTGAAACACAATACCGGAAAGCACTGCAGACCCTGAGGGGACGATATCTTAGAATGAGAAAATCTGCATAGCGTTTTCAGTCGAGCTCAAATACAATACAAACCGAATTGTGAACGAACCACTTTTGCTATTATGCACAATCCCAATTGCACTAGTATGTGGTGAGGGTACAGAATAGCAGATATTGATTTTTAGGCTAGTAGAAATCTATAACCTCCTGTTCGTAACAGATGCCCATTAGATCCTGCAGCTCAGAGAGGAACCTCACTGTTGAAGAAGGAAAACACTGTGTTTTGAGCAGGGTGTGGATGAAATGAAGTACCTGTCCTCAGGTGCATCAGTGATACAGGCAGACAGTGTGAAACAGGACTCCAGAGAGGTTTCAAATACACCCGCACATAATCACCTATAGTGCAAAATGAGCAATGAAGGCTCAGTTTTCAATATCGACTCTCCTCAGTGGGACACTTGATACCTTTTTAAAGGGGAGGGGAGGGCGTTTGCCTGTTATATATTCTAAAAGCAAACCTGATCTTGCATTGAAAAGAGTTAAACAGGTCGGAAAACCCTGTTTTAACAAATGAAGAAATGAAAAAAAAGAATTAATTAATGTATCTGTGGATAAGCACTTGAATGATATATTATATTTTTGTTTTATATGCAGACACAGAAATGTAGGCTTGTTTACAGAGGTGTTTTTAGTCACAAGGGACGGTCTTAAAAATCTATACTGATTTTTTTTACAGTATTAATTGTAAAAAAAAATGTATAGTAAAATTATCTCTCTCTTCTCTCTCTGTGTATATATATATATATATATATATATATATATATATATATATATATATATATATATATATATATATAAGCAAGAAAACCTAATTGTTAATTTTTCCTTATTGTTGATGGAATTGTACTATAAAATAACAGCTTGCAATTTACTGTCAATTAACGGTAAATGGTTACTTTGCTGCTGGACTTTTACACATTTTTTACGGTGTAGAACAAAACATAGCATTTTAAAATGCATACATTTCTTATTTTTCCCCATTTATAATCTTTATATTGTGTCAAAATGTAGAATGTAAATGTCACATCTTACAGTAAAATAATAACCATTCTTCAACATTTTAAGAGAAAACGATCCTGCTTACAGAATTATTTGGTAAACTATAATGTATCACTATGTTGGATTGAACAGCTGAGACAAACTTTATTGTGAACTTTTGCCTTTGTAACAAAGTCTCTCTCCTAGTGTAAGCCTCTATATAAAAAAAGTGCGTATAAGATAATAATAGGATAAAAGTGGCTGCTAAATCCATGAATGCAAATTGAAATGTTTCTCACTTTATAGTGTATGATGGAAAATCGAATCAAATTACTACTAAAACAGTAACATCTTCGTTTTTATTCTGGGTTTTTGGTTTAATGTCTGTTTCATTAATCTTTGTGCCTAAGGTGTTGTCTCCTCCTGTACTAGCACAGCACTACATTACCCATAATGCATCAGAATGGCAGACTGGGGTGTAATGAGATTTGTACAGCCGCTGACCCAGATAACCATGCCTGCAGTCGAGAACTGTGTGTTTGTGGATGCATTACCAATTTGTCTTTGCTAGTACAGAAAATCTCAAGCCAGGAGTAACAGAACATATGCTTTTGGACTTTAAACGGATTGGACCTTCCAATCTCTAATTGGAAAAACACAACGATGTTTGCGCCCATGAGGAGAACTATGTCAGTCTGAACAGTGACAGCTGGGAAGACAGTGGGATACAGTATAGCGGACAAGGAGTGACTTAGTTCTTTGATATATGCGTGTGTGCTGGGAGGCTTGTGTGTGCGTGTGTGTCAGGATTATCGCCAACTGAGCAGAAGAAAAATAAGCAAGATATCTATTTCAAAATTCTCAAATTACATAACTATGTGCAGATGTAACAGGAAGATTAAACTACCAAACATCTATCCAGGACATGCACACGCTTTTGATTTGTAGTAGAAGTCAAAGATTCCTCTGGTTGTGCGGGGCACGTTTACGCTTGGCTAGTTTTCTGTTGACTCAGGAACAATAGTCCCTGCACAACTGCGCTCAGCCAAATGGGACGAATTAGGCCAGGTTGCCTAGCGCCATGCTGGTCGCCCTTGACAACCCCAAGGCCTCTATCTCAGGAGCAAAAGGGAAGGCTTTTGGCAAAAAGGGTGGAATAGAGTTTCATTTGTCCGCATGCTCTTACAAAACACCTCCCCCAGGCATGCAAAACAATGTCCGCCATGTCAAATCAATCGGCAACGCCCAAGGACATCAATATGGGGCCAATAAATCTTGCTAGAGGGAAGGCCACTCTCTCACCTCTCCGACCATATGGGAAACATTGTTCTTACTTAGGTACAATGCTGGACTTGAAGAAATATGCTACAACATTGCAGTACATGGGCAGTGCTATATTAACTGTGACATTCGCACAGGTGATCGAGTATCACGAAAATAAAAGAAGGTAAGGTGATAGCGGAATAAAAGTGAGGCTCAGAAAGGGTTAGAGAGAACGTAACAAAGGACACAAAAGCTGTTCTCCTTTGAGTGTAAAAACCGCGAGAGTGTACACTAGTAAACGATGCTTCAAAGGGAAGGCTGAGACAATGCAACACAAAGACAGGAATATAGTATGAAGAAGGCAGGGAGAGTGAAGAGAGTAGGAGAGGGCAGATCAAGACTGAGAGTGATGATGTCAGCGCTGCTAGTCTCATTGATGGGTCCTCGGGGAGATGCGCTTTTAAAGGGATAGCTTTCAAACATTAAAATACAATACTTGTTTGCTCAACCACACGAGGCTTTAACCTGGATTGTTCTTGTTAAGCAGGAGTGTTTTTTTATTATAAAATACATTTGTCAGTGATGACCATAACATAAAATTGACAAGATGAATACGGTTATACTACCCTACTGTAAGTGTTATTCTTATTAAAAACATATTAGTGTGAAACATATGTATACTAAAGACTTTGTGATAGTTTGAATATTTTGCAAGAGATCAGGGTCACTACAATCAATGGTAATTGAAGAAATAAAAAAAATTTAATGTTGTTCTGTGTTACTGTGTGAGTCACATAACCATGATAGTGACAGTGAAGTAGCAAGAGAGAACATGCAGCCTCCACTGAGGAAGCTTTAGTCAGTCTTGCTGTTTTTCATAATTAATACATGTTGAAAAGCAAAACTACTCAAAGTATTTGAATGGAATTCGCATGTGTTTATTATGTCGCAAACAAAGCTAATATGTCCATTTTTTTCCTCTGCCATTGTTTGAAGAGAATATATCTGTAAATCTTAATATTAATGTGAACTTAATTTCTTAGTGACCAAATGCCTAGTGTCGCCAAAACGTAAAAAAAGATAAACACTAGAGCAAACAATAAAGTGTTTAATATTATTAAAAACATCAGTACTGTCTTTTTACAAATCCAGAATGTATTGCAAAACACAATACGTTTGTTAATTCACATTTCCTTCCAGCCCAATTTTTTTTTAACAAGGAATACACTTAGTAGTTAGTTTTCTCAATTTTCTTACATTACTCTATAATGTATGGTTTTAAAGCCATAAAGCTGTGATATGGCAATTTCTGTCAGTACCAAAACAAGCCTGTAGACAATTTGTCCATGCTTGTTTATTACAAGAGTCTTGTTTATTTTAGTGATTTGAAATGTAAAAAATGGTACTGAGAAATCACATAATGCGCCTTTTTTTTACCAATGAAAGAAAACAGCCCAGATATAAAGCAGATGATTTCTGAGTGAACAGTTTCTTTAATACTGGAAGCAGGAGTCACATGAGCTGGTCCAATTATCACCTCCTCTACCCGCTGACTCCTGTGCCAGCTAATGTCTTTTCTCATTAAACACTAAAGAAATCATTTTTAAGCACCATTTCTTCCTCTCCTGTTGTTTTAGCGTGAGAGTACTTTTAAAAAAAATTGACTCATATTGGGCACAGCTGCGATCCATTGTCCTGTATTAAGGTCATGCTAGCTTTACCCCTGATCCAAATATATCCCTCTATCTTACGGGAAAGGCAAGAATTCCACTTCACACTCTCTTCTTTCGCTCAGCTGCTGACAAACCTAAATCAGTGAGCGAGCTGATAGCAGAAGCAGAGGTGTGAGGAGAAGGCAAACCAGAGGAGAGGGGGTAGTAATGAGGAGACCAGAGAGTTTTGGACTGCAGATGGATGCACGCCAAACCAGCTGTCCCCTCTCTGATGTAGAGCTTCCTAACTCCTGTAAAAACACACGCACACTTACATGGAGAGGAAAAAATGACACGTTTGTCTGAGACATGCCGATCTTGGCTTATCCTGACTGCCGGGGTGCTTGAGGCCAGTGGGTACTTACAGCTGTCATTTGAAATGGTGGTCTCTGATGGCATTATAAGTATCTTTATATGCTTATAAGCAAAGCGGAAATCCACTATTGTTGTAAGACGCCATTAGAATGGGATTAACCCCTTGTTCACCATTACCACATACACAGCAAATAGCACATACTGGTTCACAATTATGCCTGTCTATAGCGTATTATGGATAAAGATTAGAATAACACAAATACCAGCCAGATTAGGGTTGAGGGGGAGGGTTGAAATGGAGGGTCGGCCAGACGGGGACAGGGTAATGCTGGAATGTTTATATTTGAGATACACTGCTTGCATTCTTCCTGTCTGTCCAAGGCTGTATAAACATTAATAAAATGTTTTGAAAGTAATGCCAGGAATTTTGAGACACAACTCTATGCTACACCTCTGATATCTTCTCTCAGCAGGAATGGCAGAGGAGAGATTTGGCAGAGAAGGAAATAGACCATGGTCATAAGAGCTCATCCACACAGACATTGGGAGAAAAGCCTTCCTTTGATGGGCTATTTTGTTTTTGAGTACAGTGAATCATTGAGGTGGTATTGATGACATCGTTATTGGTCTTTCTATGTTACTGCAGTAAGCTTAATGGATTCAGGAAGGAATCATAGATCATGTAAAATGAAAAAGAAAACATATAAACCTTTAATTTTCAGTTAGTTTTCTTGCTTCTAGCTTGGTTAGTGCAGAGCCAATAAGTTGATAAATTATGTGAAAGGAACAGTGCACTTATATTTCTCAATATTCTGCTCATTCTCCAATTCCTGACAAGACATTGGGTAGCGTTTTCTTTTGGAATTTGTTCAACCATTATTTGGTTCTTGCTTTTAGTATAGCTTAGCATATATTATTTAATCAGATTAGACCGGTAGCATTTTTATTCTAGTAACAAAAAGTTGACAAGAGGTTTTAATATTTTTACTGTTTTTCTTTTCTTAATAGAACTTGACTTTTCTATAATTGCAATGTGGAACCAACAGAAAGAGTAAAGTTGATATTGTTAGCAACTAAGATATCATTCATTCATCTTCATGTCGGCTTTATTCCCTTTCGGGGTCGCCACAGCAGAATGAACCGCCAACTCACTGGCATATGTTTTACGCAGCGGATGCCCTTCCCTGCTGGGAAACATTCACACACACATTCACACTTTAACACTATGGGCAATTGTTCTTATTCAATTCACTTATTCCGCATGTCTTTGGACTTGTGGGGAAACCGGAGCACCCGGAGAAAACCCACGCGATCACGGGGAGAACATGCAAACTCCACACAGAAATGCCACCTGCCCCAGCCGAGCCTAGAACCAGCGACCTTCTTGCTGTGAGACGACCGTGCTACCCACTGCGCCACCGTGACGCTGCAACTAAGATATCATTTTGACATAATAATGTAAAAGTTTTGTGCTGTAACATGGCCCTAGGAATTTCCCTCTGAATTATAAAATATGCTTCATTCATCAGCTAATCAGGTTCTTAACAGGGAAATTATCTCAACTTTCAGTATGTATCAACAAGATCAGGAGAATAGCAGAACAAAAACCAAGATGGTATAAACTGCTTAATAACATGAAGAGAGTTAATGAGGATGAGGCTAACTTCAAAAAAGAGGGTTGTTTATTGAGATTTATGCCATTTATTCATAGAGCCAAAAACGTGAAGTGTGAAAGAATGTTGACCCAACAGTTAAAGTTAACGTATGAAAGAGACACAATGCAAACTATATGAATAAATAATAAAACTATATTATAAGATGCTGGGTATTTCTGTGTGGAGTTTGCATGTTCTCCCTGTGGTCATATGGGTTTACCTCAGGTGCTCCGGTTTCCCCCACAAGTCCAAAGACCATCCATCCAGCCATTTTCATGTCGGCTTTCTTCCCTTTCGGGGTCGCCACAGCGGAATGAACCGCCAACTCTTCTGGCATATGTTTTATGCGGCGGATGCCCTTCCAGCCGCAACCCATCGCTGGGAAACATTCACACACACTCATTCACACTCATCATGATGAGAAAATGCAAACTCCACACAGAAATGCCAACCGACCCAGCCGAGGCTCCAACCAGCGACCTTCTTCAAGTGACAACCGTGCTACCCAATGCGCCACCATGACGCTCCAAGTCCAGAGACATGCGTTATAAGTCAATTGGGTATAAACGATTGTCCATAGTGCATTAGTGTGTGTGAATCTTTCCCAGTGATGAGTTGCGGCTGGAAGGGCATTCGCTGCATAAAACATATGCCAGACGAGTTCATTCCGCTGTGGCGATGCCGAAAGAGAAGAAAGCCGACAAGATAATGCATGGATGGCGATGCTTTGTTTGTATATGTTCAGTGGTGCTGTGTTCAGTATTTGATATATTTATATATTATTTTATACAATTAAATGTTAGTTCTTGGCATAGTGACTGGCAATACACCTTGTCATCCACAATCTTACTGTTTCTATAGCTTTGTTATTAGTCCAAAATAAGTATATCTTTAGGAAACTATATTCAATACTACTGTATACAAACACAAAATATTTTGTTTTACTTAAGTATTTTTTAATATAATAATATGGAGTATGTTTTGTGTAGACTGTTATTAAAGAAAATGTCAAAGTGACTGACCAAAGGGTTCCTGCAGGTAGCAGCAGCTCAGAGTTCAGCATGTTGCAGAAGTTAAAATACAAATGAGAGTTTGTATAATCCATACAAAATGTATTTTTTTCTATTTGAGAAAATCATGACACTATATGCACAACTATTGCAGCATATAAACTCTTGCTAACACACGACAGCCAATTTTAGCTATAAACAGTTTTAAACACCACTGAAAAAATGAGGTATAATACTTTATAAAATCAAGTTAACCATCATATCTTGTGACATGGTTTCCCTAAAGGTAAAGGCATGTTTTCACAAAAATTCAATAAATTAACCGTAATCCAGCTCAACCCATCTCTATTACTAATATGTTCTACACCCAAACTGTGCTTTCCATTCCACTCCAGTGTTTGGATTTAACCTTTATATCTCTCAATCAGGCTCTGACTGAAAAGCCCCTGCCCCAGTGTGATGATTGAAACCAGACTTCATGTAGTTGATTCCAGCCTCCCCCGCATTCTCCCAGAACACACTCACCCAGGCATGCACCCCACTGCAATCTCCAGGCATGCAGAGGTCAGCGTCACTGACCAGTCTCTGTATGCATGTGTTTGTGTGGGAGAGATGCTGACCAGTAGGCTTCTGAACCGTCAGCTCTGTTTAGCAGCGCTCAGCCTACAATAACACATTGAGGCCCAAGCATACAAAAACTCCTTTTACAGGCAGCGCTGCACAAACTCACACTCAGAAACAGAGCAAAGGTCTGCAATCAGATCGGGATCTCTTAATCTCACCACAGAACCTGCTATTAGCATACATGACACGTACTTATGGGTTTCCTACAGTTAAAATCCATTACTGTGGAAAATGCCCTCTGTTCTGCAATCAATAATCCTGTGAGGATCAAAAACAGAAAGGGATAACCATATTTTTTATTTTGCTCTCTCTTTTGCTCAATGCAGGCCTCCCTCTGTATCAGTATGGTCAGCACAGTGGGAAAGGATCTATCATTAAAGCGGAAACTAGGGCATCCGTACAAACTGGCATACTGCTTTTGAAAGCATGTGCATGAGCGTATGTGAGAAATAAAGCCATGCACAAAAAGTAAGACAACTAAATTTTTGGCCAGCAATCCCATGACAAAGCTTGAGAGAAGGGGATCACACAGTCGGCATAACACAGAAGCACCTAATATTCACCCTCCAACAACCAAATGCCGCAAACCCATCGGGAAAAAAAATCAGGAAAGTGGACAAACCTCTCACTTGTTCCTTAAGATGATTTCGCACATTTATTGCAATGATCTAAATGTTACACAGAACCTTCAGATACCTTTCTATACCAATATTATCAAACTTATGTTAAATACATAAACTCTTGACACTGGGTTTTGGGTTATAATGTGAAAAATAGTCTAAAGTGTATTTTTTCTGGTAAAATACAAATAATACTGATTTTTACATTAATTGTTTGTAGGGAGTTTTAAATTATGATTACATTTAAAAAATTATTTAACAGACTAAAATGTTTTAGCAACTCAAGTTATTTCATTTAAAAAATATTCTAAAATCTTGAATAAAACATTCTAACACTTTAAACTTAAAAGAAGTTAACCCTTGTGGAAATCAATTTAAAAATGAATTAAAATATGATTAACAGTTACTTTTATATTTAACTTACACAGTACGTAGAGTATTACATATAAAATCTCACATTGAAACAAACTTGGCTTTGACCAAAATTTTCAAATAAGATTAGTTTTTGCACAGTATTTGCTAGTTTTGAACAGTCGTTGATGATGAAAACGTTGTATATAATGTATTAATATTCAAAGCTCCTTTGTTAATTTTTAATTTAAACATGAATTTAGTTTAAGAAAATACTGTTTATTCACAAGTAACTGTGTCAATTTGTTCCATCTGTAAGTTTGGGCTTTAATGATAAGTGTGTGCATGGATGGAGGAACAAACAATAAAAACAGTAGTTAAAAATTTTAATTATTCATTCCATGATAATACCATTTAATCCCTGAAGTACAGTACCTAATATTGCAATTTAAACTTGATTGATTGAACACCCACAGTTTTTGCAAAACATTTAACTAGGTCCATTTTTATTTAAATAAACACTTTATTCATAATTAATTTGTAATAATGTATTTTGTTTGATGGATAAAAAAATACAATACGTGTTATATTAACACTTTATTTATTGACAACATATTAAGATATTAGATTTGTATTAACATATAATACATTTTAAATGTAAAATAGTTACCACTTGATTCAAAGCAAATTAAAAAAGAGGAAACATAAAGATGTGGTCAGTGAAACAATTATTAAGAATAAATCCTTGTTGCTGATCCCGTCTTAAGCTTTGTCGAATCTATAATCTGACTCCACAAGGAACCAGCTGCAGCCATCATGCCAGAATGACGTCATTCTTCATAAAACTGTTAAAAAAAAGCACTTCAATAACAATATCCAAGAAAAGGGACCATGTCACACTGGATATGTTCCACGGTTCCCCCTGCGCCACCGACCGCTGAAAGCAGCTGACTAAAGAAACACTGTGGTTCAGAGACTTGGATTTTACAGCGGTTTAACGACACATTAGCAGGTGAACATACACACAGACACACACTAATGAAAGAGAAAGAGACACGGATCTCGTGTTCTGTCTGGTACAGACCACCCTGATTGATATTCCACTGTAGCTAGTCAAAGCTTAATCCTTTCTTTCATTTCGCATTCTTTCTTTTCTCACAGTCATAGGCTCTCTCGAATATGCATGTGCTAATCAATACTCTTAGGGTCTTTGTTTTGCCTGATTGATTTAGGATAATGAAGTCCATTTGGAAAAAGAGAGAGAGATAAAGAGTGCGAGGTCAAGCCCAGAGGTTTATCCATGTGTAGATCAGAGTTTGAAACTTCATGGAGGTCAGATTTATTCTAATGTGTTTTAATTTATCTCTTCGGTACACACTAATTCTCTAAATGGCCATTATTATTTTTTGTTCTAATTCAAGACAAGACAGAGGTGTGTCCCATTATAAAACTATTAAGACCAAACACATTCAAGGAAACACCTGACTACACATGTTTTCAAATAACCATAATTTAATGTATCACAATGTATCAATGTCCTGTAACTTAACAGTTAAAAACTAAACATTTACCAACGCAACGGACAAATATTTGCAGTGTTTTTCACCATTTTACAAGTACTAAGTGCATAGATAGTACACATATGCACATAATAATATATAGAAAACAAAACTTTACTCAGTGTTTTACTGATGTTCTGTGAATTGTATTTAAATATACAAGAACACTGTAATATTTATATTTATAGCAGAAATTATCATTGGTATTTTACCATAAAGTAGCAGTAGCTGTTGCCAGAGTTGTTTACATTATATACAAAATATGAATATAATATATGTATTATCAATATTCATTTTGAATAACATAATGCTAACAAAATGCAAAAAGCAAGTGTAAATCAAAAATTTTAAAGTATAGCCACAACATATGGCATATGAACATATGGAACTTTATCAAAATATTTTCCTTACCTCAGTTGCAGTCACAAACGTTATGTGTCATCTTATTTGTTATTACAAATATATGTGGAAACACTGTAATATGTAATCATACATTTATTATTATGTTTTTCAAGAATTACTTTGTAATATAAACTATTTTAAAGTGTCAAATCAACACTGTAATTATGATTCTATACATTTTGGACTTTTGCGACATTTTCAATATTTATAAGTAAGTGTTATCTTACTTACAAAAAATGTTTGGAAAGGGATTATACAGATCTTGATGTAGCATTTATGCGTAAACCTTTTCTTAAAACAAAACTGTGAAATCTAGTGATATCGGATGATCTTGAAAAGGGTGACAGCAGAGGCCAAACTCCAGTACTCTCACAATCACATGCACTAAAAGGGGTGAATCAGGACTGAGCTGAACTCACTGACTCAAACACCGATGAAGAACTGTTAAACAATCCATTCCTGCACTGCTTCCACTCACCCGGGGTTTTGTGTTTTGTTTTTTTGGTTAATTAAAATTGTCAGTTCATTATCACATGTATACAAGACAACAAAGGATTCTGTGCCTGAACAAATAAGACAATAGCATGCTTGGTAATCTTTCGACAGGTCATTAGGTACTCCGTATTAAATTTGAAAACACTGAGGGGACAAAAGCACCAGGAGTATCCACCCCCCAAATCTACCTCTCTTTCTGTTTTTTTCACCAGCTCACTGGATTCCCGTAACCATAGTTTAATTCCACCTCAGTCATCCCATTGAGGGGCAGTGAACCATAAGCTGATGACCTCAGAAACACGCACCGATTGGTCAATCTCAGTGACCCACAGCCCCCACATAAGCCAGACAAAAAAGCCACTCTGTCTCTGTCGGTCTCTCCCCTCTTTCTCTGTTGACTCATTATTGTTTTTCATCCTTTTTTTGTGCACTTGTTCACACAAACAGGTTCAGCTTAAAGCCGTGTTTCATTCTCTCTGATCGGAAGTGATCAAAAACCAACAGCAGCAATGCTATAGTGCCTAATACAAGGAGGCAAATTCACGAAGTGTACTCAGAGGTAAAAGATTCGTGAGTCAGGAATATTGTGGGGAAAACTTACAAAACGACACTGCAAGTAAAACAATTTTGCCTTAAAACTTCAAAGCAGTGTCAGGATTCTGAACACTTGAGAGATTATTCAAGAAAAAGAAAAACAGACGAAAGCTAGAGAGAAGTATTAGAAGCCCTAAAGGGGGAAATAACGGTCTGTTGGCTTGCACAGCCACAACATGAATTTGTTGGCCATATAAAACCTAGAAAGATGGATCAAATTATATAAACACTTATTTCAGCCCCTAAAACAAATAGGATTTGGCTTTTAAATGACTGGTCTATCAGTTTAACTTTTATATTAAAAATGCTTAAAGTTAATGTCTGTCACATGAAATAACAGACACTGTGACACAGCTCAGTGAAGCATATTTAACTCATGTTCATCTTTAAGGCTACCATTTCATGGCATTGTGTTAGTTTAGAATTGCATTTAGCTGCTTATGAGGAGAGAGAACATCCACATTTATAGGGCATTATGTTGACTGAGATTCAAAATATAAATAGTTTAACTGTATGGCTCAAGAGCAGCAGTAGTCTGCTAAATAAAGACTATTTTAGTTGATTGATCAAGCCAAAACATATCAAAATACTGAAGTATCGGATTGTCGACCAATCAATCCTGACTTGCAGGAACAATAGATATAGTTTATTCTTAATTATGAGTAATCTGAGTCAGGAAGAACACACCTATTCTACATTTTACCATGGACTCTTTGAAAAACAGGCACAGTACGAGGCTGGATTTTGTCAGAGGCTAGAATGGCTGTCTGAAGATGGTGGAAATGAATGACACAAACCACTTTCAAACCTTTCACATTATTTATTTTGCAAAGATTTGTTTCACACAGACTCTTTTCACATCTGAAACACTATAGTAGTATTTGAGGTTTTCGAAAGATAAACATACATGCCTACAGAAACCTATAGTTTCTTGCAACTATAATGTGTTTTCATGTAATGATTGAAAAATCTATATTGACTTTGGCAATCTTTACAATGATGGACTTTTTATTAAGAATGGAGTTCACTATTTGAAATTAAGGGCATTGTTTGACATTTTGGACGCATTATATCTCTGGTTCTGGTGATAGAACTTAGTATAGCTTTACATAGGTCACTGACTTAAAATAGACAAGTAGCACTTTTATACTAGTAAGACTAAACTGTCTTTGCATTTTTCCAACTAAAACCTGGACTAATTACTTATATTTGTGTATTCTGACTAATATAAAATGAGATGTTAATATTTATCAGGCTAATATAGTTAGAAACTAAGATTTCTTTCATTATAACAACCTAGGACCTTTGCTGCTGTAACATGGAAATAAAAATCATAGGAATTGCATGACTCTCCACATAATAGTCTTACTTTTTTAAGAGATACATTATTATAATAAGAATAATAATTGACATTGTCAGTGACCAGTGTACAATAGTCAAACTGCTCTATTTCAATTCAATGATGTATGCTAAAAGAGCCAAGTCAAATCAGGGCTGAATAGATTCCAAAATGGTAAAAAAAAAAGCCACTTCATATCTTTGAGAAAGTTTGAAAAAGAATCTAATTCCAACAAAGAGGAACTACACACTGTCAACATGCATGTAATTAAGTACTATGTTTAGTTAGTATATTCTTCATAATCTGAAGTCTTAACCCAACTTTCTACTAAAAAAGGCTTTGCTATGATAACATAAAAGCCAATACTTGTAAGAACGTACGTGTTTTGGTAACACTGCTAACAGGAAATGAAGTAAAATCATTCTGCGCAGCAAAGACTACATAAGCACATTCTTTGGGTCAGAATCAGAGAGTGGGCTCAGTGAGACAGCACTAACTGTACATTCCTCTGTCCCACTTAAAAAGAACAGGGGGGATGAAGGGGAGGGAGAGAGTGAAAGAGAGGCTGCAGGGGAGAAGAGAAAGTCTTCCACTCTAAGTCATTTGCCTAAAAAGGATGTGATGAATGAATGTCAGGGACACAAAACATCCACCTCATGTTTAACAACAGTCTCCCCCAGAATTCGGTCAAGGGGGGGAGGGAGTAAGAAGAGAAAGTGAAGGGCGCTGTAGGTTGTGGAGGATGATGGGAATTGTGTTCACAGGCCAAAAAATGCACTGTGTGTAACAGAGTTGACGTTGACTTGTTAACTGAACATGCGATTGTGGGAATGAGACGAGAAGATCTTTTGTCTGTGTGGTCAATGAGCTACAGCTCACCTTTCTCCTTAAAAGGACACCGGAAGTGAATCAGTGAGTCAACGTGAGATCCGATGACCATTCTTTGTGAGCATGGTACAACTCGACCATCAGCAGTTCCTGACTCTCACACACACAGACACTCACTTGGGAAATTCCTGTTAGGGTGTGATATGTGGACTGTCAGTGTGAAATTTAAAGCAAGTGTCGTCACTTTAATTTTAATTGTCACAGCTTGGTGTTTGAGTTTGTAGCAGTGTGTCTTCTGCAAAAAAAATGATTTTCCTTTATATTTTCTTTTTATTTATAATTTAAAGCTGATTTGTGTTTGGAGTGTAACACAAATTTGTAAGTTTTGAGAAAAATCCTATCACATGCAGTTACAATAAAATGTAAAAGCTGGAAAACCTATCGCAGCAGGCTCTTGACTTTTTGTGTTTTTAACATTATGCATATATTCCATGCATTTACTAATGCTACCAAAATAAATTAAAACAATAAAAATGCTGACCATTCAAAACTGTGGCTATCTGAATCTTAATCATAAAAAAGACTTCTTACATATAAAAGGTTTTATCATTGAATAAACTTCGCAATATTTAATACCAAAATAAATAATAAAACATATATTACCACATGTTTAATAAACTTACTAAAGAGTGAAAAACTAAAAATATACTCTCTTTTTCAACTATAATATAAAAAATATAAAATGTTTTGTTAATTTTGTTAAAAGCAGGTCGATAGGAAAGAAAACATTTTACACAAGCAGCAGTTTAACACCCTGATTATAAAATGAACATAATTACCAAAGCCTGTTATTTTGTTGCATTGCAAATTAACCATAAATGTGAGGAGCCATTACTTTGTGGTTCATGTTCATTAATCTACAGAAAATGTAAAACCTGTATTAATGCACTTTTTATAGCATCGTAATTAAATGTGACGCAGGGATGTTATAAGGCCTCCCAAGTTTACAAGCGCAGCATAAACATGGCCCCTGCAGGGTTGACAGAGCCTATCGTGATGGCTGATGGGATGTGTGCCATCGACTGACTGTATAGATATGGCTGGTCTAATCAATGCTATTGATCACAACAGGGGGGAAGCCAACCGATGCAGGGGGAGGGGAGTTCAAGCCCCAACATTTCACACTGCGAACCTTCAAAACACATTCCACCAAAACACTGAGCTCTTCTCCTTTCGTTCTCTTGCACACATATCCCCCTCTATAAACACCCCCGCTACAGCAACCCTAACACTTAACCCCCTCCCCCTCTCCTTCTTTCACATCCAGACATAAAGCCCACCCTTCCCCCACCTCTCATTTTTTCCAGCAGTATCATGCTAGAAACCATAGCCTGGAAGCCCCAATAAATGCCTATGTGTGTATGTAGAAACAGCATCGTTGTTTACCTTTGAGTAGAACTTGTCCCTCAGAGATGATGTCGGGGGTCATTACGTTGTACTGGTTCTCTGTGAACCCCGGCTGACATGGCATCGCCCATGTGCCTAGGACTGCCACCTGCCAAAAACACCAGATTAATTAGCTCTCGGATTAATTGTGATGTATCAATTAATGGTGATGAATAAGCCTCTCGGCATGGTCCAACCTACACCATGGTTAGAGCCAAATTTCCAGAATCCCAAGGGGACTCGATGGACATAATGATCACTCTACTTCACCATAAACAGAGGAAATGGAGCAGAACTTGGCTCAAGAAACGCATCGTAACGAGTCTCCCCACACCTAGACCAGTTGATCAAATTCAGAATGCTCTTTGTATTTAATGATTGTGCAAAGTGCGTGAGGTTTTATTACATGAACATAAACTTGGTTCTGAATTATTCTTCACTCCGGGGTTTCACCCCCTTCCCCCTCCGGCACATGGGCATCTGTTATTTTGAGGTGGGAGTAATTAGACTGATGAGGTCAGGAGGCCGAGACGTTAGAAAAGCAGAGCTGACCAGGCTACACATACGCTGCCTTGAATGGTATGGTCGGGTGGAGCACTTATCATGTAAAAACACAAACACACACTCCTGCAGCTGGCGTAAGTACTCCGGTGACAAGTCACAAACCTTCCTTTATGGCTTACGTTTAAAACAGGCGCACAAAAAGCGTTTGACACCCAGAACAAAGCCTGATTCATTTGCTGCTCGGCTTATGAGAAAAAGAAACAAACAGTATCTAGTCATTTGGTTTTAACTGCATCGTATTAGTAAAGGCAAATAGGTGAATTTGGCTTTTAAAGGGGCTTGAGAAGATCAAAGGTGATGTCGGGATGATACAGACTCTTTGTGTTGGAATAAGATCAGAGGGTTGAAGGAGACGGCTGGCTGTGTTTGTTAATGGCCCATAGTCAATTTATCAAACATGCTAATTACTTGTTAGCTCCATGAATGCTGACTTAATTCTCCCCACACAACAGGCAATCAAACGTTTGCTTTAGTGCTCGCAAAGATACTCAAGTGTGAGCTCTCACTGATCAGATTTTTCTGATGTCGTCATCTAGTTGACAAGATATCTGCAGGAAACCCATATAAGCTACACTACAGGGATGTATTTGAAAATCTGACTTTAAGCTGCCCTGTCAGCAATTGGTTAGCAATATGCTGTCTCTGCACATCCAGAGACGGCCAATGATTCTAGATGGAGCTGCACCAGGCCGAGCCCTGCTGACATGAGGAATCAGAGGCAGCAGGCGCAGTGAAACCAATGGCGATCGCATCACAACAATGCCACAATGGGATTATAGCTCCTTAGATCTTGATAAAAGATGCAATGGATGTCTGTTTAGAAAGAAGGCTAACCATAACAATCGATTATAAAAGGCATTGTTTATTCATGTGATTACTTCATTTGTAAATTTGTGTGAGTTCACAAGCTTTAAATTGTGGTTTCCAATTGTTTAACCAGCACAAATGACAAGATTGTCACAGGCTATTGAAGAACTTTGAAACTTCATTTCAATATTATTCTAGGCTCAAATTATGACCCAAAACAACTAAAATATCTTTAAACCAAGAGTTCAGTGAGGGTTCTGACTCTATTAAGCAGCCTTTGTTGGCTATGTTGGTGTGGTTTTTTTATCTATCTGTAACAATTAATTTAACTGTCACAATTTTATGTATATTCACCAAACCTGACAGGTCACTAGACCAATATCCACCAAGATCTCTTTGAGCTAAATATATCATAATCCATCAGCTGCATGATATTCATTTTAGAGAAAATGTTTTTTTTTTTCATCCAAGTTTAATTGGGTGGATTCATTTGTTTCAGGGTTGTGGGTACACATTAAACCCAACTGTTGTTACTAATTTATCAATTCGATTTCTATTAACTTAAAATGTTACAATAAGTGCATATTATTAGCATTATTGAGTAGTTGGATCTCCTTTAAGAGTGCAATGACTTGTGCGTAATCAGCAAGTAATGTCTATAGGATTCAATGCGTTGATAATGGTTTAAAGGTTTAGCGCTACATCACTTCTGCTCATCGGCGGAACAAAACATTTTAATATAGAAGAGTACATTTCTATAACAATTTATGACTTTGGTTACTTAATAATAGCAGTTGTGTAAAATTAAACAATGTAGGCAAGCTAGTCGGGCTAGTCTGTATTTACAGTTAGGACACTGTTGTTTTAAATACAATAAACCAAAATGAAACGATTTTTCTTCATACTTACAATGAAGACCGTTATTACTCAAAAATTGTATGTACGTATAATTACATCACGTTTTTTGAGTAACTTATCTGGGTTAGAGTGTGGCGTTGGAGTCTCTCAGTACCAGGTTCGAGACTAATTAGCATGTGTGTGTTTTCTCCAGGTGTGTTTCCTCCCACAGTTTAAACACAAGCTTTGGGTAAAATGGTGATTCATTTTCTTCAGAGGTGATTTCAATTCACTTTTAACATTGAATGCGTCCAGTCCGGAGGGAGTCAAATGACAAGTGCAGTGTTCCCCATGTCTTATGTACCCAATGTAAGTTGGTGATAGGCACCCGCAGAATCAAATATTTTTACCCTATTTTCAAATATTTCACCAGAAAGAGTCGACTCAAACGACTCGTTCAACAAAAGAGCATTACAATCGACGAGCAGCGGGAGTTAAACATGTGGAAACGTTAAAACAAGCACAAACAGCCATAAAACAAGCCAATGATGGGACATGCTGCAGTTTACACCACAGACCACAACTAGCAAAACGACCACCAGACCCCAAACAAACGGCACACGGCCAAATGTTAACTTTTATTACCGTGCTGATTTCAAACATTTGGTTCCATCTCCACTGTCCACAATCATTTTGAGATAACATCCTTCACATGTTATAGTTCTGTCTCTCTTTTTCAGCGCTTCAGACGGCAAGAACCACATAAAGCCCTGACGGGAGGATTCTTCTCCTCGCTCGCTGATTCGGGTCAGAGTGATTTGTCATATTTGGGTTAGGCGCAGAGAGATTTCGCATTTGCACATCTAAAAAGAGCCAAGCTCAGCGGAAGAGGACACTCGCCTCGCGGCCACCTCAACGAGCCCTTCATTAACTGATTATTGTTACATTTGTTTCATCAGTCGGAAAGGGGCCATTGTGACCTAATCACCTCCCCGAGGGCAACTTTTCCATCTCGTGCCAAAAGAAGCGCATCGCGTTTGAAACCCCGCATCCGTCCGCGACGGGCTCCGGTTCAGCACGGGACGGTTTGAACTGGTTTCTGGCTGGTACAATGTCCAACGGCTACACAACATAAAACCACCATTCAGAAATAAATAAAGCATTCTTTTAAACAAAACACGAGAGGAAAGTCTCAAAAATTGCCTACGAGACAAAACATTGGCAGCACGAGGATCCGAGATGAAACACGGCAGCGATACAGTAGATCGCCCTATTTAATAAAAACGCCACTGTACAACCAATATATTCCTACTCACAAACGCACATGGGTTACAGTCTAACGCGTTTAACCACCACGTGAAGAAATAAACTGAAAGATAGAGAAGCCAGCCACGAACATGAAGCAGCATCGCTCTTTGGACCGTTCGTTTTACCTGCAGAGCGGCGAGAAGCCCCAGCATCACGCCTCCGGAGCGGTACATCGTTTATATTCCGTCCCTTACAAGAAACCGATATAGCTTGCCAAATTCCGATGCGTTATAATAATTCTCCGTTTGGTAGCGGCGGCATGTAGCAACAGAACGGTTCCTCCACGTCTCTCTGGCACCGATCCGTGCTGCTCTCGGTTTGGTACTGAACTCCGCTCGCTCTCGCAGTTCAACAGCAGCGCAGCGAGCTCAGCGGCGCCCTCTAGCCGTGCTCACCTGGACTGCAACTGTTTTAAGACAGGAGAAGAGAGGAGAGAAGGGGCTTTTTCCTTGTCACTCTCTTGGCCCCCGGAAGCGACTGGGATCTGGGAAGGGAACAAAACCCCGCCTTCTCCAATGTAACAAAAGGAAGATGTTCTTTTAACCCCACCCATGCACTCTTTAAAGCCCACCAACAGGCAAGAAGAGCTGATAATTCCTAGAATATAAATGCAAAGAGTCATGATAGCGGACTGCTTGGAATTTGATTAGAGTTCCCCTAAAGCACTGCAGTTGACTTCATGAGATTGAAAAAGCAGGCACTCGATTGCTGATTCAATAAGATATAACGATGGATAATGACTCAAAGGATCCAGAATGAGTATTTTCTGCAATGCCAATGTCTAGAAAGGACTAATATAATCAATACTACAATATCAATTTAAACATTCCCCTTTCTCAGCGATAAAGACAGTGACTGAAACTGCAGTTCATTGATGGATTTCTTGAGGCTGGTCACTAAAAGGAGCAGATTGAGTAGCAACCTCTTGCTTTTCTTCTGGATGTGTAATAGGAAGTGACTGAAACTGTAAGTCACTGGTGGCCAGAGCGCAGACAGATTCCCATTGACATCAGTGCTAAACTGCTTTAATTTAGTGCAGTCTTTTGCTAGAATTACTGCTCTACCAATATTTAGCATTTTGCTTATATGTCCCTTTGAAATCTAATTCCTAAATTCCTAAAGCAAAAACTTACTAGCGAGTCCATTGCTGATACAGTCTGTGGAGATTTTTTTTCTTTTGGGTTTTATTGAATTGTTTAATTCTAATCAATTTTACAAAGAACTTTTTTGGTATAATTTGATTTCAGAATTTGTAAATTTTTTTTGCACACACACAAATACACACAAAAAACTGGCTAAAACACATGTTTTGTTAACATAACAGCTAAATTTAAGCAACCAGAATTTCAATTATTCAAAGATTGAATTTACGTCTAACAAAAAAAACATTTAATATAAAGCTACAATAAATAAAACAGCTAAAACTACTAAAATAATGTAAGTTGTTGCCATATATTTAGTCTAATTTTGTAACAATTAGTACCACACTTAACTGTCTTTGCATATTCAATATTTTTGAAAATACTCTTATTTTTTATTCTTCTTAATGTATTTTCTAATATCCATTCTATCTCCATTATAGTTCAAAAGAGAAAATTCTATTGAATAAAGATGTTTAAATCAGCTCATAGTGATAAATGCTCATGCATTCTTGTGCTATCGGAAACAGAATGAGAAACATCCGTGAATAAATGGGAATGAATGTTTACCTACAAGCAATTCAGAGATGGTCATATAGCAACAGCGTTCTAAAACTAACATGATGTGGCCAGAAAACTTTAACAACAAGAAACAGCAGGAGATACCGGTGGAAAGAGACATGTGTCAGATGAAGGAATAAAGAGTAGATTAAAAGATGAAAGCATAAAGTCATATAACAAGATCATGGTTGTTTCTGGTGTTTTATTTGTGTTTTATTAAACAGTGACTCAAACCTGAAACGATGATCTAAACCTGAACAATCTGGTGTTGTTCTCATGAGCTGGCCAACAATCCTTGCTGATTCAAATAAAGCAAATTCCTCTTCAAGTGACTAAGGCCATGTCCACATGCACCCTGTTATTAAAAAAAGTTGTTCTTATCCTGTTTACAAGAAAAATTGTGTCCACACCAGCATGGGTAAAAAAACTGTACACGAATACGCTATAATACTAAAACTCTCCTAAAACACTGTAAAGAACAAAGCATTCCAGTAGAGGGCCTCTGAGTCCTCACCACTGAAGTTATATCGGCCAATCAGAAGCTTCTTTCAATGACTGGAAAATACTGCTCACACAAAGATAAGAATGTCTTTTATGAACATAAATTGTCTCGCCAGTTTTTACCAACAATTGTTGAGTGCACCAACACTCTCAATAACTTCGTCATTTATCTGAGGCTCAATAAGTTCTTCATCAAAATGTGTGTGTTAAATATGTGCTGTGTGTTTGTGTAATCCTGCACATTTCAGAAGATATACTTTAGCACAGAGAACCGCAGCACAAACACTCTCTCTGTCCTCATCAGCCATGAGAGTCTGTGCCCAATAGCTGCTGTGTCAAAATTCTCAGTTTATATATTACTATGTAGATCTCCCTTTACAACATGTACCAGACATCAACTGAAAACACCTGTCCCAAGGAGGGCTATAATAATAATAATAAAAAAATAATCAAGGCCTAAATTAGAGGTGAAATTGTTGGTTATTGTGGAAGTGATTATTATGCTTTTTTAAACCCACAAATCTGTGAAATGAAAAGGGATTTAATAAAATGCTAATATGTGTATTCAAAACCCTTTGTAGACAGTTTAACCATGTTACTAAGGGAAGCACTCTTTAATCTTAAATATTTCATCATGCAACGTCCAATCACAATCACTTCTTCAGATTTTCATAACATTTTTAAGCAAAGTAATTCAACACAGAGAATGTTGTCTTTTGTTATGTCAAAACTCTCTCAAGAATCATAAGGAAAATGCCTATTTCTTAGACAGTGACTTTTAAACAGTGTACAGTGACAACCTAAATGGATTATATGACAGAGCTGAAAGCTGATCAGGGACTTTGCTCAGGTGATGTCTTCTTCAGGGCTGTCCTATGGGCACGAGTGTGTCTCTTCGTATGACAGGCAATGATGGGCAGAGAGAAACTGGCACTCCGAAAGCTACTGACAGCAGAGAATGTCTACAGAGCAGATGTCCAGTGCGCTCAGAGAGTGTCTCCGGTCATCAGCACGCTCCACCATCTGCTCATCATTACCAGCCCGGCCCAAACACACAAACACACGTGCACACACCAACTGACCATGGAGCGCCGCTGTGTCCGAGTGACGTCAGGGAAAGGTTGGCCTTGACAGACTTTAAGAGAGAGAGAGATAAGCAATAAAGATGGGGGTTCCTGCAGAGCTAACATAAATTATTAAAGGGGCAGCTCACTATAAAATAAAAAAATTGGCTACAGTTAATCAAAATCTACTTGACTTTATAACTTCTGTGGAACAAAGGGAATTTTTGAGGAATAATGACTCAGTTTAGATCCTCACAGATTTTTATCATGGTTTGACAAGTACTGCTCCATCACTGTCAAAATAAAGATAATCAGTTTTTAGGGGCTCTGCTAGGAATTGGTAGAGGATGAGTAAATGTTAGAAGAATTTAGAAGTTTTTCTTTACTCTGTGTTACCTGTGAGTTTCATCACACTCCTATGTTTCATGGTCTTTCGTTGTCTTTAAGGGTATTATTTCTATCTGATGTTATTGCTGATACGTATACTAACAGAAGCAGAAAAGTGATATCTTGTGTTCTCTATACATGGGTATTTAAAAAGGATTCTAAACCAAAATGTTGTAATGATATCATGGTTCATGGACTGCTTCAGAAGATCTTTTTGGCAATTGCAGTTCATGATAGAAATAAAACTTGAAGTGCTACTCTGCCAAATTCAAGGTCTATGTGCCATTCATACAGTGAGCTGGGTTTAACGTCAATTGACTTTGGTAGACAAGATGTTCCAAAGAAACTTGAATGAGAGTGAAAAGGAGAAGGAATAACATTCAAAAGTAAAAAAAAAGGTTTTGATATATAACGAAAATGTAGTGGTGCCAAGATTTTTTGCTAGTTTTGGTTGACAGATTTCTGAGAGATTCCTATTATATCAAATGACTTTGTAGCAGCCACACACACACACGCACACGCACACACACGCACACACACACACACACACACACGCACACACACAGATATATATATATTTATTTATTTATTTTTTTTTCCAGCGATGGGTTGTGGCTGGAAGGGCATCCGCCGCGTAAAAACATATGCCAGAGAGAAGAAAGCAGACATGAAGATGAATGAATGAATGAATATATATATATATATATATATATATATATATATATATATATATATATATATATATATATATAGATAGATATATATATATATATATATATATATATATATATATATATATATATATACACAACTCGTAAATCACATTAATTTTATTTTCTCCCTTCTCCTTCTTCTTGATTTTCATGATTGATGACAACTAATGAGGTTGACATCCAGATCACTCTGTTATGTACATTTAATAAGAAAAACTATTTTGAAGTCATATATTATTAGCTGCTAAATGAGTAATTTGCAAACCAGTGACTACATAAAGCTCCTTCAAAATTCCACATGCTCCTCCAACACTAAATGCATTATAGTGGGAGTAGCACATAATGGTCAGCCAGCAAACTGGCCATCGTTTCTCTCGGGAGGCCGCCCTTCACTTGAGCTTCAGACTCCCTACAGACGGCAAAAATAATTTGTTTTCCCCCTGACTACATTTTCCATGTCCCGAACCATATTTCAACCAAGTGTGTTTTTCATGCCCTGGTGTCCCTCAGAGTAATGATGCTGAATTGTAGCATCTGCTATATGAATAAAATGCTTTGGTAAAGATATGTGGAGATTTACAAGCATGGTTTTCAGAGGAGCCAGAAAAATTTATTAAACCATCCATGAATGATACAGGAGACATTCAGGAAGCTATAGCTCATTATTAATTTACTTCCCAGTGATTAGGTTTTGAATAGGGACAGAAAGTCTGATTGGTCCACTGAGAGGGGGATATGAGGATTCGAGTACTTTAACATTTATTAGGGTTGGAGGTTGCACTTTAAAATGTTTTATGTGACTTTTCTATGAGACTCTTTTTTTTTTGTTGAACAGTCGTAAATAGAGTTCACCCAAATATTATAAACACGTTATGCTGTCTATTCTATCAAGTGAAATTGGAGGCCTTTACAATCCAAGCAAAAGGAGACATATTCAGTAATCTGAGTTATTTTATAAACACACAAAACAAATTGAAAAGGAAGAAAGTGAATTTGAAAAAATCTTGTTGTCTCCTCTTTCCTAAAGTTTTATAGATATCTTATATGAGCTTGTTTAGATATAGCAACCTTGTTGATATTATCATAAATTCAATCAGCAAGCTCATTGAGACTGTATCATAAGAAAAAAAAATCCTTTAATCAAAATCATCATCATCATCTAAAAGCAATTCCAATCTTTTTGAGTCATTTATTTGCAGCCAATCTACATACTAGTCTGTGCATCTGTGTATACTAGTCAGCACCGAGGGGCAACCTCCAGTTTTCCCTCTCGATGTGTAATAGGAAGTGACTGAACCACTGTTCATCGACTGACAATTCATACTACATATCTTGTTTAAATCATCCCTCAGCCAGACCTCTTTCTGGTATCCTATTTTCTGGAAAACAAATATTTATGTGTGATGTTTCACCATCTAAAATAGTTTTCACCAAAATAAACATACCTTCATAAGAGTGCTACTAGTTCAGGTAATCTCCAATGGACTAATTTATCTGCACAAGTGTTCATGCAGGTCTAATCATCTCCAGAGTAGTCTCGTGTACCCAAATCTCCAGGGTCTGGGGGATTTGCCTGCTTTTTTTTACACGCAAGACCCACACATAAGGCCTTTTGACTGACATACATCCCATCTCATGCTAATCCCATATGGTTTCGCATCGTCATGTTTTGGAGCGTGAAAATCTCACTACATCAACTGACCGTCAAAGCAAACAAGTCATTAATAGAAAAAAAGTCACAGAAGATGTGAGATAACGGAAAGTTACTAGAATAAAACACCATTCTTCTATAATTGGCATTGAGGAGGCACCCAGCAAGTAAAATCTAATTTTCTCAATTGTGCTGCTCAACTTAGTTTCAGAGTTGAACAAAAACAAATGCAACACTTGCTTCTCTTGGAAATCCGGGCAAATTCAGCTATTCAGATCACGACTTCAGAATTTTTGAAGTGCTGCCAATACACCAAACCCACCAGACCTTTAGCCAACATCTCATGAGTGTGAGGTCTGAAGCTGAGACAATGTCCAGAGAGACTTGCTTAACTTAACTGTTATTCATCCGACTTAGACAATCATCACAGAGGCTCACTTGTTTGAGCCTCAGGTCATCCTGTCACCAGCACAAGTCGTCCCCTAGTTCACCAGCACACAATGCATGCTGCTTACCTGCGCACATGGACTTATGGTTTCAGGATCAACAATAATTCTCATCCACACCTATGGAAGCCTTACCTTGAGGCTTACCTGGTTCCTAAGATCCAAAGTATGAAAATTGTGGCTACCGACAGCTGAGCTTTATCAGACCCATGAAAAGGTATCTGGTGTACCAACAAACCTGTGTCGAGATCTGATATCTGTCCGTTTCAATATCTCACAGATAAGATCTTGAATAAATTTCAAACACAAATATATTTCAAACATAAATTTGTTTTTGAGAGTTCTTCCAGGTTCTCTCCTCATCATTTATCACTCATCCATGGATCTTGAGTTTGTATGTTTCTTTTTGCTGGGGAGGTGACTAGCAGCTGCCTCAGTCAGTGAGGCTCCCAGGGACCTCACAAAGGGAACTCCTATATACTCTACCTGATTCTCACTAGGACTTTGTGAAGCTGAATTGAAAGCAACTGGTAAAGAAGCGCTATATAAAAACTTGATTGTTTGATTGATTGTGGTATCAGAAGATTTCAGAAGAAGTTGAACTATGAGGCCAAGGGAGCCAGAAACACACAGATGAGAAAAGAACCACATGAGTATATGAATGCAGGGGAATACAAGTAAGTATTCCAATGTTTGGGAATTTCTATTCGTTCATCATTCATCAGAAAAGACACTGAAACTTGCATGCTCAGTGCTCAAAACTCTAAGGATATGGCTACTTGGAGATTGGGGGCGCTGAATGTTTGATTGTATTCAGGTAATTTCAGTTCAGGTTGTTTATTAGAAGCAAATCAACATAGTTCATTGTTCAACAACTTTCTTTGAAGTCATAAATTTATCTGTAAGTTTCTGTATAGCACAATGACAAATTTTGGTTTTATAAACAACCTGTTTTAAAGCTAACTACTGCTAACATTATCGTTCATAATCAATTGGAGAACAAAACACAAGTCATTGTGTCACTCAAAATTTGTTCTTAATGAGTACTAAAAAACAAAGATTTTCCCAAAAGCCTGAGCCAGTGTAGCCCTGTGTTTGTGTGCTATGCAACCAAATGTGATTAAAGCTCCATATTCGGGCAGTAGCTTGAATTAGTTTTTATCTCTTTATTTTGTATTGTGATTGTTGCCCTGAGGGAGGTGTGTTATGAGAAAGCCCTGATTCTATCTTCTGTCAATCCCATTAGCATGCCACTGTGTGTTTTCTCTTGTATCCGAGATGCTCTTTTGCATATGCTTCCGTGTGTGTGTGAGCTAAGTGGGGTCACATTCTCATACACTTGACTGTGTCTCCAACAGTCTACATTGTAAATCAATTCCTTCCCCTATTTCCCATCAAAGCATCTGTTCTTTTTTCTTTTCACGCTCTACTCCAGCTCATTCTGAGTTTCACCTTAGGCCCTGAAGCTCAAGAAACACGAAGAATGCGATCTACTTTGAAAAAGCTTTGTAACAATCTTCTAAAAGTCACAGTGAAAACAAAGTCTTGTTGCTGTTAAAACAACAAAAACAACAACGGCGCTTCTGATGTAAATGTCAAGAGTCTCTTCTTAAACCGATTTATATGTGTTGTGTAAGTCAACAGCAGAATCCGTTAAGAAATTCATTCTTTGTCAAAAAAAAAAAAGATTTTAAACTTATTTTATTACAGACAATGCAGCTTTGTCGATTTTCCTATAGTGACTAGCAGTTTATTGTGTACAACTTACACAATAGATAAATGGCAAGCAGTGGATTGTTTTAGACAATGCATACATTGTTTACTACAAGACGTTTTCAACTATTTTCAAATAAAGGTGTTAAAAATCTGAAACCACTATTTTTCACCCAGCTAAGTCTCATCTAATTTGCAAGTTTCTTAAAGAAAACGTTGGTTGAATTTTTAATTGACAATAGTTAACAGTTAGTTAATAAATAACAAACAATTGGATATTTTATTAGTTTTTCTCCGTATCACTTATCCAGTTTTTTATTGTATTGTTTAATATACTAGCGGATTAGCCTTTGCAATGCCAGAATGATAAAGTATGAGACATTGATATGCACATGTTGTTCAACATTTACACGCAAAACTACAGTCCATGATTCACATGTTCCTCTCCATTGCCTTCTCTAATGGCACCATCACATTCATTCTTCTCCTGCCCACATCTCTCACACCCTCGATGAGCCTAATTACCCTCATGCAAAGGATCTCAGCTCACTGTTTGGAGGTGACTTGTTTTTGGAGCACGTCTCTTATACTTAGAGTGTGTGTATACCGGCACACACTCCCTGGCTAACGTGAGGTTTAGGTAGGTGGCACAGGGTTCTGAGCAGTTAATTACACTGGAGAAGAAAAGAATAGAGTAGAAAAGGAACAGACCGCTCGTTTTTCTCCTCTACACTTTCTTCAGCCTAATTATTGCTGCAGCTTTGAGGTTAGGTGAAGTATTCTCTCATCTCCCTCCACTGAGTTTTTTTCTTCTGTCAAACACTGAAAAATTCCACACAGAGAGAAAAGACAATCTGAAGGTTTCAGAAGTTGTTTGTGAATTTATTTAAGGCTGATATCTGAGGCTCTGTGTTCTGTGGAACATTTTCCTTGTGATTTGAGAGCTTAAGAAATGAGCTCGGTAGGCTTCTGTCTGATAAAACAATGAATCCACATAGATTCAAAAGAAAGGTTCTTTGCTGCAAGCTGAGAAAAATTCTCTAGGGACTCCACATCCAAATAAATCCTCAAGAATGAGATCCCATGCAGGAGAACCATTGTCATCCATTTAATTATTACTCACTAACCTAAACCCTTAGGAACCTGTGTGAAGTTTTAGCTAACAAGCCAATGATGCTGTTTTGACATTAGCTTGAGGTACTGTGACATACTAGCTAACGTCAACACATCATTGGCTTTGCACGTTGCTAATGTTAAATCCTTAAATTAGCTTAGAATCAAATCTCTTTGCTATACATTGCTGTTAGCATCGGTTAAGCCAAATCTCTACCTTGAGGGCTTAGCAGCAAGCTTTATCACTCCAAATGACATCTATTGCTAACAAAGGTATTAAATGTGTCATTAACAATGTAGCAAGAGAAAGCTAAATCCAACATAATGTTATTTTTATAACCGGTTGACCACCTTAAGGAAGAAGCTGTCCAAAAATCATTAGCTTAAAAAAAACCTAAGCTGTCCTTGCCTTGCCGTCAGTTATGGGCAACCTTACATTATCATATTTAATGCTTCTGCAATATATGAGTAATACGATGAGATCATTCATTATGAGCGGACTCTAATCTAACAAATTTATATTTATTATTTTTGTTTTATAAGTATCTCAAGTATCTTAATCTCATCTTTAGCTGGTCATGACTTCTCCTCATTGCTAAAAATAAATACTTAAGTTGGTCTCAATAAAATAATTTAAAAAAATGCATACTCCTTTTTGGGTGATACATACCTATCCATTTAACAAGATACTAAAGCCAAAGTAATTGCTTACCTGGCCTGAATCCTGTTTGTTACCAGGATAATCCAGTGTCCTCCTGTTTGCTCTCTGACCTTTGACATATGACCTCTGCAAGTGAACTGTAGCCAATGTGACTAAGCATAGCTGAACAGACAGTTTTAACATGGTGGGAGCTGAGCAGCAGGGTCATGTGGGTTATTGAGGACTGAGAGAGGTGCAAATCTAAAAAAAAACAGAGAAACATTCAAGAAAAAACTAATAATAATAACAAAATCATTTAAAAACAAAACTCTACATTTTAATAATCTGATACTTTGAATATAATACATTTTTATTACCCGCCAGCACAAATCGGGCTTCTTGCCAATGTGCATTTTTTTCAAATGAATTCCCAACACATATCTGCTGTAACACTGAGCAAGAAGGAATATATACATGAAACGAATAACAACTCTCCAGTTTAACTTCAAAAAGTTTATGCTTTGCAACATTTATTGGATTTCACTTCGCGGGGTTTTTCAGGCTTTCATAAGTTCTTCAGAGTATGAACTCTCTTTTTTTCTATCGCTCTCTTTTTTGCTCAGGCTGCATCTCAAACATGATTGTTAAATAATGTACTTTGATGTTTTTTTAAACACATATCAGGCATGTGGGTTGCTAACCAACAAAGTCTTTGGGGAATCCAGAAAAAGAGGTACAGAAACGATGATAGTTCAGCAGGGGACCACTTCAATGCAGTCCAGACCAAAGAGCTGAGGGCAGAGAAAATTATTTTTGTTCCTATTACTACTGTTGTATGTTAATCAATACATTGAGGGAAAACCTTTTTCACTTTCATCTGCTTCGATTATTCTTCAATATACAGAGAGCAAAGTTCCTGTTGCTCATGATTCTTAAAATGTATAATGTAGCACATACATATCATATAAATGTTTCCAATGGCCTTTGGAATACATTCCGAAAAGCTGGCTTCATAAGAAATCTAACAGACATCTAACATAAACATCTACCATTTGGAAAATGTAAGTATGTAAAATGGGTTTTCTAAGATTCTTTTCAGTGGTCCATAAAATATCAACATTTCATGCTGTCAGTGACCACTGGACGTCAAAGAGCTTGCTTTTATTATGCCTGGTTTGTGACCCATTTTTGTGGCTTTCAAATCCCCAGGAAGTAGGCCAAAAATATCATCCTTGAAGCAATGACGTACATCTACCATTTATGATTGACTGAGAACTTAAAGTAATTAAATCAATGGCATTGTTTTGCACAAGGCTCTGTTCGAAAACATCAGATGACAGCCTTTTATGCAACACATATACTGTTTTGACCACTTTTTTGGCAATGCAGAATGAAAAGCAATACCGGATTGCATTGTATTAACTTGGTGCATTATATAAATTAGATACTCATGTCTGTTATGGTTACAGGGGCCATGAACAGCAAAAATAGTTGTCATGCCATTACTAAGCATAGTACCCATCGTCTTTTCAGTAACCTCTGAGAATGTTTTGCTCTCATATCTTTTATTCAGGATCTGATAGTTGGGTGAGAGATCTGATGTTATAATTTGTGATGAGTTTTGATAAGCTGTGATAAGTTGAATATTGAAAATATTCAAAGCTGAGATAAGCTGCCGTTTGTTTATGTGACTGTGACTGCTTATGTTGACTGACCAACCTAACAGTCAAATGTTTGCGATTTAGTTTAAAAGTATATTTATGCAGCATTTCAAGCAATTTGCTTTAACAAAATAAGAGAAATGTATTATGCAAAAGAAACACTCATACACTATTGTGGCAGAGCTATTTTTAGTAAAAGAATCTACTGGAAATACTCAACGATGCAACAATTTCAATACAATACATATTGGCATAATTCTTTAAGTAAACACAAATAAAATGATTCTGAACGCAGCCAAGGATTTTGACTGTTTAGGAAATGTATAATTTAATGGAAAATATGAATGTTTTTTTTTATAAACCTTTAATTAAAAGTTGACAACCCAGTGCTTTTCAAATCAACAGACAGGGCAGTCTTATTCAGTCAGAATCTCTGCTGATCCTTTCAAATACATTTGGGGTGTGTTGGATCCCAATGAAGGATAAAATGGGCAAGAAATTTGTGTGAATCCAAATTTTTGACAAGCAGTGTTTTAGTTGAGACAAGATGTCAGTCATTGTTGTTCTGCATGGTAGCATTCAAGCTGCTTCCAAAAATAACAAACCATGTTAAGTTCTGTGACTTTTAGCATGGTTCATTGGTTTGCAACTAATCAACACAATTTGGAATTAGAGTTTATGACCCCATTAGACAATTAAAAACAGTTATGGTAGTATGTTTTTGTATATGTTCACAATAAATACTTTTAATACATGCAATGGTATTAAAGCATAATAGCAGTTAATGTGGATCCAATTGTGCAGATCTAACAAACCATACCGGAATAGTGGGAACTAAATAATCAAACAAAATAATTAATACGTAAAAATAAGATCATGAAATTAACAAATAATAAACAAAAAAAAGACAAATAAATAAGGTCACGAAAAAAAGTTAACACAAAAACAATAAATAAATAAACTGCTTTTAGTAAAATAGCAGTCATTACCTTGGTGACTACTCCAACTCTTTTTGTTGTTTTATTGTAATGAATCACAGATATCTGTATCTATAACACTGTTTCATAAGTCTGCCAAGAAGCCTGTGTAACTTGTTTTTCATCCAGGTAGTCACATCTGTTTGCGTTTAGTTTCAGATCTAATTCTGTTTCTCGTTTTGGAAGGCAGCTTCACAGAGAACAAAGCATCTCCCTTGGCATTGGAATCTAGCCATGCTTTACCAAACCTATCCTAACCTTTCTCACACCTATGCTGTCCATCCCCTTAGCTTCTTACCGCAGTGCACGCTCTCATCATCATTTCTGTGCTGTCCGCTTCTGTCACCTCTGACCTCTGTTGCCATGACGCCCAACTGAATACATCTCATGTCACCTGCTCTGTCATGTCCTGTTTGTGTGGGCTTCATCCCTCTGATGAGCCTGTGTGTGTGTGTGTGTGTGTGTGTGTGTGCGTGTGCGTGTGTGTGTGCGTGTGTGCGTGCTTCTGCATGCGTGTGCACGTGCGTGTGTGTCTGGGTCTGGATAAAACTCCTGACCCACACTGTTTTTGTGTCATGAAGGTTGAACTAATATTTGACTGTCAGCTGAAATATTGTGACCTGCCTCACAAGTCATCAACTCTTAATCTGTCAATCACAAACCACATGGCTGCGTACAATCAGTGGGCTATCTACGGATTGTATTCCATTAAATCAAATGTCAACTCAAAGATACTTTTGGGTTGCTAGAGCAGAACTTAAATCTTACTTCACTGATCTCAAAAGGAACAAGAGAAAAGAGCACCTCCCATACCTGAATCATCAGTCCATGCCTGGAGGGAGACTTGATGACTGACAGCTAAGGTAGCAGATGGTAAGCAGGAGTGGAAAGTTGAAACTAATTTTTGTACTCAGGTAAAAGTACAGCTGCATGAAGTAGTTCATGAAAAAAGTACTCTGAGTACTTGAGCACAGACAAACCTTTTACAAGGCTGGTGGGAATCATCATATCCATGATGTCAGAAGGGTTAGTGAGGCTTAGTAAACTTAAAACTGGACACCATTTTTAAAATGTTATGTTGTATAAGATAATGTATAGGAAATAGGCATAACATAATGTTACATTTTTCATTATTAAATAATTTAATCAGTAAACTGATCCCCAAGTAAGTGATCCTCACATACTGTATCTCAAAATATGAGCTTATGGATATAGAATCCTTTCCACGGCACCTTTTTACCAGTTCAAATTCACGTGTATGTGCAAAAAAAAAAAAAACGATTCAAGCCCCTCTTAAAACCAACAAATGAAATACAGTTTATAAATAAAATTTTTTAACCATAATTATTATTGTATATTTCATGGCTGTTACACAAAATAAATTAGTATACGCATCGTTGAGATGCATAAGCTCAAAGTGAATTCATTTGGGAAACCACTGATTGACTGAGCATGAAGAAGGTTGCCTCCTATTTTTTATTCTAATTTGCACGGAAACTTTGCTAACCAGCTTAATGTTAACATTAACTACCCAATTTTTCTGCTGATCTGTCATTCAGGAGGGAGACTTTTCTTGAACTTGTATCTTTATTATTGTGAATACCAGATTTGAGTCCTAATTGGATGTTCAGAAAAGGCTTTTTTCTACCTGTATAAACTGCTTCTCAGAAGTCTGTTTGCTTTATCAAATTCTGTTTCTGTGTTCATATGTGTTTGTTTGTTTGTTTGTTTGTTTGTTTGTTGCTATGTGTTTATTCCAGGAGATTAGGGTTTTGGTGCAATGTTACACTCACAATTGATGAGGGCAATGTTTTTTTTTATGTTTTACATAGCAAATCATTTTATTTTTCAGGTTGGTGTTAATGACTATTAACACCAGGGTATTTTGTCATGAAAGCTCTCACTTTTGTCATCTACATTTATACAAAATATATTTTTATACAATTGATTACACTGTGGTTGACAAACAAAATAAATAATAACTAAAAAGGATATTAATTTATTTATGTTTAATAAAATTAAGCTTGCCTAACTCAAGTACATTTACGTACATTTTTTTAGAAGCTAAATATATGTTTTTGGATAGACTTTGTAATTTAATTGAGTTCATCCAATTAGTATTTTGTTTTCATTGCAGTTGGTTGTTTGGTAACCTGAAAGCAACCGTGACAAGTTGATTTTACAGATTTCATCTAGTAGAAGATATTTTAATTATTCTAATGGATGGCATTAGATGTGTTCAGAAAACAAGTATTGGAATCCAAATCAAATGTTATACTTTATATGTTGTACTTATACTTTAAGTGCCGTTTAACATAAAACTTGCTTACCTTTCTAAATGAGGAATTGTTAACGTTTTTTCAGAGTGAACTCAGCTTAAAATAGTCAGTTGCTGAGAATTTAGAACCAAAACAGTATGCTAACCAACATGTTTCTAAGTGTTAGCCAAATAATTCAAATACCATGTTTGTATTTCTTTAGCTTTAATTAATCAATTTAATTGAGCATGATACATATTTTTAAACCAATTTGTTTTAATTTGTTTAAACCAATGTTACTTCCATCATAATCTTAATTGCATTAATGCTAGATTTAAGAACAATTTTTTCCCAATTAAATTTAGCAAATAGAACACAATGTGAACTATCTAAGAAGCAATATAAGAAAATCACCTGTGAGTCACAAACACCCGTGAGATTTCTGTCATGCTAATTATCTGAAACTGTCATCGATTCTTCATTGTACAGTCATGCAGTGTAAAAACTCCCTGTTGTCGTGCACTGTGAATAAAGCAGTGACAGAATGCTGCACCAGACACCCATGCACAAACAAATCTGTGCAATCTGAACTTGGCATCACTCATGCTGACATTGAGCTACCACACCTCTCAGCAAAAGGTCATCTAGGGGAGGAGGGGCTTGGCAATAGGTTAACCTCTGAGGTTTTCATTTGAATCTGGCTAAAAGCACAGTTACAAGAACCAGAGAGGCATTCAATGCTGGTGTCCTCATTGCTGTTAATGTAGCCTCTTCTCATGCAATCAACCTTACTCATACTGGTTCAATATAGAAGCTGAGAGGTTACACTAGCTCATTCTGATTAGCATGCTGCGCTCTAAAAATGAGATGCAAATGAAACCTGAGGTGAACTGGGCTGAGTGGGTCACTTGCATGAGACAGACCTAAATTAATGTGTGGAATTTGACTCCGGCGGGACGACAGGGTCAGGACCTCCCCTAGGAGGAACAGTCTCTTTTATTCTACTTTCATGCTCGTGTCTATGTGTGTAAGTTCAAAGCTCTGGTTCGTGATAGGTGATGCATTCATCTGGGATCAATACTGATTCTAATCCCCTTTCACACACCAACATTCAAGCCATATTTGCATACTACCATTTCGATCCAGCACAGCTTCATAGCCATATAAAATAAAGAACAAAGGCTGATAGTGTTGTTTGCACAAAGCCATTTAAGGACCTGTAACACACAAACCCACGTTTCTCTATCAGCTCTTTATCAGCTCCATTTTCCACCACTTACATCATGCTGTTGAAACAAACAGTATAGTTGGCTATTGTGAGGTGGCGTTGGCCTGATATTTACCAGGGACAGCTTTGTCCCTATTTAGGCAGTGTCATCGGATTTAGCTTTGTTGGAATTTCATCTCAGGGCTGTGCCATCGGAGTGAGCGCTAACAATGGTGGTGGGATATTGGCTCATTCTTTAAATGTCAAACAACAAGAAATTCTTTCTCCATTTTAAAGCTGAAAAAATTCTCATAGCTCAAAGAATGAAAATATATAAAGTATATTGATTTAAGCTAGCAAAATGGGCTTCATTTCTATCCAATAGAGAATTGTAGGGTCAGCAGACACATTCTGCTGTCATTTAGAAAAAGAAGAGTACACAAACAATTTTTTATTTTTTGTCATCAATGTATAGATAAAGAAACATAGCAGCTATAAAGATCTGATGTTCAATGGGAAGAGCTTTATTGTTACTGCAAGGTTACTTGGTCAGAGTGTCTGGTTGCAGCCTGTCAGCAGTTGTGAGAATTCTTCAGGAGAGCTTTGAGGAGGGATAAACTAAAAACTACTGACAATGTGTTGGGTGCCGAAAGCTTATCGATGCATAAGTGCTACAAAGACGTTTTGTCTAGAGTGAGCCAGATAACTGTCAACTGTGGTATGTCACACAAATGTTATTGAGGGTACAAATAATATATTACTGCATAAGGTGTCCCTGTTATGACCTCTGGCTTCTACAAAACATTCAACAGAGGGGGTGCATTGATACTGGGGCTCTTTAATAAATGTGTTCATTTATTTTTGGAGACAGATTTGAATCTGAGTTTTAGGTAAAACAAAATCGAAGGAGAAAGTATCTCCTCAATGCTAGATAGTGTTCAAGTGGACTGAAAAATTTATGGATCACGGGTACTTTCAAATTTTTTTTTTATATAATTCAGGGTATTCTAATTCCTAAACTGAACAAAACAGCATATTTTATGAGAGAAAAATATTTCATGCTCCATGCTGTGTAAGAAGTTCAAGTGCTTCCCTATAAAAGGTGTTAATTCAGAGACCCTGTAGAAACAGGAGGCAACATGTCCGCGTTGCGTAAAGAGCCAAACCTCACTTTAACAGTAAATAGAAGATAAAATGTGATAATGGCATTTACTCACTGACACAAACTTGCATGTTCTTTGTTCATTTTTCTATTTTTAGTAATTGTTTCACATTCATTTAAAAGTGACAAATCAATGCACTGTGATTAAAAACAGATGGCACAGTGGTGGAGTTGATCGTCCTGTAACCGTAATATTGGTGGTTTGAGCCCCGTCAGGTCCATTCTGCTGTTCTGGCCCTCAGCAAGCCACTTCACCCACATTGCCCTGTATGGATGTGAGTGAAAGGTGGAGTATGTTTAGTGGTGGTCAGGAGGCCGTAGGCACAAGATGGCTGCCACGTCTTGTTACACTGCCCCTGGGCAGCTGAGGTCTACAAAGGTAGCTTATCACCACCAGTGTGCAAATGTGGAGTGAATGAATATTGTTCTTATAATTGTAAAGCATCGTTGAGCTATGGAGAAGCGGTGTATAAATTGAGCGCATTATTATTATAAAAAAACTGGGGCAAAGGGTCACATTATTGCTTTGCTAATACATAGTTATGCCTTCAGACCTTCAAACAGTGCACTGCTGAAAAAACTAAAGACTAGAACATACATTTTGTTTACTAACCTCATTCTTGTTACAGACTGCTGTTCTAACCTTTTTTGAGAAGTTGTCAGAGTATTCCATTTCCTTTGTACCGTATTGGCCTTCTTGTTGTCTCCATCTCACAAGGTTGGTGCAAGAAACTCCTGGCAATCATAACGCGTCTCTTGAAGTGATGTCTTAGCAAGATTTTGACATGTGCATTTTAGCAGCACACAGAGGGCTGATAGAACAGACGTCAAAACAGATTTTGGTGTTTTGTTGTTGAAATAGTTATGAAAAGAGGTAAACATTGAGTTCAAGAAGGTAATTATCCACAATCGTTTGAAACCTCATTTTATAAAGAAAAACACATGCTTTCATACTGAAATACTCTTACCTTCAGTCAGAGAAAAGTGTTATGCCAGTCAACGAACAGTATGTTTATGTTGCTAGTACTTTATATTTCCCAAAGTCTTGGAATAGAGCCTCAAAATAAATTTCTTATTGCTTAAATCAGCCATCGTTATTTACGCTAACATTTAGAAATGTGGTGGTATGTCTTCAATGTTAAATCAATGATCAATGAATCAATCAATGAGTAGATCAATGAATGAATAAACTAATCAATTAACCGAACAGTCAATTAATCAATCAACCAAACGACCAACCGACCGACCGATTAATCAGTCGACCATCCAGCCATCTAATAAATCAAACAAGAAAGCAATAATTCATTCATTCATCTTCATGTCGGCTTTCTTCCCTTTCGGGGTCGCCACAGCGGAATGAACCGCCAACTCTCTGGCATTTGTTTTACGCGGCGGATGCCCTTCCAGCCGCAACCCATCGTTGGGAAGAAAGCAATAATCACAACTTTATTTAAAGAGCTGTTTTGCATCGGCTTCAAAAAAGCTTCAGAAGCAAGAGCCCTAATGTGGATTTCAAATAATCTAAATTAAAATTAATAAATAAATATATACGAGGAACAGAATAATATGGTGGCATGCTCTAACAAGGAATTGAAGCTAGATATACAACAGGCCAGTAATGACAGACCCATCACGTCATTATCTTGTGATTATTATAAGCACCAGAAAGTGTACAAAAAGTGTATTTATACATTATTAAGGAAACAAACAAAAGACTAGACAATATTAATGAATGCAACTAAGTCTCACACGGCACAGCAAATACTAAACTAAAGACAAACAAGAGCACAAAGGAAACTAAGGCAAGACATAACTCATTCTCTCTTAATCAATACTATTAAAATGGTAACACAATTCAAGTTCAGTGAACTATTCTGCTAAATCAAAAATGTCAAACATGCAACCACATTCTTCAAGTTGTACTTTTTCCTTCAACAACTATCTGAATGAACAATCCATTCAAACTGTTGCAGCTGTACAAGCATGAATTGGCAGCTGAACAGTACAAGCATTGAGATAGTAAACTGATTTTAAGTATCCCGACTGAGCACCAGATGAATCTATACTGGCTCTGCTGCTCTGTTGCTAATGAACTTGTACACAGTCTCATTTGTAAGTCATGGTGGTAGCTTCCATTTTCTTTGCAACAACCTTGAATTAGTAACAACCTTCACAGGCTCCCATTAGTCTCTATATTCTGCAACGCAAACTCTTAGCTCACCATTTGTTTCCTGCATGTCCTCCTCTCTGCTGTACACCATTTTCTATCTTTGTCTAAAGTCCTGCTCAGTCTCCTTTCCTCATCCTCTTTCTTTCTCTCTCTGTCTCTTTTATTGGCTGTAATCTGGCAGTGGTGATTTATCTCCTCTTTCTTCACTCTGGACCAGAAGCTGCTGACCTTGCAGACAGTTAGAAAATAGTGGGTTGTGCCTTTTTTTCTTGGCTGTTGATACATCACTGAACACACCTGTGTTTTTGTATCAATACTGATGTTTTTGTGAATAATACAATGATGAGTGTACTGTTTTGTTTTATTATCTTAGTTGGATGAATAATTATAACTTTATATTTTTTATGTTTTGTATGTAATTTTACTATGCTATTTCAGATGTTGCTCTTTAATTCTAGCTCTTTAATACATAAGTTTCTCTCGCTCTATCGAGGCTGCAGGTGGAGAAGAAGACCATTTGCAAAGATCAAATACAGTCAAATACTGTATTGAATAATTACAAAAAACAATCCCAAAAGGAACAATTCCATGGCCAATAATAAAACACCCATATTGCAAAAACATAGATAAAACAAACTTGATAAACTAAACAGGACTAGAAAACATCTAGAAAACTCTAAAAATGACGAACTAGACAGATAGGAAACTCCATTTAGCAAATCAAACAAGTAGGAGCGAGAGATTGTGAGAGAAACACAGTTCAACGTTTCCTCACGAAGCTTTCATCAGTAATCTGACTTTGGTCAAACAAAGCTCCAGACAGTTTTAGAATGTTTTGATTTCTACAACCAGCAAAGCAAACGGCTGCAAAATATTGGAAAAAATAGTGATATTTATGCTTTATTTGTTGTTTTTTGTTTTGTGTTTTAAGACCTGAAAATAAAAAAATAGTTACACTTAAAATCGTTTTAAGAAGATAGGTTTTAAATTCAAGATAATCATATCAGCAAATTATACAATTGATAACAAATCTTATTACATTACTAATCAAATACTTACTGTCGTACTAATAGTAATACTTACTATCGGATAACTGTATGAAAGTGAACAATGAAACAAATAAATAATATTGTTAAAATATTCCTTTGTTTCAGAAAAAGAACGTGAATGGAAACATTCAACCCAAAACTTTTTAATGAACCTTTTAATGAAGTCCTTAATTCATTTTCTAAAATTGTTCTGGAGCTTAATAGCCTTAATAGCAACAACTAAAATCAAACAAAATATTGCCCAATGCATAAAATATAAATAAACAACAACTACTACAAGAACAACAAAAAAAATATATAGGAATTTTTTAGGAAATTATTAGATTGAAAAAAGTAAAACATCTTAAAATAAGAAAAAAAAAAGGTTTATGAATTTGATTTAATCAAACCTGAATGGGGAATTTATAGATGCAAGGAATGAGCTAACAAGGGCGAGTAACAAACAAGATAACAAGCCCAGAAGAGACATGCTCTAAACTTCTAGCTGAGGAAACACAATCTGTCCCGTAAAACACATGACAATTGAATGGAAGGAAAACAACAAACACTAAATAATAAAAGAGCAAGGGATGAAAACTTAGAGAGTGACTGTCAGGAATCTGTCACCCAAAACTGAGAAAACAAGACAATAAGGTGACAGACCCTGACAAGCTCATTTTCAGTGAGAGATACATTCTGGACAGGTTTTCAGTGCTTGGGCCACACACTTTCACCCTTCATATAATCCTTCACTCTTCAACAGTAGAAGGTGCTAGTATTTAATCGAAGGAGGCTTTATAAAAAGCTTTCACGAAACTTGTACTGTCAATTTTCTCATTTAGCAACCAAATACATTGTGTTTGATTTTATTCACATTATTCTTTTTTCAAGTTACTAATAATGGCAGTCAAACAAAAAATCTAAGTATTTTTTATGTTAAGAAATTGTGCCAAACTTTTCGTAAACAAGCAAAACTTGGAATCACCTCCAAAATATTAAAATCAGGGGATCTGTCTGCAATAGAAAAGCCAGTCTCTTGAGTTGAACCTCATTGATTGAAGGTTACGAATAAAAAGTCCATTAAAGCCAATCCATCTTGGAGATGCTCCTGGAACATGAAGTGAGATTTGATCACATTATCTTGAACAATGACTAGATTCAAAATAAATTTACAGAAGAGCGGTGGTTTGGTGTTTTGTTGTTTTACAAAAACATTGGAATATCTTTTTAAACTTAATTATGGCTCTAATCGTATAATTAATATGTTATGTTTGCTATTTGGACAAATAACATAATTTTTTTTCTTGATTATCAATACCATGTCTGTGATGTTAAAATGGTTACAAACGTTTAACTGGAAGAGTGTATTTTTACATTTTAAGGGTTATTATGGTTTTGTTTTAAGCTAAATAGACTTAAAAAAATATATTAAATTTTTTTACTACTTTATAATGCTATACATACATAATTTAAATGATTAGGTAATGTAAACACCACATTTATATTAAAGTAGATAATAATGTTTTATGTGAGAGAAAAATAAGTTAATGTTGTAATGAAGAATTTCATTGTATTTTTACAATTCTAATTCTAAGTTGAGTAAAATCTAAGTAATAATATTTTCTTCAAACAGAAACAGTGTTTATATAATATTTCATATTAAATGGCATGTAATATACAAAAGAGAGATACATTTTTCAAAGAATGTATAGTAGTGTAGCAGTGCTAAAGTCTGCGCATAGACAGGTCAAAAGTCTCTCAATTTTGTCAAGAATCTCAGAAAGACAATTAAAAGGCTCGGCTTTACCAAATAACACCCATTAAAATGATAAAAAAAAAGACCACAGTTGAAGACTAATAAAACATAAATCATTGAACAAAACAATTCTGAGGGAACTGATTAAATGGTGACAGATACTGATAAAAATTATTGTTTTCAATTAATTTGAAACAGGTATATATGAGCAGCTTGGTTCCAAAATGCTATAAACATAATTATAAAAAATCTAAAGTGTATTTTGGTCACAATTGACAAGCCTGTAATACATTTTACATAAGACACAATTTCTGCCATGTTGTGCAATCTTGCATTATCCATTTCTTTCCACAATGAATGACAACAACTGCGTTTAAACCAAGCACAACACAAAATTGAACGTTTGTATTTCATTGCACAGCTGAAGCGGTGTTTGAGCATAAAACCATTAACATAAAACAATTTGGAAAGTGTATTGCATAAAAAGCTGGACCCAACCAAATCATGGCCTGAAAGGTTATGTATGTAAGAAAAGATTACAGAGGTAAGTATGTTGGTCTTTATATGACTAAATATGAGGGAATATAAGCATACTAAACTTTATCAAAACCTGCTAGTGTTCTAACGGTGCCTGTATTAAATAATTTCAAATATGTTTAAACATGTTTAACATCACTTCTTTATATAATATGATATAATATGATGTGTTGCTTTCCTGTTATTTTAAGTTTAGATATTTACTTAATTTTCTTAAATAAATCTTAACCTTAACTTTAACATTATTTAAATTAGTTAAATAACTTAACATTATTTCTTTAGAAGCGTTTACAGTGATGCCTTGGATGTATAAAACTCTGTGGAAAAAAAACCTTGAGTACTAAAATCTGAATACATTTTTTTACTGTTGGTATAACTTTGAGATGACCTATGAAACAGATAAAGATAAAGAAAGCACAGTTGTACTGAAATGTTTACAATCGGATTTTGCATATTGGCAAAAAAAACAACAACTTATTTTTTCCTCCTTTGATATTTATTTTTCGATTCTACCCTCTTTCCTTATTGTAGTACTCAGCGAATCCCCCTCACAGTTTCATAAAATAAACCGCACTGAAATGAGCAGATAATGTGTGATTGAATTGATCAGACATCTTGTTAGAAAGACATTCCAGCCTTTCAATCCAAACAGTGGACTGCTTCAGAAGGCTTCAATATTCCACTGTGAAGCAACAGCGGTTTGAAAAAAATGATCATATTTTACCTTTATTGTCATTTCTTCTAGAGTTCAGATGCAAAAAGCTTCTACTTCTACTTTCTGCTTATTGCTATGCTGACTGGCAGGTCATAACTCTGATCAACCCGCAGGATAGGGAATACATTTTCATTATAACTAAATAAATAATAACTAATGAAATCCTACTCAAAATCAATGCGGCACCCACTCTTCATTATCATCTGAGCCCCAGCTGTAATAAACAACCCCAAAAAAGTCAACAACCCAATTCCTGCTGAGTAAAGTTAATCAATGATTGCCCTTATTCGACTCAGTGTTTGCCTTGTTGATAAATAAAAGGTCAAATGCACAACACTGAACAGCACTTTTGCTGTCTAAAATAAAATGCGAAAGAATTGATTGCATCAGGGCAGTTTTCGAGAGAATTTAACAATGCTTGAGTTCACATTAAGTCACTGCACAATTAGGTTAAATGGAACAGAAAACAAAGAAGAACAGCATAACTCAAACAAAGGCTTGAGTTAAAGACCAAATTGGATGTTCTGCTATGGTGATAGAGTGGAGGTCACACTCTTCTCACAGGTCCAGGAGAGTTGTCGTCTTGCAGTTTGCAGCTAGTTTTAAACATAATTAAGTTGAATAACTAATTAAGTTTTTCCATCTTGATTGAAAACAATAGTGTGTGAGGCTTGGGTTAGAATTAAGTTGTCCATAGTTTAAAACGTGTCTAATTTGCTCTGCAAACTTTGAGAGAAGTGTCTAATAACAGCTACATTAACATCTAATATTAAAGGTAGATATTCGTTGAGACAAATTCATTTTGTTTTTATAAATAACAGATAATTAAAGTAAAAAAAACTCTACAATTATGCATCACAATATTCCCTTTTTTAACCAGCAGACACTAGCGATATACTAACTTTTAATTCTCCTGTTTTCTTCCGGTTTTTGTTGATTTTTCAATCAAGTCTCTTGGTTTTAGTCCAGCAGAGCAATTCAAAGGTTGTTTGGTGTAAATGATGTTTTACCATACAACCTAAAAAACACAGTCACTAAGACAATCCTGGTTGAGCGAGTCTGTGAACTGCGATCTGGTGTGCTTGAATGGTCTGATCAAAGTTCCTAATGTCGCACAAGGACACATAGAGTGATTTGACCGAGCCGGCACTACATGTGGTATATGGAAAAAATATCCACCTGGCAGCCAATCAGAATCGAGTATTCAGACAAAAGGTGATAGATAGATCAATCGATCAATCGATAGATAGATAGATAGATAGATAGATAGATAGATAGATAGATAGATAGATAGATAGATAGATAGATAGATAGATAGATAGATAGATAGATAGATAGATAGATAGATAGATAGATAGATAGATATATAGATAGATCTATTTTAAATCTATTTTATGTTGTCAGTACAATGCAATTCATTTACTTGTACAGAAATCTTTGATTAAAGGTATATTTAAAAATGTGAACACTGCTCAGTTTTGTAAAACATTTTATAGACAACCACATTTTAACTGTAATTTTATTAAACATTTTTTAAAAGATGTTCATTATTAAAATCAACAAAGATGTTTTAATTGTCCATTAAATATGTTGCACAGTTTTTACATTTTTTTTTTAGACTGCAACTTAATATTCATATTTTACGCTGTCAGCATCAGCACAGGGTATTATCCTATCATACCTTAACTCACTCCATTTGAGGCAGGATTATCCAGGTGTTCAGAGATCACACAAACTCAAACGCGCTGGTGGTTCATGAAGCAAAATCTCACATCTGCACTTCTCGCTGTTAAAAGCTCTTGAGCCCAGTAGTTAGCAAAGGCTAATAATTCTCCTGCTGCCTCTCTGAGGGTGTTTCACTGGGGCTGTTTATCACCGAACACATGCAGCATCTCAGCATAAATATTTTCAGACCTGTAGATTCAATTTGGAATGCTGAACTAATGTATTTAATTTTCCATGGCTGTCAAGTGCATTAAAGTGTAAAGATTAAAACCACCAAGACAGCAACGCACCTCCAGCAAAATAAGTCTTTTTCCTGTAGAGTTTTGTAGGCGTTTTTCTTTTCTCCTGCATTTACTTTACAAATAAATTGAAGTGACAGTTTTGTCTATGTGTGTCTGTGTGTGGGTTTTTCGCACCAGAAATGACAGCCAGCGATGCCATATGGAGGGGATGTGCATTTCCATTTCAGAAAGACTCTGACCCTCACGTACAAGGTTCCACGTTGTGGGGGTGTGTGCGTGTGTGAGTGTACATTCTGTGGCTTTGCTAAGAACCTTGGATGTGTGAGGTTGATGGCGGGAAGGTCATTGAACAAAGTGTGAGACAAACAGTAAGGCTTCATCATAAGACATCATGTCTTTTTCTTCTCTCCTGTTTTTTGATCCAGACATTCACACAAATGCCTGTTAGCTTCTAATCAGAGAATATCGAGGCATACTGAAATTATATATAAATATACACACTCGTTGAAGACTCTTAGATATCTGAATAATGTTACCTTGAAATCCTACTTGACATTTCTTCAAGTCAAGATATCTATGTGAGCTCTTTACAACCTCCTCTCTCTGGGAAGCTTAAGAGAGAGCAAAAACAATTCTGTATAACAAAAAAAAAAAATCCACTCGGCTGAGGTGCTTTTTGGGCAAACGTATTCATTCTGTGATCCACAACAGAACAGCCTTGTTAGAGAATGTGACACATCACCCACCATGGGCCAGAAAATGGGAAAAATATTTGTCAAGATCAAAGATCGGCATGTTATAATTCATGACACCAGGGGCGGCGACATGCTTTGGCTTAATGATCAAAGGCAGCAGAGCAGCAGCGTATCAGACAGGCGGCAAGCCAAACAATGAAGCCTAACGCCTCATCGTATTACATTCTGCTGACAGACCAGGTTAGCATAAGGCTACTCAAACGCCCCCATTACCAACTCAAATCCTGAATCGCCTCAAGCACGCTTAGCATGAAGCTTTATTGACACACAGCTTCAATGCATGGAGCCATGGTAGTGTTTAGATACTGTTAAATGGATATAGTCAATATATGAATATAATGGCATTATATATAAAAACAATACAAGTTTAACAAACACTATAATTTAAAGTTCTCTGGTGGAGAACATTACCTTCATTCATACTTCATTATTAAGCAAAAATAATCCAAGAGCAAAAATGGTTATTATTTGTTCATTCAATCATTTGCTGAAGTCAGTAGCAAACTCTCTTGACAGATCTAAAGACAGAAAATAGTTTCTGCTGGTGTTTAAAGCATTAACAAACGAAGACTAAATATTTTAATGGTCTGGTTCTCTCTGCTCTGTGTTTTTTCCCCATCAATTTAGCATAAATCTGAGCCTTTAAATCTCATGTGTTAATGCTTTATTGGTCATAAATAGTCATCACGTTAGCTGAGCTCACACAAACAGTTAACTAACAGCTACTAATCACGAGTTACAGTAGGGTTAGTAGTGTGTCATTATTATAGAGTGCTACCGAACTGTGATGATAAAATACTACAATTGTTGTTTAATGCCTGGTTAAAGCTGTGCTTTTGCTTTAATATTTTTAAACATTATGACAACAGTCTGAGGTGGATAGTTTTGATAGTGTAGTTTTGTGGGACTGTTTCATTTACATTTTGATGTTAAATTATCTTTTAAATGCTCCATGGTCTTTTGAATAACAGCTATAGCCTAGAGCTGGCTAGAGAAAGACTTTGGCATCCCAGCTCTGCCAATTCCTGTCCTTTTATCCTCAGTAGTGACATAGAGAGTAATGGCTGTCTACCTCAACTTTATGCTTAATATTGCTCTTTACAAATCTAAAATATTGCTGGTGTCTGTAATGCTATACACATTCTTTCAATCAAGTTTTTACAAACAAATATGAAGAAAATCAAATGAGGTTCTGGTAATATTGATACAAGTTTACTCATTTCAGTTGTCTTATTAAGTGAATAATGTGAAAAATGACTTTGGTAAAGAGATTTGTTATACCATGATTTGGTGTCATGTATCTATATGTATTTGTTTGACCCTCTTATTCATTTCAATTTGAAGCATTACACATTTTGAGACAAAGTTTTAAATTTTTGACAAAGACTGTTGCCACAGTTACTGCTTTCCTGGAAAAAGACGGCCTTTAACAATAAAAAAAAACTTGTTCAAAATTTTCACCCCATGCCCTGCAGGGTTTTAAACATATCAAACTGAAAACCAGAAACTGCGTGGGTCTCTATTACTATTCCGGACATGGCTCTTTCGAACAAAGCTTACAACTCCATCCCGGAGCATGTAAATTCATTCTCCACGTCATAGACAGGATATGACAGCCCCCATTGTGGATGCAATTCTTTCTTCTCTGTCTCTCTGAATTTGCTCCTTTTCTGCTGCTTTGTGGACAGACCAAAAGTTGTGAATAAAAATGTTTTATTCAAAGCCAGAGTCATTCCTTTGTGTGAAATCTTGAATCTCATTTCGAAAGGCGAATTGCAACACCTTACTGACAGCACAATTGCGGATGAACTTTGACTCTGCTCGTTTATTGCCTGCCACCTACTCTGTCTTGACTCTGTTTCCTTGTGTTAAAATGCTGCATCAACACAAGAGGGCTTCATTAGCATAACACTTTTTATCTAGACAATGAAGTTTCGAATGAGTAAGGTCAGTACAATTGATATTCAAGCAATTCCATCGATACTGCTTCACAATTTGCGCCCCATTGAGTCCACAAGACACACTGTGATCAATATTTTTTCTCTCCAGAGAGCTTCTGATTATAAGTATCAGGATGTTTGCATGATAAATGTCTTTCTAACATAAGGGCTCTACAGGAAATCATTGAAACAGAAGCAGTGGTGACAGAAATTGTGGGGGACTTTCAAATAATATTTTTTTAATCTTTTAAGCAGCAAATAATTTTGAAGGAGAATTAGCTAATGATTTAAACCATAAACCTTGAATAAACTCTGAGATCTTTTGTGTGGCTAAAATAGTTTGAGCCAAACGATGGTCTTAAAATGTATTACTTTCTTGGAGGCATAAGAGGCTTTGAAATATTCCAAGCAAGAGACTCATGCATGAATCAAGCTCATTTAGTCTTTTGAAAGTAAGACATAGTATTAAGAAGCGTATTTCAGAGTTAGTCATCTTTGAATCTAATTTATTTTTAAATATTAGCTTTATACTTTCAGAGCTTAAAATGTCTGTTTCCTCCAACGTGACAACGTGAGTAGCAAGTTTTACTGGTACTGCAATCACAATATTACACCAACACAAAACACAGCTATATATATATATATATATATATATATATATATATATATATATATATTGTGTATATATAACAAAGAGAAGAAGAAGCCCCATCTCATCCAGTTACTACAGATTTGCAGTTATACGAAATATAAATAAATGTAAAAAATATGTATTATTTTACCATGGTGTGTCTAAAACAAAGTAAAAGTCATTCCTAATGTTAGCAGTAGAGTTGCTCTCAAACAATGTATTAAATGCTATGGGATTATCCACATGCATTACATTTATATAAATAAAACATATTGGAAATATCTCTGCCTAAGTTGGATTGAAAAATACATGTTTGAATGCGGTTCCTGGCAGTTATCTGTTGAGAAGATTTTCTTGCCATGCTGTACTTTTCTCCGTTCAATAGCAACTGAGAATCATTTAGTCTTCAACCTGTTGTTGCAGACCAAAGTCAATATCCTTGGATCACAGTGCTCCATTTGAAGTGTTCATTTCATAATGGCTATATTCAACGTGTCACAAAGCACAGACTATCTCAGACTAGTTTCTTAAGCATCTGAACGCAAGCAACCTTCATGGTCACTGCATGAAAAGATTCTCAACATTGATGTTCAGCCAACAACTCTGCTGAAACATGTGATGCTCACATACTGATATGGATTGAGATCATATTTATTACACCTAACTATTGTACAGGAAGGTTTGTGTTAAAGTCATTCCATATGGCAGTTGTTCATCCATCCATCCATTTTCATGTCGGCTTTCTTCCCTTTCGGGGTCGCCACAGCAGAATGAACTGTAGCATATGTTTTATGCGACGAATGCCCTTCCAGCTGCAACCCATTGCTGGGAAACATTCACACACACTCATTCACACTTTAAAACTATGGACAATCATTCTTACTCAATTCACTTATACCACATGTCTTTGGACTTGTGGAGAAACCGGAGCACCCGGAGAAAACCCACACAATCATGGGGAGAACATGCAAACTCCACACAGAAATGCCAACCGACCCAGCCAAGGCTCAAACCAGCGACCTTCTTGCTGTGAGACGACCGTGCTACCCACTGCGCCACCGTGACGCCTGACATTCATATACCGCAGTCCCATTGCAGGGTGTGTATGTCAAAAAGAATAAAAGGTAATGTTAATAAACATTGATTTTTACTATTAATTGAAAAGTACCACAGAGAACAAGTGATCGATCCAGCAGATCCAACTTGAGACAGCAACAGAAGGTGCACGGGAACAATTCGCTACCTTCTTCTGTGGTGAAATGAGTGTAAATGAGTTTAAACTTTTAGGGTTGGTTGTGGAGAAAACAGATTTGCAAGAGGATCACACAAACCTACTGGAGGTGCCAAACTCAATCACAATTCCTTTTCCTCCAGTTTCTCTACAGTGATTGCATGCATCCTGAAAGATTGGAGTCCATACATGACATTTAGAATGTTAGATTTAGACAATCCAACCCATAAAGTGCCAATTTTCTTTTTAAAATAAGCTTATTCTTCTCTCCAGTTGAAAAGAAAAAAATAGTTTTTGGAATCTTATACCACAGAGGTGTTATGCAAACATAAAAATTATGACAATGCTAGTAGGAGGGAGTACAAACTATTCTTTCAAGAAGTTAGTGGAAACTAACTAACCACAAACTAACCACAGAACAAAGTCCACAAATGTATTACTAGTATTCACATGTTTTTATAAATACAAAGTATGTGAATATAAAAGACAGCGTACAAAGTTTGCACATATATGAATTAGATTTCATTCATATTATTTAGTTAAAGTTTCATAAGATTTCTTTTTGTGTTTACTTTACTATATTACCGTCAGCATATAATGAGAATGTAATGAGAGTTACAGCGGAGCGTGCAGGTGACTATGTTGGAATGAAAAAAAAAAAAGCTGAAAAAAAAAACAGCTGAAGCATGCGGCTTATTGGTCACTTTATTTGTTCTGGATTAATTTATGTCTGCAATGATCTTTTGGAAAGATACATAGATTAAAGATACATAGATTAACTTGCTTTATCTTTTAGTCTCATATTCCCCATGCAATACAAGAACACCCTCTGTCATCTCTCCTCTGTCACTATCTTTTCTGACACTATAAGAGCCTTTTTATTTGTGTCTGTGTGCGTGTGTGTGTGTGTGCGCGTGTACTTTACTCACATAACAATCTCTTAAGTCTCAACAGACTCCATTAAAAATAACTCAGTATTTTTCAATGGCTCCATTAAAAGTTTTACCAGGGTACAGTGGCTAGATTTCAAGCAGAGTCCTCTTTACTCACTCAAATCATTGCAAGTAAATTACTTCCAAACACAGTGTTATTCTAGGAAAACTGAGTTTATTTTGAGTTATAATAACTTCCAAGCATTTGTCTATAAGTCTTCTTTTTGCTATTAAGCAGCCAATTTTTTTTACATTAGGGTTTATAAATATAAATCAATCAAAGTGTAATCCACATCAGGTACCTTAATGTAACATCTTGTAAAATACCCACCCTCACAAGAAAAGGTTAACTGTTTAATGTAAAATACTGTCCTCTCAATACATGCAAAATGGAGATTATTCATATTGGAACACAGATATGAGTAAAGTAAAATATTTCAGCAAATAACTAAGCTCATTTAACAGAACCAATTTAACTGATGAAATTAGGCTTTCTGTTTGCAGTGATCACAGCGGCTGTTTTCCAATGGAAGTGCAGCAGCTAGAGTTCCACCTGACCGGTCATAACTATATCCCTGCTGGGTAAGTATGCTGTTTATTTAGTATTTGTTATGTCATTGAACTGTTATGACCTGTATAAGCAACAGAGTTTAAGGCACAAAAAGAAGTGACAGCTTACAGTCTGGAAAATATGGTAATAGCATATATTTTTATTAATATCTATCTATCTATCTATCTATCTATCTATCTATCTATCTATCTATCTATCTATCTATCTATCTATCTATCTATCTATCTATCTATCTATCTATCTATCTATCTATCTATCTATCTATCTATCTATCTATCTATCTATCTATCTATCTCTCTCTCTCTCTCTCTCTCTCTCTCTCTCTCTCTCTCTCTCTATATATATATATATATATATATATAAAAAGTTATGCTGAACTTTAAACTTTTAGTTTAGTTTGGTCGCAGTCAGAATGAGACAAATCTAGTAAAGTGAAATTGCCTTCTGGGAAGTCAGTTTGAAATCGGCTGTACGTCAAGCCTCTAACCATCTGGAAAGCAAATACACATCTATGAGAAATGTTACAACTGTGGTGGTAATAGCATTATAGAATGTGATTTATCTGGTAGAGTTTATTGCGGTTTTGGAAGCAGTGGTGGAGCTGTAAGTAGTCTCATTAATATGAACCTACAAGCATGAAGTCTCTCGGCAACCCCAAGATATGATTGATACAAAGGTCTACTGATATCAGTCTAAACATTTCTGCCAGCAAGAATATGATTCACTTTGAAAATGAAATTATTGGTGAATTTGGCTCTAAGTGCAATAATAAATGAATTGAAATCGGAATTACCTCCCCAGTTATAAATTATGCATGAGTGTATTCAGAAAGTTGAGTAATGGCCCCTGCATTAAAGGCAGAGTGAGAGCTGCATCAGAGCATGCAGGCGACTATGTTGTAAGGAAAGAAAAAAGACTTACAGCTGAAGCATGCGGCTTACTGGTCACTTCTGCAATTATCTTTTGGAACATTACATAGATTTACTTGCTTTACCTCTCAGTCCTCAAGCAACGCAAGACCACCCTGTGTCTGGTCATCTCTCCCATGTCACTCTAATTTCTGACACTATAAGATTTGTAACATGTTTCATGGCCAATTCCTGATTCTAACATATTGTGGTACAGTATTTCTCATTTCTCTCCAGAAGTCTGCAGGTCAGGGTCCTGATTCTTATCTGTGAAAAGCTATAGACGTAAATGTGTATGTATGAAATGTCTTTAACAATGAATGATTTCTTAATGATTTAAAAAAAAAATATTCTTTCACATGGACATAAAATCTCCCATTTAACAAGTTTCAAATTAACACTGGTTTCCCTAAATGTTGTGAGGTCATGCTGCTTCTCGGCAAATCAGAACCCCCTCCTGTTGCTTCTGGGTTTGGCAATGTTTAACAAAATGAGTATCAGCCATGTCTCACTGAAGATCAACCAAGCAACGCCTCATCTATTGTAGTACTGATCGTAGCTGAAGGGGGTCTATTTGATTCTCCAGGGACCAGACATTTCAAATGTTAATACAATTTGATAGAGTGTTAGCTTGAGCAATTTGCCCAAACCGGATCGCCAATGCTTTATTCCTCTACCACCTGCTTAGCTTGTTCCTCACTTGTTTCGTGCTTCATGGATCTCAAGAGCTTTCTGACATAACATTAATGTAGACATCCGAAAGAGGGTGTTCTGCTGGCAATCTCTTAGCTTTAGCTCATCGTAGCCATACAGTGAAGACATTTTTCTTTTTGTGGAATTAAAAATGGCTGGGTTTCTGAAGGAATTAAAGATTTGTTGTGATAATTTTTGTAACAACAACAAGGAAACTGCATTGTATTGATTTATTGAGGATTTATCATCATATTACTCACAAGCGTGCACTTGCATACATTAAGCCTTGGATGCACAAGCAGACTTGGTGTGTTTAAATCCATACCAGGCGAGTTGCCCGAATAGCTTGGCGAAGTGGTAGTGAAGGGTTTTTGCTGTAGATCGTCAGAGGTACTGAGCGATCTGACAGTTTATAAAGAAATATCTGAAAAGTATAATTATATGGACCGCCCAGAGCTAATAGATTAATTGCCTACATGTGCTTCTCAAGGCTACATTTATGTTCAAACTCCTCAAAAAGTGTGGAGTTCCCCTTTACATCAATAAAAAAACAGCAGTATACATACTCTAAATTTAATCTCTAGTGTCTGACTTTTATATTGTTACAGCTATTGTCACAATGTATTGTTTTTTGACCTGCTGTCAGGATTTATTAACACTGATATCGACTCAACCTCATCTGAAATTCAAACTCCATACGTATAGTACACAACATATACATTATTCCCAGTAATTCACCAAAATAGAAACTGTAATGCAACCCAAGAGATAAAGCTGTCCTCATGCAGTATGAATTATTTACTCTATTATTCATGCTTATCTAAGGTCTGCAATATAACAATATATTTTCATGAGGTGTGCTCCCTGCCGAGCCCTGATTATTTCTGATTGCATGAAACACATCATTAATAATACATTTGCCAACATCCTGAGCTAAACATATGTATTTTTTGACAATGTGTTTTTTTATGATGCATAATAAAGAAGAAACAAAGTTCTATTAATTATCACTCAGCTTCTCTTAATGTAATTCTCCTGATTATCATGACATCATGTGTCATCCAATCACATTTTGTAGATAATTGGATGCATAAAAATTAGAACAATGATCTTTTATTTGTGTAATTGCGAACCACCTGTTTCCAATTTAAAACCAAAGCTCCATTACAACAAGCTCAAAAGAAACAGACACATAAAGGTCTGTTTTGACAATTGAAATTATTAACTACATTAACTGGATGAATTATAACATGCATCTAATTACGATGTCAATTGTTTCCGAAAGATTTCATAAAATTATAATAAAAGTGAAGTTCCTGGGAACAAAAAAATCTGTCTTTGAGATTCATGCGAAATGAAACTGCCAAATAAAAGTGTCTGTAGTAAATCGCATATTATTAGCTTGTTTTAATTCATTTATTCATCCTCAGTCTTGTTTAACCATTTTAGAATATCACTGACCATAGAAACATAGTATATAGGTTGCCAGCTTTGTGCAGGACCCACCTTCACTCATGTGTGGAAATTTAGATCCTCCAATCAAAGTGACATCCTTGTTTTTTGGACTCAGTCAGGAAGAACAGTCCTTTCAAGAGGGTGGTGTTCAAGTGGTGACTCAAAACTATTAAATCAGAGTTTTTCTCATAATTTTACCATCCCTAATGAAACCTATTACCTTTGGGGCTACAAAGCAAGTATCTTTTGGGAGAAGCCTCTCATGTTGTATACACAATTTTGAAAAGCATTGAGATCTTGAGGGAGTCAGCGAACCCCCACCAAATAAACATTTTGCTTTTCAAATTTTGTTTTTATGCTTTCATTTTCAGCTCCAGTTTAGACAGATGCACGTCTAGTATAAATTTCTCATTGAATCACTAGATTTTCCCCAAAGTGATGAAGAGTAGGATGATAAAGTGCCAAAGGTGACAGATTTTCTCCACTAAACGCATCTATGATAGATTAGAATGTATGTGTGAAAGTGTGCTTGTGTGGGCGCGGATGTTTAGTAAGTTCGGTCAGGGTGCATGAGGGAATATGAGCAGCTCTCTCTCTCTGAATGTGAAAATCAATCACCGCTGCTGAAGAGCCACCTGCACTTCCTTCATCAGTAGTCACCATGATGCAGAACATTCAGCTTTATTTGAATCTGAGAGCACAGAGGCTGCCAAGCAGATGGAAAACACCAAGACAACCCATGAATAGCAAAAGATGGAGTTAGTTATTTAAGATATGTATTAGAGTCAGTTATTCCTTTTTTATAACTTTCTCTTTCTCGCTGGGGTTGGCTGATCTGCATCAGATTTGTTTTGCAATATTTTCCTTTGAGTATATGTGACTTTACATTTATTCTATCAATTAAGGTTTATAAATGAATGATTATGTTTGAACAAAAATAGCTCGAAAGACAAACTACAAATGAGATGAAGATATAATTGCTGAAAAAAAAAGAAATTATTTGCCTCTTGCAGCAGTGCAAGAGGTCTTTTAATAGTTTTTGCTGATGGATTTGTTTGAACAATTTCACTTCCGAAGTTTAACAGTGATGTATACAATTTATTAAAGATGTAAACTGATAACAAGCAGAGATGATATCTGACACAATGTAACACAAGCATTAAGGGCAAATGTGACAAACATGACAGTGTAAAGATTATACCATATACTCACATCATTACACCTTTATTAATGTGAATATACAACGAGGAGAGAGAGAGAGCAGATCCTCAAATTGTAATTGTCCTTGTTTGTTACTTATTGCAAGACAAATTTCTTTGGATGCTAAGTAACTACAAAAAAAGCATGATTAAAATATAATATAGAGAATAATATACTGAGATTGACGGCAGGACCTTTAAATAATTTATAAATAAAAGTTTAACCTTATTTGCCACAAGATATTATTTATAGAGGAAGCTGAATTGATACAATTTGTTCAATTTTTATCAGGAATGCCAGGATGATGAATTCATCATGATATTGGTTGCCTTTTCCATTTGCACTTTTGAATTGATTTCAAACAAAATGCTCTTCAGTCTATGTTCTTGTTTATTAAACCACTTAATTAAAGATTAGAGTCATCTATGTATTCAAAGGATATGTTTAATTTCCACAGAATAATGTCTATTAAAGAATGCCTCCACTACAGTAGCACAGGAAAGGTTAATCTCAGCCATATTAACCTGAACCTGGTTTTAAAAGTTTAAGATGCTCGATTGCTTTGTGTACACTATGAACTTGACATCGGAATAAATGTATTTGTTTTAAGAGTGAGAGAAAACTATTGGATAATACCATTATTTAATATGTCGCTCAAAACCACATGCTTTCGCAGAAAATGAAATAACTTCTTTGATAAATGGAATTTTAGAGCAATGGGCCCGCTGGAGTTTGGGTGTACAGTCGTGCCTTTTGTATTGTTTCATGATGAGTGTACTGTTTCAGAGTTCCTCAACATTTGTGCCCTCTTGTCATTCACTTTCACTGTTTTGTAGCTCATCTTTCATTTTTATGTTACCTGAGGTCATGTCTCTTTTTGAGCACATGATTTTGTTCCTTTTTTATGTTCTCATCAGCGTCCTACACGTATGTGCTACTTACTTCCTGATTTGGTTCTGATTCTCCTACTTTCCTACTTGACTCATGCACATATCACTCAAATCCCTCAAAATGTAACTATACTTTATGTGGCTATTTTCTACACATTAAAGAGTCATGTAAACATTTTCAGTTGAAAGGTATTTTATTCAATGTCATACTTCCATATTTTGTTTTTTCCTCTCATAATTTTTTTTCCTCTTTATAAAATCAAAATCCACAGCAAACAGTTCAGTTCGGTTCAGATTATTAACATTACTGTTACAAACAGATGAACAGGAAAATACTAAGATTTATAACAGTTACAGGTAAACTTATAACACTTTAATAATGTAATCTCTTATAATAATATAAAACAATACATTTTGATGCCTAATTCTATGTTTCCTACTTGATTATATCTCTAAATACAGAGGATTTCAACATTTCAATTTTCTCAGCAAATATTCACAAATAATTGGATTACTTACCAAGCTTATAATCAAATTAGCCCACAAATGTATTATACCAATTAATCAATCCTATTTAAAACCATCCGATCCTTTTATAATTTCTCTGCTGGTTTTATGTGCCAAAACGGGTTCATGTTTTGGACCAAACAGGATAAACACCTCAAAGGGATGATCCTTTTACCAACAACACCAAATATGATTCTGGACTTATACAACGAACAAATAAAGCTCTGCTGATGGATGGCCTCAGCAGGAAAGGGTAGGTGGCCCATTTGTTTGTGTGTGTATGTCTTCATGTTTGGAGACTGGTAGTGGGAGATTTGAATCCAAACTCATTCTTCAATTAATCCTGCCACCAAATGACTGACAGGCTTGGTGTCTGAAGTATGTCCTTGAGAAGGACGTGAATGAACTATAGAAAACACGCATATACACACACAAGCACACCAGAGACACCCACTGATCAATAAGATTTCTCCTTTGGAAGAAGCAGACGGAAATTGCTTGCTTGGAGTTTCCTGTCTCACAGCACCATGGATTAATATTAGACCCATCTGACAGGAGAGGAAATAAAAAAAGCCAGCTTGTTAGTGGAGAACCTGTCTCATTGCTCCACGCCAGTCAAAGACCCCACAGGGTACACCAAGAAAACCTGCCATTCCTCTCTACTCTCTATGTCTGTGTACGATTGTTCAGTGCTCTATTAAGAGCTGAGATGCTATCTTCTGAAGTGAAATCTCCCTTTGCTTCTCTACCTAATAAGTTGTGCCCTGATGTGTGTTTATGTGGGACTTTAATCAGCCTCTTTGTACTTCATGTCAGCTCACGACTGCTTTTGATATTAAGTGTAATTGGTACAGGAGTCTGAAGGCCATAAATGAAGTTTGTGATCTTAGCCAGAGCTTCTATTTCCGTAGATGGTGTGGGTGTTTGATTTTGAACTATAAAGCTATCCCAAAATGACCAGAAAATGATGGCTTTAAACCTGTCTTCAGCCTTCCGTTATTGGTTATATTTTCAAAAAATATGCAGAAGCTGTCACTTCTTTTCACTGTAAATCTTTTCACTTTTTTGTGTCTATATCTATACTGCTCACAGAGATAATTACAGGTAAATATGACTATCTAAAGGTTATATGAGTCTTGTGTAAAAAAAAGAGAAAGTTATTTGTTGTAAACTAAATGAAATGTGATTAAATATTAATAGATAACTATTAATAGATAGCTTGTTCTTCTTAAACTAAGGCAACGTCCACACGTACCTAGTTTTTAATTATGTTTTTTCTTAACTTGTTTACAAAAAAAATACACCCACACGAGCAAGAGTAAAAAAATAATAAAACTTATGTCTGCACAAACATTTTTTACTGCCCTTAAAACCCTATAACAAGTGAAAGTGAAGTGAAAGTTACCAGTTGGCTATGGAGTGACCCACACCAGGAATTTGTGCTCTGAATTTAACTCAACACCCGGAGCAGTGGGCAGCCATGGCTGTGGCGCCTGGGAAGCAGCTAGGAAACTAGTGCCTTGCTCAAGGGCACCACAGCTGTGGTTGTTGAAGATGGGAGAGCAAGTATTTCATCGCTCACACCACCTTCAACTCTGTGGATTTTGGGATCCAACCTGCGACCTTCAGATCACAAGTCGATCTCCTTATCCAGCGGACCACAACTGGCCAAGTACATTTACATTGACATTTATACATTTGGCACACACTTTTGTCCAAAGCAACTTAGGACAAACAACTTAGGGGAGAGACAATATGCAATTTGTTACACAGTCAAAGTTTATCTAAGCTTGCTCATAATAGAAGTTGTATCAACAGATCAATAAACCATAGAAAGAAGAAAATAAAGACAGTGGAGGAAAAAAGGATTTTTATATAGTAGGTGTTCACTTGATGAGAAGACTTTTCAGTTGCTTTTTGAAAGCTGTTAGTGTTGGTGCTTTCCTGACTGGATCAGGGAGTTTGTTCCACCAGCCAGGGACAGTGAAAGAGAAGTTTCTGCTAAGAAATTTTCCACCTTTGTGGGGCGAACAGCCTCCAAACTCAGTTATAAACAAAGCTACAAGAAAATAATCACGGTAACACAAAAACTAGTCTGTATTGTTTCCAAGAAATTCACCTTTGCCATGCATTTTCAAAAATTCCTGGTTACACTGAAATGCTGCACCATGTATGTATGGACGCAAGGCATACATGCATGAGAAAACATGGTTACAAAATAATGTATTTGTGGAAAGGGTTTTAGAGACTAAGGCTTAACAGAAAAGGTTTGATTAACTAGACCCCTTTGCACTCAATCTCCACACATCTGGCCGAATACATCAATGCTACCCCTTTGATTCTACTTGCACATCTCTTATCAAAATTCAAACAGACATCTCTGACATTGCAGAAGGGCAACTTTAACACAGTTATCAAAGACTGTAGTTCCTTGCGACCATCACTAATAGAGCTCAAGGCCATAGAAGTGAGATTGGCACCCGGCACGGAGTTTCACAGCTGGTCTCTTTTTTTACTCAATAGCTAAAAAGCAAACGATCATCTGAATTTTCACCCAAGAGCAGTATCTTAGATTTCTTAGCTCACTGCTCTGTTCGGTTTTTCTATAACTGTTAACAATACTTAGAGGAACCCAGAACAAAAAAAGTAGAAAGACAAATGTTTCACATTTCTTTTATGTTAAAATACAAACTTATCGAATACTGTGTATTTATGCACATGTTGTTGAAAACAGCTAACCTGTTGTGTTACTTTTTTTGTTACATTATTTGTAATTACATATCAATTTGAAAAAGTCCTTAACAGTCCTCACAATCTCATACATTATACTAATTCCACTTTTATTTGTAAAAAAGGAAGTACTAAAGTAGCTTGACATATTAACTATATGTTACATATACATAAACTACTGACACTAAATGGCTGGTAAATTTGTTGTCACTATCATTTTTTTTTTGCAAAAAGGATAGCTCCATTTTTCTAATTGTTAGTATTATATGTGTATATTTCATTTGACATATTTATTCCGATGTTTGGCTCAGACACATTCTCAGTTTATGCAGGTGTATGACTCCTGCGTTTGCAGTGTCAAGTCAATGACTCCACATCTCACTCCTTGATAACAGATGTGGAATTTTAATTAGAGTCAGGGGAGCTTTCCTAGACCAGGTGCTGCAGCTCTTTGTACATGAAAGAATGCGAAAACAAAGGAAAAGATACTGACACATAGCAAGACTGTGTGTGGGTTAGAGTGTGAACGCAGGTGACAGGTATATTAGTTAAAGGTCTGCTGGGGGCTGATTTCCGGGTGAACACCAGCTGAAACATAGTGCTTATGTTAAGTCATGACCCTGGGCTCTTATTTTACAATCTTGCACTCTGTTTGTCAATGTGCACAGGTATTGCTACTGTACCGGCTTAAAACGACCGACATTAATCTTGATGACTCAGAATGCCTGTGGGTCAATCAAACAAATAACATGTAATATAAAACCAACAGGGATCTTTCAAGCATATTATTATTTTGTTAAAAAAATTGACAGGTAAATTGTTATTTGAACAAACATAATAACTCAGAAATCAGTAGGTGCATGTTCTGTAAATCAGGGGTTGCCTGGTGCTTGGATGCAAGTTTTCTCCTCTGACCAACTGACAAAGAAAATAATGATAGCCAGCAGGTGTTCGGGATTTAATGAACACCTGCTGGCTCTCGTTATCTTCTTTTTAAGGTGGTCAGTGGAGAAGGTAAAGCTTGCACTTCTTTAATAAAAGACACGTTTAAGTTAAATTCTTAAATAGTGTCTGCGTAATCTTGCTTGCTTGATGTGAATCTGACACTTTGTTTTCACTTCTTGAATAACTACAGGTGAGAATAGAATACAATTCAATATACACTAAACTTATGAAAAAGGCTAATGTCTTGTTGAAACCGTTTAAATCTTGTGCCTGATGATTATTGCTTTCCTGGCTTCATTTTCTCCAAATTCACCTTCACTCTCGGTGAACAGTCTGTTCTCATCGATGCAAAATGACTTGTAAAAATATTGTATTGCAGAAATTCTATAAAAATTAAACATTATGCTTTACAGACATTTCTGTTAAACTGATTGGTCCTTTAAAATTGACACTTTTAAGAAATGCTTTTAAGAAAAAGTTTTTAAGTTTATGGAAATGATAAGCCCAAGAAGTTGAAACTCACTTATTATTTCGGAGTTTGGCTTTATTTTGCAGTTATATAAATAAATTTGGAGTCAGCTGTATATTATCCTCTATGCGGTGTTTTTTAGTATTTTCAACTCATTGAATGTAGCTGGTGGCATGAAGCTAAATACAAAGCATGAAGCTAAATACAAAGGCCACAAAGCTTTAATGTACTACATTGAACTTTGCCACTCACCTAAAACTTCTCTCCCATTCAAAGAAAATAACGTCTCAGTATAAAGATACATGATAAACGTTTTATGCACTATTATATAATTATACTTCTATTGCTTCTGAAAGGAGTCATTGAGAGAGAAAAGTGTTCAGAGGCTCAAGCTTTAGCTTCTGCTCTACACCAGACGTTATGGCTCTGACACAAACGAAAGGTTAACAAGTATGACATCTCTTTTCAATCTTTTTAAAGAACAGCTGAATGACTTGGAACTGAACGCTCTCTACTGTACTTTATTTTTCTCAAATTGCGTTTTCCATTTACCCTAACTTATGTTTCTTTACTTAGACAAACGATTGCTCAAGAAGGATCATCCTTTTTCTAATTTTGTTGGTACATTGAATTATTTCCAAGATTTTTCCTGGACACAAAATTCATTTTCTTTTCTTTAAAAAGTTTAACACGTTTCCATTGATCTAATTTACTCCTTTTAAGGGGTAGTAATCTAGTCAACGTTTTTGGAGTTTTTATTGCAATTATTTTTTTTATCTGTTGGTGATTATTACATTTCTTTCAATAGCAGAATGACAATAGAGCCGAGAGGACGATGGATCCTAAAGCAGGAGTCAAAAGAAGAGTACAAGTATGTTTTCTAATGAGAAGCAGTCCAGACAGCACTGAATGGGAGATCCAAGTTTGAAAATGTAAGGGATGCTGGGAGAAGGAGTGCGGCCTGTAATACAATGTGTTGCTGATTGAGTCCATATTTGTGTCAAATGAGAATGTTCAGGATAATGATGAGGAAACGCGATGACCAAAAGGTGATGTAATATTATTACATGAAAGCTTCAACTAGTAACAACTAGTAAATTGACAAACAAAGTTACACACTGGCAGAACCTGACACTCTGTTAATGTAATTGTGTAATTAATTACTACAACAATAATGAATGATTGCATGTACAGTTGATTTAGGAAAAACAGCTCTCTGAGCACAAGACTTCGATTTAACTAGTTTCATGATTTCATGCTTACTTATAATGGGAGAACTGTGCTATGCGAGATCTCCTAGTGAGGAGTATGGGACCAGGAAATCAGGTGGTAAAGGGGTGGAAGGAGGGATAGCTTGCACAGCATTGATGTTGTTCTTTAGGTCATGTTTTATATACTGGGTATGCAATAAGTAGGTGGGACCATATGAGTAGGTCACTTATCAGCCAAGCTCCTCTCGAACCTATGTAATTGAATTATTAACTTAATTTCTGAACCAAATTTAGTAATATAAATGTTATTACAACATTTGCTTGGGTTAAACATTACTTTGCTGCAGAGAATTTGATCTTTTTTCAAGTAAAGTTCAGATGTTTGTGGCATTTTGAACTATTTGAAGAGATAAACATGTAGGTAATGAAACCAGAGATTTTTCAATCCAACAATAATGTATTTGCATAATCAACAAGGTATTTGCATAGTCAACAATCATGTATTTGCAAAAAACAAGGAACTGAAACTATTGCCTACCTATAAAAACAAGCATAAAGACCAGCATTGACTGGGATAACAAACACAAAAATATCAAAAGCTGTTCAAGCACATAGAGAACATACTTAATCCACACAGAAAAAACACAGATGCTTGGATTTAGACTCGAAACATTCTTAAGAATACACAATAGTGCTAACAACAAAGGCTTATTTGACAATTATGCAAAGAAGGTTCGAAGCCTTTTGGGAGTAGCCAAAAGGTACCATATTTCATAAAATTTAGAAACACACATTTTTAATGCTTTTAAAATTGGATATGTTGCAAAATATATCATCGTATATTTGACTAAAAGGAAAGAGAAAAAAAGACAACCCATATTCCTGGAAGCTACTCTGATAGTGTGTAAGGCTGGATGTTGTTGTCATTCCCAGTAAATATTGAATAGCTCTCATCAGACCCTTCTTTCACTCTCATCCCTTTTATTACCTCATTTTTCCTCTGTACCATCCTCCATTCCTTTCCTCACCCTTCAGCCACCCCAGATTTTCCATCTCAGCTGTGGTTTTATGCTGTCAGTGTGCGCGGGTGTGATATTTCAGTGATTTTATTATGTAAATGAATCTCCATTTCACAAGTGCAGCACATCTCCCGCTGACACCATGCATTAATCAAGGTGTGTGTGTGTGCGTGCGTTTGTGTGTGTGTGTGCATGCGTGTGCGTGTGTTTGTGTATGTGTGTGTAAATGTATTACTGTGCATACAGTATCCTGTGTGTTTGCTTTGTGCACACGTGAATAGATCTATAGGAGTGTGGGCATTTCTTCTAGCCTTTGAACCACCCACAGCTTTTAAGACTTCAACATCTGTAAGTGTTCTCCAAGGACATGGAGCATTTCATCCTCTTTTGTAACTCCTTCACTACATAGCACAAACAACAGTCTCGCCATAAACACAAAATAAACACGAATTCCCTTTAGTAAAATGGTTTATCAGTGGTGGATTCTCTGGATGGCAATTTTTATGCTATTTTACTCTTTTCATGTGCATTTGTGGAAGGTGGAGAAAGAGCAGGATACTCAATATAAATCTTAAATCATACGATGATATTTACATCAAAAGTGGGCATGAACTTGGTATTTATTTTGTACTGTACCAACAAATTTACTGTAAGAATTGCTACAAATAGCTCAATAACCGTTTCAGAATTTTATAAACTCATCTCTATTGCTAGGTTAGATTTCTAAACAGCTCAAAAATGCAGTAATTAAACCACTAATCAAGAAAACGCACCTGGATCCTACTGAGTTATTCAAATATAGGCCAATCTCTAACCCTCCATTCTTGTCAAAAATATTAGAGAAAGTTGTAATAGCACAGCTCAGCTTCTTTTTACAGAAGAGCAACTTTTATGAAGATTTTCAATCTGGATTAGAGCACATCACAGAACAGAAACTGCGCTGGTTAAAATTTCAAATGATCTGCTACTTGAATGGGATCAAGTGAATAACTCTCTACGAGTTCTGCTAGATCTCAGTGCAGCCTCCAATACGATAGATCACAGGATTCTCCTGGAGAGACTAGAGCACGATGCAGGCATCCAGGGCCAGGCTTTAAGATGGTTTAACTCTTACCTCTTGGACCGGAGTCAGTTTGTTCATGTAAATGGAAACTCATCAGACACAATAGCAGTAGAGTATGGCGTTCCTCAAGGATCTGTTGAGGCAAAATTATTAGAGGACATGGGATTAGTTTCCATTGCTATGCAGACGACACCCAGCTCTACATCTCAGCAAAACCTAGTGACCTTTCAAAGCTAAATAAGATCTCAGAATGTGTCGCTGATATCAATGATTGGAGGAATGAAAACGTACTAATGCTAAATCCTGATAAAACAGAAATATTACCAATTGGTTCTAAAAAGTAATTACAGAATCTCTCAGTTTTAAATATGGAGCTGAGGGGACACACTGTTAATTTCTTAACTTGAATTTCTTCAAGTTAAAAATCTTGGTGTTATTATAGGTAGTGAACTGATGTTTAAGAACCATATCGCTTATGTTACTAATACCACCTACTTTCACCTTAGGAACATTGCTAAAGTACGGAACATACGGTCTTTTGTAGATGCAGAAAAATTAATTCATGCTTTCATGACCTCCAGAATGGATTATTGTAACACTCTGTTAGCCGGCTGCTCTGCCGCCACACTACAAAAATTATAGTTAGTCCAGAATGCAGCAGCTAGAGTTCTCATAAGAACAAAGAAATATGATCACAATGCTTCTGTGCTCTTTTTGCTAACTTCCTGTACAATATCGCATTGACTACAAGATACTGCTCCTTGCCTTTAAGGCACTGAATGGCTTGGCTCCGGCCTACCTGAGCGGTCTCCACTCATGATATATTCCAGCTCGCTCTCTTCGATCCAAAGAAGCAGAGCTATTGATTATATCGAAGGTTAGTAAATCCACAAGAGGTGGAAGAGCGTTCTCATATAGAGCCCCGAAGCTCTGGAATAAACTCCCGGATGTTTTCCGCAGCTCAGCTACGCTCACAGATTTCAAAACTAAATTAAAAACATATCTGTTTAATCTGGCATTCAAATAATTATCTCTTGGTATTTGTCTAAACAGATCTAGTGCCTGAGCACCATATACATACAAACTGTTTGAAAAAACAATGTGGCTCAATGTTCCTCTCTAACCTATCCCCAACATTTATCACTCATCCTACAGCTAATGCTGATCCCCCTTTTTTTTGTCTGTTACATTTTTCTAACCACTGTTTTTCGTTTGTTAGTTTCGTTTTTGTCTTTGTGTTTTTTGTTTTTTTTTTCAGGTGCTGTTTGGCGAACTTTTTGTCAATGGATCTTAAGTTTATAAATTCTTTATTCTTTATGCTGGGGAGGTGACTAGCACCTGCCTCACAGAGGGAACTCCTGTTTACTCTACCTGATCCTCACTAGGACATTGTGAAGCTGCTTTGAAAGCAACTACTAAAAAAGCGCTATAGAAAAACTTCATTGATTGATTGTTCCTTGGTGTCCAATTATGCAAGTCCAGTTATTTTATTTTGTCACCTCAATGTCAAACATTGTCACGTTCTATCTAGCTATTTTCTATTTCCTCATGTTTAAAATGTTGCTAAACTCTGTAACTCCTCAAAGTGATTTCCACAGTCAAAACTTGTCAAATATTCAACCAAGAACAGTTTTCTGAAAAGTTACACAGTTACATAAACTATCAGGCAAGAAAGTTTACTAACTCAACACAGACATTATATATTTTATATACCATATATATTTTATATACCATATATATTTTTCAGCAATATATTTTAGGAAATATATGCTTTACCTACTCCTCTGGCCAACTAAAGAAAACTATAATGATAGCTGTCAGGTGTTTGTGAAATAGCATCCCAGAATGGAAGAGTAAAATATGGATAAAGCCCTATAAATCATGACAAATGACTATTCCATTAAATTAACATTACAACTCTTATTTTACAAATGGCAATATTCAATAATTCTGGATAAAAAAAGCTTTTTGTTGTATTAGTCTGTTTACTTTATAATAATCTACAATATTTTACAGGGGTGTGTTATAATATTATAAATCAAAGGAAAAAGAAAAGACAACAACAATTTACCATTTTTATATCACGTGCAAGTAATCGATACAAGACAACGTTTTGTGTTTTACATTACAAAATAATAGCAATAATAACTCAGATGAATTAATTCACCAGACACAGTTTTTTACTTTTTTTAAATGTTAAGTGCTCATCTAAAGTTTCTTCAGTATAATGGGACGAGAAGGAGGAAAATAGTACAAGGCAGCAAGGGTTGGCAAGGGTGTATTTTAGTGCTGGTGGTAGTAATGTAGATAAGAGGTTGTGATTGAATCAGTTTTCATTCAGACAATTGGTTCTTAATCACGGCAAAAATACACAGCATCAGTATTTTTCCCAGAGATGACTAAGCATACAACACAATAACCTTGTTAATTGTAATAATATGTGAGAATTTTTTTGCAAACGTTAGGTTAACAATTCTTTTTAAGTGAATGAGCATATACCATCCTTATTTTTCCCCTCCAGCTCATCTGTGATTTGCATGCAGTTAGTTCCACTCATTAATATGCAATATGACCTTAGAGTAGATCAAACTGAATAAATAAGTAATTTACCATTTGCCTTGCTTGGTCTTACAGTGGGACAGAATAGGTCACCTATAGGTCAGGTAAAGGGCACAGAGATTGGAGATGAACACGGTCTTCGAAGTTATGCTAGATCAGGGTCACAAAGAGTGCACATAAACAAAGGACAGAACTGTGGCTATTATATTACAAACATAGGAAGATATAGAAATAAAATTGCTATTTGAGCTCTTACAGGCATAACAGTTTTAAAATTGACAACAAATGACAAAAATGAAAGCGAAAAACTACATAACTCTCAACTTTTCATTGTGTTGAAAAATGTCAAATTGATTACCTGTTCCAAAATGTCTATCATAAATTAACCTTAGCAAGTTTTTGACATGGAAATAAGATCTCACTAATTAAAGAACCTGACAATTTTTCACTTGTTTAGTGTGTCTAATTAATATATATCTGAAAACATGATGATTCTGAATCTGAGTGTGTGAGGAATGTATATAGCTGGGTGCAAATGAGTTTGATGCTTGTCTCGAATGGACCTATCTCCAGGGCTGCAGTGATTCTCATTAAGAGTAAGAGACATGGAGAGATTTTCACAGCAGGACTGGAGCTATCAGCCTCCCACATTCACCTGCACCACTGCCTTTGATTTACACCCCCAAAATTACACTCCATGCAAATGCTAGGAGTCCACAAAGCTCTCACCAGTTTGGCACTGAAAACTAAATTCAATTTGCAATTCACTGGAACATACTCTAATTGAATTTCATATTGAAGTGGGAAAGTAATTTAGGGATAAATTCCCATGTTACAGTGTTTCTATTACTTACTGTCTGTGTTGGGAAAGCCTTTTGCATTATACCAATACACGAGAAGAAGTTCAGAATTGAGCAAATTTGTTGAAAAAAGTTTGAACTGTTTATTTTACATGCATCTTGGAAATCTTATGTTTCATCTGTTATTACCTCATAAAGAAATCTAAAAGAGCTGTTGTGGCATGATTATTTTATTTGAAATGTTCTCTGGTTCAAGCCTGGATAAATTTCATGTTAGAGTTTTCATCTTTTTTTTTTTATTGCTTTCGAACTTTTGCTTTTGTTTGTTTGTTTTGAAGTCCAAACATACTTGTGAACTTGATTTCTGTTTCATCAAGGCTGATTTAATGTTAAATCAATGTGGTTTAGGCCTAGGCCAGGACAGGACCCAGAATATAACAGAAAATATGTGTTTTTACTTTTCTGTTACTGTAATTTTAAATTCATGCAGACAAGAAAATGATGGTCTGGACAATGGTCCCTATCTCCAACTGTTCATTTCATATAAGAACATTGGTGATGTGCATTGCACTGAGAACATTTAGCCAGTAACATCCTGTACATTTTTCAGCTGCAAAAAATATAATGAAAATTAGCATTGAAAATAGTTTTTAAGGGTTTTACCAACGTTCCATTCACAACTTGATCTGTGAGTGAACTAAAATCGACAGTGTTTTAGATGGGTTTAATTTTTTATGTTGACAGAGTTTCATCTTTGTGGAGGGGGTTAGAAAGGCAGCAACAGTGAAAGAGAAACATATATTTTGTAAACATCTTTTTATTATGTTCAGATTAAATTTTTATTACCAGTTCTTTCATGAAAATACTTTTAAACAAATTTTGCTGAACAAAGATTGGAACTTGATAGAATGGAATATTACTATGAAGGTCATGGAGGAGAAGGGCTGATATGCATCTGTTTATTGCTCCGCTAGCTACGACGAGGAGTGTGCCAGCAAATTTAATTTTCGGTTTAAAAGTACAAAGTACTGTTTTATAATTCATGGAACCTTTGTTTGGGAGAACGACTTCATCTCACTTTTTTTAAATTTCTCATCTCCTCAGTGGAAAACATTAAATATTAAAATGGGTGTATGCGTGCATGCATGCATGTGCGCGTGTGTGTGTGTGTGTGTGTGTGTGTGCGCGTGTGTGTGTGTGGGGGGGGGGTTTATGTGAGTGATCACAATATTTGTTTGTAAATTATATGAATCTATCTTCACACTATTTAACAGGAGATTAAAATGGGGATGTGAGAATGTGTGAGAATCTCTACATGAACTTAAATTAATTAACAATAGTATCGCCCTCATGTTTACATCACACAAAACAGAGTATTTAAATGTTCTTTTCATTTTGTTTTGATTACATCTTTGAACTTTTACCTTGCATTTTAGTTTATATAAAATCTGCCTCTCATGCTGCAATGTGCATTGTTTCAGAATGGCTGCTGTCTTAAAATCTTAACATAGTATCTGAGCTGAGCGTATCAACATTTTTAATGAATCTGTGTTTTATCTGTTTCTTTTCAACTCTAGTGGGTCTGACAATTAAACATGATTCATTAAAGACTTCCAATTAGTTTTTTGAAAAATAGTTGCTTTGAGGTATGGACAGAATTATCTAATAAATTATAAAAGTAAGAATTTTTAGCATGCAAAACCGATTAAATAATATTTGATGGCATTAAAACCAATTTCCACTTGTATTTGAATGATTGTTCATTTTAAGGCAAATATGTTTATTTTTGAAACAGGAATCATTATTGACTCACCAGCTGTGAGGGGCCAAGACCATGTTTGTCATAATTGAATTATATGTCCCATTGGCGTGAAAGCTTGTAAGGGTTAATTAAGGTTCTGCAAATGGACTGACAAAAAATTTTAGAGTTTGAGATTTTCTGCTTTCCATAGATGTTAACTGAGTACTGCATCCAGGACACTGCCTGGCCAAAAACAGTTGCCTACAAAACAAAAAGGGCACACAGTAAAATATTTAATTTGACCATGTTTTGCTTTGATCTTATCATGCATTCGCAGTGGTATTGTTTCAATAAGCTTCTGTAATGTCAAAAGATTTTTTTCTATCCCGTGTTGCAAAATAACTTTACTAAGAGTAGAGTTTTACAGCTCACCCCAAAGACTCTTTATAGGGTTAAGATTTGGACTGGTAGTTTCTACAAGCTTGATAAATGTTTCTCTGCTTGATGCATGCCAATTATTTGACCCTTCTCAAACAGAGTTCTTTGTTGAAGAAATGAGAGGCATCTCTTTGCACCAGTTGGGGTTAAATAACTGAATAAGCTGCCAGCTGAAAGATAATCACAGTAATTATCCATTCGGTGACTCTTACCTATTTGCTAAAATATATCCAGATGGATACTTACTGATTCAAAAGGGTAATCAGAAGGCTTACTTTGTTTTTCCAATGGTCAACTATTGATATTTTTTTTTTATAATGATCTGTTTGTCTTTACTCAAAACAGGCCAGTATATATGTATTTATTATGTACATGGATGACCATATTATTACGTCAGCAACAATCACATTTGATTTTAGCTACAATATCTCTTGAACCAATAGTAATTAATTGATAAATTAACTATTTAAGACAGATAGGACACCCAGTAAACACACAGAGATTGTGTCTCCACACAATCACATATTGAGAGATTTCTGCAATTGTTGGATGAGACTGTCAGCCATGTGATCAATTTGAAACAGGATACTGGGTCAGTTTCTCCCAAACGCAACGAGAGTGAATAAAACCACTCTAAGAGATGATGGTTACAAATTGAGAAAAAGTAAAAAGAACCGGGAGGATTATGCCAAACCATGTTCAAATAATGTTTAAAATAGAAGAGGTAATATCCATTACTAATGTGTGTCTTTGTATGATAGTATATTTAATACACAATATTACAATTAAAATTAAAAAGTTTTTTCAAGTTTTTTGTCATTCATTGTTTTAATCCATTTGCACAAAGTTGTAAGTCCACTCCAAGGCTTGCCTAAAACCACTAGGAATGCAAAAGAAGGAATTAGGACGAGGAGCAGAAACAAGGTTCAAGAGTTGAGGTCATGTATTGCCTTACAATCACATTATTATGACAGAAACAGGAAGTGAATTATACTGAGGTTAACAAGGGAGTGCAAAAAAGACCACAAGATACACTAACAAGATAATGAGAGATACCTAGGGAGACATACTAATGATGGGGAAAGCATGCAAAACCAAGGAATTGTGAGAAATTAAGTCCATTTATGGTTTAAGGCTCAGTTGACGCATTTTGATTCAGTTGCAGACCAATAAAAAACATGAAGACTCGTTCAAATGATTTTTTTTCAAAGTAGATTTTTGATGAAAATGTTTTTAATAGTAAAAAACGAAGAACATTATTTTCTCTATTAACAGAGCATTTGAATTTTGTATTCTGAAGAAAGCCACGTTTATCTGTAAAGTTTTGCCTATTTACATTACAATATTTGAATAAAATCCAAGATGCGGTTGTTTCTAAGAAGTTGCTTGTACAGAGTTTGTACTGATCTATGAGTTCCAGTTTTTTTACTGTTCCTCTCATTATAACAACTGGGGGAATCTATTAATTTTAAAAAGTCAACAGTCTCCACTGAATGGATAAGAAAGAGAGTAAGACATTTATTGGAAAACAGTGGAGTGAAAAACGAATAATGAAGCCTGTTTGTTGAGGAACCCAGAGGAAATCATTGAGTCTTCTGAACAGTCAACGGCCAGTATTACAAGCACCTGAGCTCCCAGTTAAAGCTTGACCAATCTATATACGCTATAGTCTCTCGTTCTCAGAGAATCTTCTTTAGCTGAAAATTTCAATGTTTTTCTTTCCTTCCAATTGTATTCATTTGCTCTTCCTCTACAGGATGTCACGGGATGTATGTTAGATAGTGAATGTGTCATGGGAACTAAAGGTCATCCATCTGATGCTGTGTGAATCTGAGAACGGAAGGAGGATTATTGTCATCTAGTTTACACTGCAATACTTGTTCCTTAAATTTTCACACAGGTCAGAATCCTTTTTGTCCAGCTGATAGAAATTGTTCCATTAAAATAAAACATCATGCATATCTGTTTTTTGTTTATTTATTTGTTTGTTTATACATCAATCTGCGATTAAACTGTTATGAAATGGTAACAGCTGAGAGAAAAGTAAGAGATGTTTGGATCAAATTCATATCCAAGAAAAAATTTATCTTGTTCACTTCAGGTAGAAAATTATAAATCATCAGAAGAGTGGATTACAACAGTAATAAAAAAAATGATCCTAACAAAGCAATTACACTTTAAACTGGTGTGCTTCTCAACACAGTTGGGAATAAAATCTGTTTTTCAGTTTTTGTCTTCAGTTTTTAATTTCTTCACAGATAGTCAGAAAAAAACTATTAAGTACATGCATTTTATTTATAAATCACTTTTGTTTTACAGCAAATCTGCCCTAAGTGCAGTGCAATCAAAACAACAGTCACAACATGAAAATAAAATATGAAAACAAACATTCACAGGAACATCTGATTACATCTGAACACACATTTATAATTATTTTTTAAAGCCTTTGTAAACAATAAAAGTACTCAGGCTTGAGTTACAAATGCCCATACTAGGGCCAATATCTTGTTGCAGAGCTGAGGGGAAGATACAGCAAAAGCTCTGTTATCCCTCAACTTAAGTATGGAACAAGAGACTGTTTGTGTGGCTTTATTGATGGAACGCAAAGACCTTGTGGATTGGAAAGGTGGTACGAGCTCAGAGATTTTACCTGGGTTTGACCAGTCATGTATGATACACAATATAAAGGATCTTTAATTGAATCCTAAAAGTTCCTGAAAGCCACTGCAGACATGCCAAAACTGGTGTAATATGCTCATACTTTTTTTCCCTGGTCAACAGTCTCACTATCAACAGTCTCTGACAACAACTTCTTTGTTAGCAGCATAGTCTTGTAGTAAAGACAGCCTTGACTGACTGAGGCCAGAGATTATCAAGGCCAAGACAAGATCAAGGCATGCTAAGATGTGATAAATGGCATACCTGATAATTTAGAAGCCCATTTCATTTATTGTGATAATTCGATAACAAATGCATTTGTAACAAATTACTTTTCAGGTGGTTGGTACAGAAAAAAATGTAATACATTTGTACACATTTTATGGGTGTTTTTGAACATATATTGAACATTTTCTGGTTAAAATCTGTGATCATTTGTATTAAAAAATAAAAAAAATCCTGAAGTGTGGTCATTAAAGAAGCCAATTAAATAGGCATAGAAAATGGATAGATTGATATTGCTCAGCCATTTTAGCTTTCAAAGTAAAATTAAGAGGGATCCTCTTTTAGTTCAAGCTTCCATTAATCTGAAAATAGCGTCAAATTTAATCTCATAATGTTTACAGCTAGAAATAATTGCTAATCCCTTAATGCACCTATTTCCAAAGCCTCAAAATGCCTCTTTCTAAATGTATCCATTTCTATTCAAGTTACAGTTGTAGGAAAAGCTCTGAAAATCATATCTTCCAAGCTGATGGTCAAAATCATAATTGCTGAGGGCATTGTTCTCTGAAGTTGAGTAGAGTGAATAAATGAATGCATGTGATGACTCAGTGGCTGAAGACAAACTCATCTGTATGTAGTTGCACTCATAAAGCATGTACAGATGCAGGCAGACAGTAAAAACCCACATGACCCAGAATGTAAAACTTTACAATCATTTACCGCTTGCTGCTATTCAAACTTTTGTAAATATATATATATATATATATATATATATATATATATATATATATATATATATATATATATATATATATATATATATATATATATATATATATATATATATATATATATATATATTCAAAAGTTATTTGCAACACTGTGAAAATATATTTTTTGTGTGTTGATTGGAATTTTGGATGAAAATAGGAGACGGGAACACTGTTTATTCAACTCACTGACTCTTCCCTCATCTGTTTCCTCTTCGTCTCACTACCTGCCATCACAAATCACGGAGAGAGGTTATGTGTAGAGTATTAGTGTCAGTGCTCATAAAGGTAACTCTATACTTCTGAACTCGGTGTTCACTCAGATTTTAGTAAGAGCAACTCAAATGATGGCATAAAGTCACTATCTCTCAATAGCTCTTAATCAAGTCATAGAGCAAAACTCTTTCAGAAGTTTCAAAGGATTTTTTAACCTTAAATGAAAAATGAAAAAGTCTGAATTACATCGTCATAATTGAATCAGATGTATCATAATCGTAAAGATTGAAGCCTATGATCTGCAAACATACTCATTGATCCACAAAACATTTTAATCACTCAATTCACATTTTTTTCACTTCTCTATCTTTTCGAGTTGCCATTTGAATAATGGATTTAAGAAACTGTGGTTCTTGTTCACATTTTCATAACTTCCTTGTTATCATTTAGACGATGAACTGGCATTAATAGGGGGTTTTATTGCCACGTAGGAAAATTCATTATGTCAACCTGGGTAGCCAAGAGGTTTCTAAGCATGTTGGTTAGCACAGTTTTATATATTTTTAGCACAATTTTAAGATACTGCATTTTAGATATCTCTATTTTAAATCTCTTCTCACGGTTCATGGAAAGTACAACATTATTCATGTAATATCTTAAAATAAGAATACTATATGAACTTCTTTTGAAAGACACTAAGAAAACTACTTTTGAAAACTCTTTTCATTTAGGTTAAGTTCTAATTATTAGCTGCATTAATCACAATTAAAGTTGAAAGAATATGCATAATATATCAATTGCCGGAACCTAGGGGTTAGAGACCATGACATACTGCTAATCAGCACTTCATTTGAAATGGTCCTCTTTCACCTCAATCCTCTTACACCTCGCACCCATCTCTCATATCAATGAGGCAGAAAAGACCAACATTTTAACATGGAATAATGAGTTTAGTGAACTTGAATACAAGATAACATGCTTGCCCTGTGAAAATGTAAAAGTTTTTTAGTTCAGGTGGTTTTTTTACACACTTAAAACAGATATTTTAAACTAAAAGTAAGTAATAGAGTTTCCAGAAAAAAGTGGCAGCACTTTTTAATAACTACACACTATTGATCAAAAATTAAGCATCAGCACATATTTTATTGTTAGTGTATAAAACATTGTTTCTACATTAATTCACATTTGTAAGTAGTTTATAAAAATTTGTGTGACAATGCTCAACTAAGCATTAACTTGCCTCCTGGATTAACCTAAAATATCTCAAAATTTGTTCATGGGAGGAACAAAGCCTTAATAGGTCTGGGACAACAGCGTAAGTGATCGAAGAGGATACTTTTTTATATCAGATTTTTATCAGTAATCCACAGACAAACACAACACATTATATTTTCTCATGTTTCCAATTAGGTACTAACACCAAGAGTAGTTGCTCCATAAACCTCCCCAAACTGCTAATAATAAAGTCGCACCTCAAAACCAGGTGTTACAGTACAAATGCTCTTCAAGCTTAGCTGAGTTTTTAGGTCCTTACACATTGATTTCTCCCACAGGTGTCTCTATTAGCTTTGATCCGTTTAGGTGTTAGCTGCAACCCAACCTTGGCTTTTCATCCTTTAATGGTTTCAACAAAAACAGGTTTTTAACCACGTAGCCAAGACTGACAAATCCACCAATCAAAGACGAGGACCCAGACAGCCAAAGCTGCAAATAAGCCTTTGGTTTTGAGTCAGATACAAATTAACAGTTTAAAATAAGCATTGTAGTGTCAAAGGGGTGATATGGCCCTGTAAAGATAACTTTGACATGCTTTTGATTCTTTGAATTGGTCTTAGCCAGTATTTTGCCAGTTTGAGCCGTCACCGTAATGTTCTGTAGATCAATGGTGTGGCGGACGTATCTTTCCTTTCAGTAGCATTAAGATGACAACACAACACTGATCAAAGCTTCGAGTTTGACTTTTCTTTCTAGCTTTCTCTCTTGCTCTCTCTGTCTTGACATTCCCCGAACATTGTAATATTCTCATTTCTTCTGTGAGAACAGCTTTTAAAAATACAGAGAGATAGAGATGTAGAGGAAGGTTTGAGAGGGCTATCGTTTCCTGCTGATAACCCTTGAAAGCTTAGCTGAAATGAATTCATGCAAAATTGCCCAACTGGACTTACTTTTAACTTCTAATGGGAAGATCAAATGTCTACTCTTCATTCTCTAACCCCTCTCATCTCACTTGCCCCTACTCCCTGCCGTCAGATAAGTCATAAATTAAGATTACACTCTGACTTTTAATTAACTCCAAGAATTCTCACTTCAGCCTCTCCAATTTTCACCACAGTCGAACAAGTCTCCCTTCCATACCCTGTCACTTTTGGGCCAAGGAATAGTCATTGATTATGTATGTTGGCACGCAATTGTACATTCTCATGAAAGTGAAAAACCCATCATGGCTCTGAGATGTCCATTAATTTAAAACCAAGAGACAGCCAGTTACAGTGAATTTACGCTGTAATATAGCCGCAACATCAGTCATCTACTGATCGATTTCCACATGGCTGGAAACTTTTTTTAGACTCCCATTAACAGATTCACTCCTTTTAAATCTGTCAAGAATCAGCACTAATAAGAAGAGAAGGCATCAACTAACGTCCCATTTTCAGTCTGTGGCTGAGGCTGGGGCGCATGACTGGGCGATACATCAGTGATGCTAAATCTCAACTAGGGCTAATGGATGTCCATCTGACACTTTTCACTTTCAGGCCCAGGCTTAAACTTTTGACCCAGATGGATACAGATAGAGCATTGAGACTTTTAAAATGAAGTCTAGTGAGATTGTTATCCTTCCCCCTAAAAGGGTTGTTTGTAAAAAAAAAATCAAGAGAAGCATAAGCATACATTTAGCATTGGGCGGTTCAGCTAATTATGCCTGTAATTTAAACAACCAGATCAGTTTCTCTGAAGATACAGTAAAAAAAAACACATCCACCATATTATTCAAGGGAAGAGGAGTTCAGGGGCCCCTGTACATCTTGTCAATTTAAACAAGTAGGCTAGTTTAATTGTACACTGTATATAGTTCATGACAAATGTCCAGCTTTTAATTGGAAAAATAATTAAACTCTGATCGTTCAGCACCAACTACAGTGCTACGATTAATGATCTATGCTAAGCTACGCTAAGGGTGCTATCTCAATATGTGGAGAGTTATATTTTCTGATGCTTTAAGCAACTATAAAGACATTTTAACAAACATGTTTTGATTTTGTATTATTCTTTGCCTGAACCAAGTTATACATACTATGGCTACCAGTTGAGCCACTTAGAGTTTTGATTGGACGAGAGCTCTGTGATGTCATCACTGTTCAGAAAAATTGTTGTTATGTTTTTTGTTGAAGTGGGTTCTTTATGGCGCTAGAGATCTGCCGAAACAATCCGAATTTTTAATTGTGTTGATTTTAATTATTTACAATTGTAATTTAATAAACCTGAATATTATATGCCATGACACAAGATTTTGAAATTTAATTTCTTTCTTCGAATTTGAATTTCTTAATTTGATTTTAAACTTTGTAACTTAAATATTGAACTTCTGAAATTTAAAACCACTGATTTTATCATTTATAGCATTGCATAATCATTTATACAGCTTGAAAAATACAGTTTTCAAGAAGAAAAAATTCAGAACATCAAATTCAATATTCAAACAATCAAACCGCAAATTTCAGGTTGCGAAATTCACAGAAAGTAGGTCAGGGATCATCACCAGGGAAGAGTAGACAATCACAAAATCACAGAATAGTTGATGAATCTATAGGAACATTGTAGTGATTTGTTGATCATGCTAGTAAAGTACTAGTAGCTTGCTAATCATGCTAGTAACGATTCATGGTTATACGGCTGAACCACACACTAGAAAAATTGCAGATTAGCCAAAATAATCGACTGTTCTGTGATCGTCTACTCTTCCCTGGTGATGAGCCGTGACCTTTCTGTTAGATCTGAATTTCACAACTGAATTTTGCAGTTTGAATTTTAGAATATTGAATTTGATGTTTTGAACATTTTCTTCTTGAAAACTTCAAGATTAATTTTTACAAACTGAATATCAAAATTTCTGAAGTTTGAAACTACATCTATAAATCATTATACCTTTAAAAAAATCTGTGGTTTTAAATTTCAGAAGTTCAATATTAACATGCAGTGCTTGTTTTAAACTTCACCTTTTGTATTGATTAGAGGATGAAAAGTGCTGCAGTGTGATGTTTATACATGACAACTGATGTCAGTGGTCTCTAAAAGAAGACTGTGTTTACCTCTTCATACACTCAAGTACTGTAACTTCAACCCATTATACCTTTTGAGACCAATACTTAAAAGCAAAGAAGCTAGAAGGAAATCAAGAGAATTGATGAAAATAAATTGCCATCATTTGCTTGGAAAGATTGAAGAGATATAATTCATTCTTAGATGTGGTTATATTTTTAACAGCTGTGATGTATTATGCCAGTGCATTATCTCCTTGATCTGCTGTTAAATATTCACAGACGTGAATCTGACCAGAGCAGAGCTACTTTGGTTAATCAAGGAGTGTTTCAATCAGAATGTGTGTCATGTTTCTAAAATTGCAGTCCTCTCCAGTTAATTATTGGAGACCCAAAATCTTGTTGACTTGTTCGATAGATTTGAGTGCTTGCATAAATGTGTTTCAACCAGCTCCCTCTAAAGGTTTCAGTTTGATGTGACAATTGGAATGAACTGGTAGATTAGGAAAAAAATATATATCAATAAAGGGCTTGCTGGGTACCTGATGCTACTCTCAGTGTTCATTAAGTGAGTGTGTCTGGCGTGCGGAGCGCCTCTGCACTCCGGAAATTTGTTGATGTAACATGTTCGCCTCCAATGCAGACAGTAAACTCTGTTGCTAAGAGATAACAGGATTTGCCTAAAAGCACTCTGCATTTTAAAGGTGACTGTGAAACTTGTCTTGGAAACACAGCAAATCATTAAATATCAGTTTAACATTTCAGATGTAAGATTTTTGCAATAACATGTTAATGCAACAGATGGCACATTTTGTGTTAACAAAAATAGTTTAATATAAAAGTAACCTTTTAAATTATAGCTACTTTATTGCAATTCACAGACATATAATTTATTTAATTTGTAAATTAATTAAACACACAACGTGTCCTGGGGTTATGGAGAATTAAATACAGTAGAATACTCTAATTTATTGTGCTTTTTAGTTAAAATTATTTAATGTTATGAAAAAAATTTGACTTTTTAAATGACATTTTTAGAATAATACTCTACTTAAAGGGAAACAATTGGTACTCAGTTGTTAATTATTACTCAATTATTACTTGTATAATTACTTATTATACAGAGTGGCAACAGTGTTTGATGATCATGTGGTTCATGAAGCCCTGCATCCAAACAGAATCCCTCAGCGTCATTGGTCTCCATAGGTTTTCAATGAACTATCGATCAACCAGTTGTGATTGCAATAAACATTGAGCATATAAAAATAGGCTTGATATTTGAATACTTTCAATCTTCATTAATAATTTACATTTAAAGTTGTGAATCGACTGAACAGTTTTTATCATTAGATTTTAGAGGGAAATAATGATTTTTTTTTGCTGAATATTTTATCCTATCATCCTTCATGTTTTACATTTTTTGCAGGAATTTTTAAAGAATAATAATAAATACATTTTTTCATCATTAAAATTGACTGGCTATGCGTTTATGATTGGATAACTGATGTGACTACAGTTGATACTGGACTAAAGGGCCAAGAGATGGATGGCCAGGGTGGCAACATTATGTACATATCAATGCATATATACAGTGATATACAGTATTTGCAGCTGTATCGTACAAATAAATAGTTAAAAAATCATACATTGTGATTTCTGGATTTTTCTTTTTAGATCATGTCTCTCACAGTGGACATGCCCTTACGCTGAAAATTGCATATATAAATGTATTGTAATAAGCCAAAATAATATTGGAACATTGCTGATCTAAGTTTTTTCCAAGCTCTGTATGCTTCAGTGCTTGAACAAAAATGGGCCACGGCCATGTACAAAGTACAGAGTGTACATTTAAATGACTGATAAATTTTATTTTTTAATTATTATTATTACTTTTTTTCTCACTTCACAAGTTAAGTTTTGAATAATTAAAGGAGTTTTTGTAGAATTGAAGAAATATTGAAATGGTAATCAACAAAAAAAATCATCTCTGTTAATCTCGACACTAGGCTCTTTTTTCTGGACATTCACACAACTTTCATAGCAGCCATTTTGCTCTGTCTCTAAAAAATGTTTTTTTTTGACGAATGTCTCATGGGTATTAAAAGTGAATAAAGTTTCATATAATTTTCTTAAAATTTTGCAAAAACAGGTTGGAACTCATTTAGTTCAACAACATTACAGCGTAAGACATATTATTGTGATGCAAAATTCTACTTAGCATTCAAGAGATGGGAATCTGGATGGATGCTGATATGCACCTCATGAAATGGTACAAAAGGTAAGTGAAGTATATGAGACTGTTTGAGCAGATCTTTATCATCTCTCTTTCTGGAGTTATAACACTGTCATTTTTGACACAAAATGTAAAAACTACATATTTTGTTCCAACAGAAAATTAGCTTTTTTAACAACAAATCCCAACTTTTAGACAATGTGAAAAAAAATGCCAAATACCGTATGATTTCTTTATGTGCCTCCACTTTTAACAGCATTAAGAAATATATCTCTTGCTTGGGCCCCCCACTGAATGATGGCCTAACAAATTTAGTTGGAGAATTTTCTGAGAACTCTTCTTTGTTTCCCCTGTGCAAAATAACAGGGAAATTGTTAGGAGGAAATGGCCTGAGAAAGAGCTGTCTTCTGTGAGAAAGAACAAGTGTAAGTGAATGGGACTCAATATAGCCTTTCATATTGAAGCTTCTCCTTCCAATTACTCAAACTTTACTACAGCAGATTCAGCACATATTTCTTCACAATTGCTATGTGAGAGCCTGGTTTTATTGCTTGGAAGAGCAAAGGCCAATTCCAAAGTTTAAAAAAAATCCAAAGCCATTAAAAAATCACACTTTTTTATACTCTTAATTTAGGGAGTGATCATTCTGGCTTAGGGAAAATAATTGTGTAAATAAGTATTTGATACTTTTTAATAATAATGTGGTTTCATGACATGATGATTATTCATTTGGTATAATATGAGTAAAACACTAGTATATTGTTTGGTTTTCGACAGTGTGTGTAAAAACTTATCTTAAATTAAAAGTTCAAAGCTTTATAATGCATATAATGTTTAGTAATGTATAATGTATTTAGTATAATGTTAACTAAATCTCACCTACTTTCCTACAGGAAAAAAAAACTCTTTCAATTACACAAATACAATAAGTCAGTTAATTTCACTGTTCACTTGGTGACATCTTGTTAGCATTTATCATGCGCAGTAGCTCTCACAACCTCTCTCATATCAACAAACTGCTGGAAATGTCACCCCAAACACCATCCAAGTCTCTGTGCATTTTGATAAAAGCAAACTTGCTTCTGACAGTCATGATAAAGCTGTAAGATTCACACAAACTTAAAAGGAGTTCTTCACACACTTCACAGCCTCAGCAAATGTCCCATTTTCTCTAACAAACCTCCAGGTCATTATTTATTTTTATAATCCTGTCAAAATGCATAAGGTCATCCTCGGAGACCTAGCAAGAACGACAAACAATCCCATGAGCAAGAGAAGCAGAAGTGTGGTAAGACTCTGTGGACCGACTGCTTGCTGCTGGCTTCAGCATTTCCCACCGACTGTGTTTTCATGTGATGATGAATAGTAGTGGGGCGTGTGGGAGGGGGTGCTGTCATCAAAGTGTGTTTGCATACAAGTGGATGTGTGTGTTTGTGTACTGGCATGCTGTACAGTATGTTGTCTCTTACATGTTTGTGTTGAGGCACAGATTGTTTAGCCCTTGTTTCCTGCTATACACTTTAATCCTGTATTAATCCACTCAGTTCATCTGAAAGCTTTAGGAACGGCCAGAAGCTGATAAAGAGGCAATGTGGCTTATACTGATAGAGTACCAAATAAACACATTCGGCGCAAATGAATTCTGATAATTCCTTTAGTTTTAATTGCCGCCCTGTATCTATTACTACAATCTTAACCCAAAATTGTTGAGGAAAAAATGAACAAATAGAATTCAGTGGGTAGAAGACACAAAGCTTCACAAATGAGTTTTCCACAAAAACTCATATAAAACTATTTATTTCATTAAACACTACTTTTAAAACCAGATTATTGAAACTGAATATTAAAGTGGCCAGTTTGGCAGATATGGAGTGACCCATACCAGGAATTTGTGCTCTGCATTTAACCCATCCCAGTGTACACAAACAGCAGTGAACAAACACACCGTGAGCACACGCCCTATACCTCATGGTTAAATCAGCTTAAACCTCTTTAAAATCATACCATCAAAAATCGTATAATCAAAAATAATACCATCATGAGTTAGCTTAAGCAAACTATTCAAACTCAGATCAACGTCAACCTTGTCTTAAAATCTGCAAGGGGGATCTGGAATCAGGATTTGACTTACATTCTTGTTTAAGTGTGAGCTTGTCACTGTGAGGTGCAAATCCATCACATTTATTTACAAAGCTTGCACTATAAAAAGCGGGTGAGCATGATACAGAGATGAACATGTGACTGCTTGTGTATGGGTAAGTGTGTGTCTGACTGTGTCCAAGTGCAGCTGTTGTCTCATTGCTATGCAGTTGGCATCGAGCTCACTAAAATAGGAAGCAATTACACTGTGAACCTGCAGTTAAAGTTTGAGTGGCAGCTGATGTTTAATGCATGTGGGACAGAGCTGCGGGGTTAGAATGGTGCTTCTGAGATCCTACTCTTCTCCTGCGGGACAAAAGCCCATCAGTCCAGCCTGGACACACAATTCAAAAATGTTCAACACGGGTGATACCTGAAAGCCCTACTGCTTCAACAACAGGGCAGACTTTTGATGACGGCATACCTAATACTGGTTATCGTGGAAAGAAGAGAGCTCTTTATCCATTTAAAGAGACTAAATTTTAAACTGTTTTCAGATTTGATTATTTTGTGGTGAAAAAAGAAACATTTTCAGTGTCAGTGTGTGATGTTTGACTATGTGTGGTTACATAAAATTCTCTGGCTCATACACAGCAACATTTAAATTGTTAAACAATTACGCACCACACCTTGTGTAGCTGATGTTTGTTGAGTGTATGCTATTGTTTTTCCTCCGGCTTTTCCGTTTTCATTTATTTTAAGGCTTTTCAATTTTTAAATGCTTTACTGTTTGGTTTTCATAGGTTTTTGCTCATAGTAATTTATCTCACAACGAGGCTTGTGAACATATAAAGTTGAACTTGATGGGGATATAGGTTTTTATTTTAGTGAAATACAAATATATAAAGTACAAGTTGCACTCTGGTTGTAATTGAACAGCACTACACAGTAAATTCTAGAGAGTTAACTCTGTCCTTAGTATTCTATCACATGTCTATTTAGTCAGTCTCTATATAGAGTTTAATTATAGCCTCTCAACTTGTACCTAAAAAGGTATTCAGTTATACTATAGCCCTCTAAAAAAAACATTACAGAACTACACTATAACTCTTTTGATCTTTTGGTCCTTCTTTTTATAAACTTATTTTGAACTTGAACATAAGTTCAGACTTTGATTTTACCTTGAGAAAGAAACATTGAAATTTTTTTCTTTTTTTTCTTGTTTGCGTGTTTCTTTATTTTATTCACAGAGGGACCAAAATCGAGTAGTTTTGCTCTCAGGATTTTACTGTGTAGTGTGAATGTCTACTTATCGTGTTCACATTCGCTGATTATGGCATCATCATTGGAAGGCACAAAAGCATAGTTAGTCTTCTTAACGATAACTGCCTGTACCTTCAATGAGCAGGATAGTTTGCAAAAACTGAGCTGAGAAACAATACTATCTTTACTAAATGTAGAACAACACACACTTATCTGCTTCACAGAAGCTTGGCAAAGCCATATTTGTTGGCAAGCAATACAGGTTTATTCATTTCTCAGTTAATTATTTAACCATGAACGATTTCATGAAGAGATAATATGAGAAAGCGTTACAGAAAAACCTATACCTCATGGTTAAATCAGCTTTCTTTTTATTATTGACAGTCATAATCTTTCCTTTCTTTTGCTAATTGCTTGTATTGAACACCTACTTTTAGCATAGTAGTAAACGATAGAAATCACATTTTACTGAACCTTCCTGAATCATGTATTAAACAAGAGACTAGCATTTTCACACTTTATTATGATATTTGTTGCTTACAATACAGCCAACAGACTGCTTTAGATAAACATATGTTGTTGTGAACACCATTTGCATGTGCTTTGAAAGAGTCTTCTTTACTGCTTTTCTTCATGTTTTATGCAGCCTGCAACATTTTAATTTTTAATGATCCAAACTGAATGAACATCTACCAAACTTGATCTAAATAAAGGTTATGTTTTCTGTTTCACTGTGAAGTTCTCTTGCAGAGTTCAGCTTTCTGAAAATGTAAAAAGATGTGTAGGACTAAAAAATTGCCACAAAGATCTCAATGCTGCAGCCAAGAGCAATATCAAATGAGAAAGTGTTATGGGGAACAGAAGAAGCATGTAACGCATGAGGAAAAGCCATTAGCTTGCTTCTCTCGCGGATGAGTGAGCTGCTGTTTCTCATCAAGCCATTAAGTGTGTTTCTGTTCACAAGTATTTCATGAAGATCAGTGTACTTCTCTTTAACTCTTTTAAGTAGAAGGGCAAAGGAAGGAAACGTTAAAAGCATGTATTTATGTAAACAAGACCTTTTATTTAAAAGTTCAGGTGCATACTTGGAAAAAGATTTCATAGAAATGTTATTGTTTTATAGTCACAAACAAAATCTATCCATCTGTTCAATGTTGCATAAAATATGTACTATTCCACGTAACAATTCTGTACTAGATTTTGGGTATACAGACTAAGTGGATTCTTTAAAGACAAAACAAGACATCTATTAAGATTATTAAACTACAAAATAAACCATTAAATATAAAAAACAAAAACAAATAAAAGCAAGTTATATTTGATTATACACAAATAAACATATGTAACACACAAATTTTTTATATTCTGTTTTGAATTTATGCCATAAAAAATATCATTTATGTTTTATTAAATCCATATTCTCCTATGCATCAAAGCCAGAAAATCCCCAAAATTAATGTTAACTTGGTTAAAAAAAAAACTATAATTTATAATAACTATATATTTTATAGGTATTATATAATTTAGAATGAGTGTGTGGCACACTTGCAGTCTTTTATCATTTTAGTTCCCAACAAAAGCTGCTTTCTTCACGTTTTACTTTACTTTACTTGACCAGTTTTGAACATTAGACATCAGAGAAGTGTCAAGAGACTTAAAAAAAACTGTGTTCTGAGTCTTTTTTATTATTTTGTAGTTGTTGTTTGATGTGCTGTGTTAAAAACTGGCAGAGAAATGTGTATTGGTAATTTTTATGAATGCCTAATGCTGCAAAAGTTACAGAAATCATGACTTGGTAGTCCTCAAAATTCAAAGCATAAAGCATAGATGAGCTCATTTTCCAGATGACAAAAGAAAAGTAATCCAGTTGATAAAAAAAAAAAAAAAATTTACATCTATAAGTAAAGTGGTTCTTTGTAGGTCTGTACTCAGAAGAGCAGTTTATGAATGGCTGCAGCTGTAACTTAAACTAATGTGTTTGTGGCTAAAGTTGAACCTACGCTTTGGAGGTTAGGGTTAGTCTCTCTTTTTTCTGTGCAAATATGCAAGTGTCAGAACTTTGTAGTTGCGCCACCTTTGTTCACACTCACAAAAAAATCCTATTAACTGTGTTTTACTGTTAATTATTAGTACAGTTGTATACTGTAAAATAAGTAAATAACTGGCGATATGGTTGCCAGGAGGGAACTGTAAATTAACTGTGTCTTGTTGAAATGTACAGTTATAGGCTGTTTTTACAACTACACTAGAATGTTACTTCTGATTTCATACAATATCATACATATATTTAAAAATGCCATTTAATAAATATGCCCTTCTAGCCCAAGGACCACCATGTTTAACATCTACAAGTGTAACAAGTGGTGCAGAAAGGATACCCAAATGCGAGGGAGTGATTGACTGATGATTTATTTAATATACACACAAAATAAATCACACGAGAGCCAAACCAAGTAGAGCAAGAACTCAAGATGATAAGGAGAAAGCAAATTTCACCGGGACCAGGACAGTTGTTGGCAACAAACAGTTCATTCCTTAGAATTCCTCTGGGCAGATGGAGCAGAGAGCAACGTGAACAGCTAGTACATAGAGCAAGAAAATGGCACGGTTCTAGCTAGTCTAGTGCAATATTGACAGTATCAATTATAGCTGAGCACTGAGCCTAGGCAGAAGGATTTCTAAAATAGGGAGACTGAGATGAGAAACAGCTGAAGCTCCTCAGCCTGGCTCAGTGCGAGGAAATGAGTTAAGCAACTACAGCTGAACCAAATGAGGAAAAGACTCATTGGGGTGGAATAGCATAGGCAATATTGCCAAATGAGGATAAACAGAAAGACTCTGACATCAAATCAATGCTTTTACATTGTCACTTCTACACTCTTGGAATTCAACAAATCAAACCGTATTGTTTCAGAAAATTTCTGCTTTGTTAAACTTTGAAATGACTGTGTTGGGGGAAAAACATAAGTAGATAAACTCCAAGGTGCATGTGTTTTCAGCTTGATACTGTAGACTGAAGTAGTCATACAAAAAAAGATGGTTGGACCTTCCAGAGCTGAGTGATTACGGGTGTACCTTTACAAAGAAAACCCAAATTAACGTTGACATAAAATTATCGATGAATGCAAGGCAAGCAAAAAAGTAAACGTTCACAATCAAAAATATTAACAATAATACATTTTCAACTCGGGTAATCAGTCCGGTTTGTGATTTGGTGGATCAGATGTCAGAGGGGGAATCAGAAGCTCTCAACTTCTCAGTGGCCATAGTGAAAGAGAACTTCATGAACTCCACCCTCTTATAGAGTCCACAGAGCCAATTATAACAACCACTCTCAGAGGAACACAACTTAGCACACGCATGAGGAAATCCTATGTATGTAGGGAATAAGTTATTCTGCAGTAGACTTGTTGCTATACGGTGATTTTTGTTCTAAAACGTATCCATCTCTAGCAATAATGTATCACTCTCAAACTCTTCATAATATTAGCAAACTGGTTTCACTTTCTCAACGTCTTTAGTTCAAAAAGGAAGTAATTTTAAAACCTGTGAAGAGCAGCGGCTCATCAGGAGGCTTGTGATGATAGACAGGCATTACAATTATCTCCATCCATGATATACTCTTCCATATTCTTTTTGTGACAACCCATCATAACTTTGCCGGTCTACCTCTGCCCAACAACCTGAGGATGATCTCCCTGAAACCATGGTAACCAGATGAGTGAGATTTGACAAGGAAAATAAATGGGCCTCCCTGTGAATTCATGCTTTACAAAGATCCTGAAATACAAACATCTGCATATTTTGAATTTTGGTCTTTATGTCGCTCACAGTAAAGAAACATTTCCATGCTGAGAACGCTCTCAGAAAGTTGGATTTTTAAGACTAATCTGTATTTGTGAGGATTTATGGCACTTAAGTCATTTTATTCAGTCAGAAAAGCTCCCTTTTGAGGGTTTATGTGAGGGGGTGTGCTCAGGATATGCACTCTATAGTCTAGGTAATGGGCTAATAATTAATGTTTGATATAATAATTGAATCTGATCCGTTCCCAGCTGTGCTGCTCTATACAGAGCTGTATAATTACCAACCAAAAAGCCTTGGGGCAGCTTGTGCTTATTTAGAGTGAATGGAGTTCTGTTTGCATGTGAAAAGTGAAGATTAAGCCTTGCTTCCATCCCAGAACTGTTGGCGAGAGCTTGTGTATTTTATTAAGATTAGTCATAAGTTGAGACTATTCGTGTTCAAATGAGAGGACTGTACCCACAGATTGCTTTCTTTTGGATGAAGTGGATTTTCAAGCCCACATTCCAATCTTTGGTTTTAGTCCAGATGTTGAGGATTTGCTCAGATCATGGGATCGACATGTCCAGAGGGTGATTGTAGATCATTTCAATCGCTCCGTTACAGATTTTAAAGATGAACGAAGGAAAAACAGCACTTCATAATTTATTCAGTACCTCCTTAGATAGGACGATGCTCTTATGTGCCAAAAGCAATTACAAGCTCGGAGTAAATTCCTAAGAGAAGCACATTTAAGTGAAGCACACATCATGTTGCTAAAAAAGTGGTACAGCTTTAGAGTTTAAAAACGCTCCGGATTCTTTTCATCTTCTTCTGTCGACCTCGCTGCCAAATGCTTCTTGTGTATAGCGCAGTATGCAAATGCAGTTAATTTTCTCCACTAGAATTAAGCTATGGGATCAAACAATATTGGATATTGTTGATCCCAGGCACACTGTTCAAACACATTCCTATGGTGCCTGAAGAATGAAGTGAAATGGGTTCAATTTAGTTGTAGAATGAGTTTATTTAGAGAGCGTCTGAGTGTGGGACTTTCTTCTGTCCACTCAGACACATTTTTAAGAAAGGCTGGAACGTAAACACAGCTGAATGGCTCTAAGGTTCTTAATGGACTCTCTGAGATCTGATGATTACTGTATATGTGAAGGTTTTAAAACAGTAAAAGGCCAGTGGAAAGAGAATCCATGTTTGATGTCTTCATTAGCTCATGTGGGTGGAATTCAGTGTCAACAAAATATACATCAGCTATATTTACAATTGTGTTGTTGTTAAGAAAACTCATGTTGGGTTTATGAAAAAGATTAATTCACAAGCATCACATGCAGATGTTAACTGTAATTAAGAACTTACTAATCACTGGTCCCGAGACTAAATCCATCTATTCTCTTGTTTGTGCAGTATTCACATTTTAAATCACACTGAGTCTTTTGCTTGTTTTGCTCTTTTCTCTCCGGATATCATGATTTAAAAAAAGATTTAAAGGTGCTTAACTGTTATGTATACACCTTATACTTTTGGAATATTGCATTAATGGTAAGATTCAGTGAGACTGAGTATTTCAGTTTAAAGCTTCAATAATAGTCCTCAACCCAGCTCATAGACTGCTGCGCTTTACAGCAGAGCAAACATATGGCCATCACACAGTGAAGTGCATTTGGAATAATTCATTTCCTGACAAGGTCTGACAGACGGACACACTTTATGGCTTAGGTCCAGTATCACAGCTGAGGTCATCATACATCATGCAGAACATACAACCATTTCAGGGCATATCAAACTAATGACAGCACTTAAAACATCTTTGAAACAAAAAGCTATCATGTGCTCTAGTTTTGTGGCATAGAATTACATGCAATATAATTGTGAGGATTGAAGTATAATTTTTTTCTTTTTAGGGCTGCTACTACTACTACTTTTACTACTACTACTACTACTTCTGCTATTTCTACTCCTAATATTGCTACTACTACGACTATTAATCCCACTAACCCGGGGATTGGAGACCACTGGTTTTAATTTAATTGTATTGTTAGATTTTATGGTAGCTTTGTATATGCTTTTTATCTAAGGCCCAAAACTTTGTGACATGGCTAATTTGCCAGTAAAATGGACTGACAGACGAACATTTGACCTTTACAGTTTGAGTAAATATTCATCCTATGGTGTAAACAAATAAATTCACTTGCACCAAGTTAACTCTTTAGCTGAGTGAACGGAGCACAGTGCTCTCATGTAGACAGTGACACAAAGAAAGACAGGCTCAACCCCATCTCGATAACAAGTGTTCCTCTTGCTCACTTTATAGTGCAAATGGGTGTAATACTCAATGGGGAGGCTGTGTCAAGGGAAATATGCCTCTTCTGTCTCTGTATTATTCATAATCCACAACTCTTCAACCCCAGGCTGAATGTTGCAGCTCACGGCTAAGATATTCAGAAGCTGAAATGAAGCTCAACGGGGGCCACTGCAGAAACAAAGGCCTGGTTGATGAGAACGTACTGATGCACTGCTTATTTCTGATGAATGATTTGTATTGAGTCAGGAGTTATTTCATCAAGCAGGCTTTATAAATTATGTTCAATATGAAGTGAAGGGGACAGGAAGGTAGCTGTTCTAGTGAGTCAGTTATGTCCAGAGAGGACAAAAATGTGTGGCCTTTTTTAGCTGGGTATGCTGAAATTTTCAGTGCAAATGGGTTTTTTCGCACAATGTGGCAAGCTAATATATTTTCTTTGTCTCTGAGAGAAGACACTTGACCTTGTTAGGGGCTGTGTTACCATGGAGATGAATGTTGGGAGGGAATGAAGTTAACCCCAAAAATAAATGTTCAAGTATAGACCAACCAGAATTTACCTTTTTTTTTTAATCTGTAGTTCAATGGATTTTTACTAAATAGTCATGGGAATTTAAGGAAATATGTTATATTTTGATACATTTCAATTATTAGAGTATTTAAATGACCTCTTATACACATCTGTATACACATTTCTGTCTTGTTTTAGCCATTTTATGCGCAATGTGTTAAACTTATTAGCTGTTTTTTTCACTTTCATGAATAAGACTTAATATTGGAGGAAAATGTTTGATTTTTCTGCCATATCTTTGTCCTTGTAAAGGATTTACACACTCTGTTGTCTCTTTTAGTAATAATAAAAAAAATATATATATAATATACATTTTTTATAAATAACATATATATATATATATATATATATATATATATATATATATATATATATATATATATATATATATATATATATATATATATATATATATATATATTAATCAAAGAACTATACATGAGTTTGGTTGCTATGGGTTTTAAACTATTATGGTAATAAACATTGTTTTTCAAGATTTCAAGAAACTTACATTTATGAATTGACTTTCAAATGACATGAAGCCTGGGTTAAACTATACAAGAAGTAACTATTTCTTAAGAATCATGTCTGTCAATGGAAAAACAAACATCCTCTTCAATACTCCTAAAGTGCAAAACTGAAAATATCTTGGCTGATACATTTTTTTATGACAGTGTAACATGATTCAACCATTAGAAGAAAGTACAGTTGTTGAAGGTGATGTTAAAGAGAAAGGTGTCTCTTGTACTCTGATTGGGACACATTTTTTGCTTTCTTCTCAAATAAAGTGAGGCCAAGAATATTTCTCTCTAAGTAAATCTTATAAGAAGTGTATCAAACTAAATTGTCAAGGATCACTTTTAGATAACTAGTCAATAAGCTTGGAGGGAGCTAATATCCTATCCTCCTTTAGAGACAGCTTTTCAGCATCCTTCCACCACCCTCAATAACAATCTCAGCGGAGGAAGGTTCTGAGTTTGGGTCATAATTCCAAACTCGTAGTCGTCCTACAGACATTATGCCAAAAGAATAACTGAAAACTCAAATACATAATTGCTAGCTGAGATTTATATCAAAGATATTTACATAGTACAAAAAAACAGTGCCTAACGTTTGAATGTCTTGCTTTCCCAGGCAATTAACCCACAATCTTGATTATTGGCCTTTATCTTGTCTAGTTTCTTCTTCTTCTTCGTAAGTTTTGTACTGTTTTAAGTTATATGGCTAAAAATAGACTCACTAAATGACTACTAATAATAGTATTTTACATGCACTTAAAATGAAAGCAGAAAAAAAGAAAATACAAAAAATATGCTAAATGCAATTTCAATGTCAGAAAAACATTCTAATAAAGAAACACAGGTACTTTACTGAAAAGGTTTTCAGCCTTGAACAGGTGCATCGATAAACTGACTTTTGAACTAACTAAATCTGAACCAGGCAATAGCTTTCAGAGATTTGACGAATGTCAGTGCTGTAAGCTTTGAATGTCAAGGTTTTTCAGAAACCATGCACAAGTTTGTTCATGTGGAATAGAAATGTTCTTTATATTTGTCCCTTGCGTCCATCTGCTATGTTTTGGCCACACTCTGTCAGTGATCACACAACTCTCATCCATCCCTCCTTCCACACTAATTAGTCTTATGGCGTCTCTGGAACAGACGCTGTGCAATTTGCTAATTACTCTTTTATTTGTTTATTTTGCCTTCACTCACACTTTTCTATTGAATTTATTCTTTCTAATTAAAAGTTTGAAGCATTTGGGAGCAAATAAACTGTTGTTTACTTATGTTTACTCTCCAATCTTGTTAAGCCAAGGTAAATGATCGGGACATTGGGGATCTGTTCTTTCCAACACATCATGCAAAATGAGTTGCTTTGAAAAAAAGGTGCAAATTGGGTTTGCAAGAAACTGAGCATCTCTAAAGCATCGACGTGGTTTTGGGGTTGAGTTGCTTTACCCTCCTTATTGCCAGCTGGAACCTTTCACCTTGTACTGTCTTGCCCTTAAATGCATGATAATTGACCTTGACTACTATTTTCACCCTGAAAAAACATTCAACCATTTTTCACAAAAGAGTCATTGAATATCCACAGGGCAGTCTCCATTTTAAATTTTCAAGGAGAACATTGCTGACCATCACACACACATGCACACGCATGCTGCAAATCCATGACGTTAACTGATAAATGTTTTGTCAGGTTTATATTGTTATTTAAGTCATCTTCATTGTTTACTGATGTTGAACAATAAAGCAACTGAACTAACTGACAGACAGGCGTCCAATCACAGCTGTGTTCCGGGGAAAGGAGTGTCCAATCTTTGACAATAATCAAACTCACCCGAGCACACAATACTGGATTGAGTGAGCAAGGAGAGAGAGAAAGGAATCACAAGAGCACATACAGACTGCCCTCGTTCACAAGAGTCTGTGCGTGCCCTCCCAGGTGAAATGAGTTTGAGTAAAAAAAAAAAAGCTTATGGATTGCATTTTTGCTTGCACGGTTCAGTTTTCTGCTCACATGAATCTTGTTATCGTGCATATGAATATAATATTTACATGCTCAAAATATAGCTACATTTTTACCTACACAATCTTTTTTTTTTTTTCGTTGTGTTATTACATCCTAGTGCCATCACAACTCCACCCCCTTAGGTCTAAGTGCATGATTTGTGTGTTTGTTTATTGAGGGAAGATTTAGGTTGAGGTCACATTTTAAAAACTAAAAGGTAAATTTGATTTTCAGAACTTTGAAAGTAAAATCTGAAACCACAAAAGTACAACTACTTATCCTCAGCTTTAAACAAAATGGTACGATTTCCTTGACTCCTTGTTAGCACAACGAGGACAACAATAAGATGATATGAAGCTCCATTTCCAAAAAATTAAAAAGCAATTGTTATATATTCTCTGTTGTGTAAATAATCACTTATAGAAGCACTATTGGCAACTCACCGCCACACGCCTTATCATTTATAAGATTCTGTCTTTAGTCATTAGACTCAATGTCAGATGTGGGTTGTAAATAGTTACATTTACTTAGCTACATTTACTTGATTGCTTAACGAGTACATTTTTGTTGAAGTATCTGTACTTTTACTTAGTAACATCTGAGTACCATGTTAGTTACATTTTATCTATGTTCCTCTTTGACTAATATCTTGGAAATAAACGTTATTTATTAAGCTATTTTGATGTTATCAAGTCTTTTGAAATGTTGAAGAGGCTAATGCAAGAGAGTTTTTACTTTTAAAAATGCTAAACTATGCAAAGCTTTATATTGTAGTGCATGCTCTGTGGACCAAATGTGATTGAGATCAAGACATCAAGCTTCAACCTTACAAAACACGTGGCATTGACATAATTTGAATCATATCAGTGTTTGACATTTCTCTGGTTACTTAGGAGTGCTTTGGTCATGATGCCAAAATTGAAACCGTTTATGCTTTCCCATACTCTCGATCTGTTGGCTGTTCAGCAATCAAGAAAGGAAAAATCCAGTATGTTAATTATATATACAAAATGAACATATTTTTAAAGTTTTATAAATCATTTTCATATAATTTATCAATTAGCAGCACTTCTATCACTTGAGTAGACCAACAAAAAGAAATCAGTTCATTGTAAGAGAATCTTCTTGGTTGGATTGTTTTGCTAATAATATACTTTTGAGGAGACATAGCTAGATGTCCTTCTAATAGTTTGACGATTAAAATTTTTGTTTTGTATTGTGTAGATCAGAAGTGACTAGTAACTATCTGCTTGAGTACTTTTTTATTCAATACTGCTTTACTCTTACTAAAGTACATTTCTTGGTAGTACGCTTACTTGAGTAAATATTTTCCCACATACTTTTACTTGAGTGCATTTTTTCTCGATTCTCTATCCATCTATGCTCACTGTCTAAAATAGTTGTGACCAGAAACTAAAAGTTTATACTCAGATTATCTCTGGTGTCATGTGTCGAGCTGTTAAAATACAATCAACAATATTTGCATCATCTGTGATTGCTCATTGTGTTTCGAGTGTTTTTTGTACTCACCTGTTTGCAGTAGGCTTGTCTCATTCACAAGAATATTCTCAGTAAAAGTAACCCATTTTTGCTTTTATTCCTTGACTGAAATCAACATAATGAATGGCATCTCAAAAAAGTTTTTGATCGTTTTGTTTAGCTTTAAGGGAGGACAATTTCTGCAGTATTGTTTGCTTCTTTTGGGGAAGATTAGGTTGTCAGCCATTTGATGTGAGTTCTACGGGAATACATTGAAACACTGCGGAATGGAGTGGAAGAGACTAGAGACCTAACCTGACAGGTAATCTGAGGAAACAAGGCTGATATTTTCTCTTTGGCACTGCATCCAAGTCCTGAGCTTTCCAACTGCTCACTGCCGCTCAATATTTCTCATTTAGGGAGGTGCTGACTCTGTCGGAATCAGAGTTGTGCTTCACTCGTGCCTCTGGGCAGGTCTGTGGGCTAAAGGAGGTGCCGGTGGAAGGTCAGATATTAGTCACCCTGAGGACAGATCCACTCCATCAGTAGCTAGCAGTACAACAGGCTAGCAGCTCGTAGCTGGTACAAAGTCTGGCCCTTAAAGATTTGAAAGTAGAGAAGCAGCAGGGAAAGTGTAAAGTCACTGGCTTGATCTGCGCCATACTTTTCGAAATGACAGGTTTTATGTAGTTTTCACTTTGAGCAGATACATCGCTGATGAAAGCACTGCTACCACATGGTCTAAAAGGTATTGGATTAAAGGAGCAGCTAATATAAGTTGACTGACCTTTTCAGGAGTAAAATATCTTCTATTAACTGCTTTTGTAAGTGGCATACAGACAAATTATATGTATAAAAAGCAACCCTTGTAATCTTTCAGACATGCTTTTAGCTTGAAATGGTTCCAAGCTAAAGGTCATGCAGCAATATAAATTTGTTAGGTTTGTTGAAAATCTTCAGACTTCTCACAACTAGCTGCAAAAAGTTAAAAGTCTTAGTTGCAATATTCTTTCAGGGAAATGCATGAAACTTCAAATCATTGTGTGCATATTAATTCTGCCTAGTTTAAAATAAATAATATAACCTACACATTCAATAGAGAAAATACAAAAAAAAAGAAAGTTTTCCGCTTAAATGTATTAATAAAAATACTGATATTTGCTATAGTTTTTTTTTTTACACAAAATACAACAAATGTGAAAGGTTTTCTTTAATTACAGTCAATACTGCACTGACTTTTAAAATGTTTTAAATTGAGAATTAATGTATATAAAATCTATCTATAAAACAGTGGTTTTATTATGTCCAAAAATTGGAACACACTTGATGTTTTAATGACAAGTAACACCATTTTTTACATAAAATACATATAGTTTTAAATTATAAAAAATAAAAAAGCTCATCTTGTAACAAGCAGTCAAGAGGGTGTGACTGGGAGCTCATCAGAGGAATGAGCAAAACCTGATATCCTTGCTACTGTATATGAGTTGAAGTTGTGAAGCTTAAAGGGATTAAAGACAATGAAAAAGACAACAAAACTGTTTAAAGAAAAAAATGCTAAACAGTACCAAAAATACAAAATAAGTAGTGGGAAGAAGAGCAAAAACATTACATTCGAGCAGAAGAGGATACATTGAATATACTAGATTAAGATGGAACCCACATGTCTTAATACTAAACTCAAAATAATAGGTTAAGATATGGATCATTCAGCTTCTGCCAAACATATGAAGATGGTGTGCACATACTTTTTAACTGTAAAAATTATACTCAGCACCGACAACAAGAGAGAGAAAGGGAGGAGGAAAACTAAACCTATAACATCCTGTGAGAAGATGGAATGCTAAGGGACAGAACTGAATAATCAATAACTTTTCTTAATGATTCGGTACTTATAGCAAGAATATAACAAATGTGTCAGAAATTAGTTTGATTTGTGATGTAATGTTCAAGTAATTGTAATTATATGTAATTAGATTGACTGCCTAGTCACTTTACACACTCATGTACAGATGGCAATATGCACATAAAAGATGTAGCACTCCATAAAAAAATAATAAGAATGAGAAGTTGCAATGCTTGGATCACAAGCCAAGTTCATTAGATGAAATTAGCTGGAATGAATGTCATCAAAGAATCATATGTAACCAGAGTAGCTGAAAAACTCATCTGCCACTCAAGAGAACACACCCTTAATAATGCATAACTTTAAGCCTTAATATATCTTAAAAAATAAACAAATATAATAATTCACCACATTTGATTGTAAATTTTTTTTTTTCATTTGAATCCACAAATCTAATAGACAGAAAGTTGCGCAGTTTTAACCTGAGAACCTGCTCACTTTTGGAGAATCAAGAGTTTCAGGCAAATTAAGAGTAAACGGTTGCTGCTTGCTATAGATTGGCTTAGAATTGAGTTTCTACTTGGCTTAGGTACCATTTAACATCTAGCTCTTTACATGATACAAACAAAAAAAATTAATTGTATGTCCAAGATCTTCAATTCAGCTTCTCAAAAAGTGATTAAGTGTGTCTTCTGGCGTTTGTGGATTGTTTTCCAGGGATCTGGAAATGTGGAAATGTTGGTTCATGCATATTCATGCCCAGGTTTAGGGGAATGTCCATAACTTGATAATCTGAGTTTGTTATTTTGGTAAGTCGTTTTTTTTTTTAAATCAGCTGATTTTGCATCTAGTTCTGTTACATAAATCTAACACCATGTGTCTTCATTCTCATTTATTGTAAAACATTTTTTACTTTTGGATCTTTAAAACATTGTGTTACTTTAAAAGTCATGACAATAATATCAAAAGTAATTTAATATAATTATCAAATTTGACAAAAAACTGATAATTCAGAATGAGTCAGTTTAATTTCTTGAGCTTTGCTGGGTAAGTAAATAATATAACATGAATTTCATATTCAATGAATATTAATTCCATATTCAAATCTTAGTTTGAGAAATCTTAGTTTTTGTTCTGATAAAATATGAGAAAGGCAGAAAATGTGAGGAATTGTTGAGCAAACTAAAAATATTTGTTCATGCCACATTATTATGTCACAAAATAATATTTTATTTGTATTGGTTGATATTTTCAGTGAGAGTAATAAAGAAGAGACCAACATCAAATAGTCAAAACCTACACACCCTGTCTTTGTCTACCACCCATCTGAGCATCTGGGCTGATTCAAACTGAAAAAAAAAGATCTCGCAAACAAGAGAATGGCAAGTGATGAATTGTGTTAATGATGGATGAATAGCAGGGGATCATTCTTCAGTGTTTACAGCAGGTTTAACCCCAGGGCCTCAGACTGAGCCTTGGACTAATCCCAGATCACACAGCAGCGCTCTTTACTCTCAAGTACCCTGTACATGCAAAAACCATCACTCAAACACAACCATACATTACATTTCAGACCCAACCTTCAACCTCTGACAGGACACAAACAAAGCATACAAATGTGCTGTGAATCCTGTTCACCTAAAGCCTCTATATTCTTTAACTCTCACCTCTTACTTTTTCACAAGGGGAAAAACCAGTGAGGGATGAGGAACACATGGACGGAATGTGGTAAATTATTCCAGCACTTGATGGAAATGCATTTGCTTCAAGTGCTGAGGGGAACGCGGAGAGACGGCAATAAAACACATTTGGAGAATTTTTCATTTTCAGGGGAGCGATTGTCTCCCTGAGGGCACCGCCACACACGCACACAGTGAAGCAGGACTGCAGGAATAAAGCTTTTCACTATTCTTTATTGTATGTAGGGATACTAGAAGGGAAATTTGTGCCCTGTTATTTGACAAAGTCATTTTGCTTTAACGTCCAGGAAATACACCTCTCAGCTATCGTGGTGTTATTGTCAGTGATGGGAATGTGTGCAATTTCAGATTGGAGAAAAAGTAGAAACATTGTAATTTTGTTGCTTGTATATAACTTAGGTTAAGGCACATTTTTGTCAATCTGAACATGCTGTTAAGTTCAAGCATGTGAAAAGCCTAAACCTTCCCTCATTTGAATACATCCAAGTGAGGTAAAATGAAAATTTTTTCTTTTATTTTCAAGTTTATGAGTTCACACAAACACTGTCGGGTCTAGTGAACAAGCAAATGACCACATATTACAAACTATGTTTATGAATGGATTTTGACCTAATGATGTGGATACATTGTAAACACATGCAAACACACGCACCTCGCATGCACACGAGCACACCCACGCACGCATGCACACACACACAATGCACACAAAAATTTGAAAAAGACACTCACTTAAGGTGAAAAAGCATCCAATATGTTTCAAGACGAGTTATATCAATATTCAGGCTATACTGTAACTGCTAACTTAAAAAAGGTAAAAAAAATAGAGAGTGGTACAACAAAATGCTTTACTGTGATAATATAGTTATTCTCCTTGATGACTGATAGACACAATAATAATAGTTACATTACAACATTCATCAGTTTTGACCTAACCTATATGTTCAAAGATGCTACCGTCGCCACTTTCAAACCATTTGTACAAACCTACCTTGACGGTTTTTTCCAATTCACACTCACTCAGAGACAGCGATTCACAGCTCAGCGAGGCAAATCTTTCCCTGATTGAGATTCTCACCTTCAGTGAAGTAACTCCCACAGCAATTCACAAGTTACATTATGTAATGTGTGATATTGCTCCAGGATATCTAAAACGATAAAAAATAAATGTAGCTATACAAATTTAGCCCATCGTCACTTTAATCAGCAAAAAGTGATGCTGTATCAGAAAAATCAGATGAATACAAAAAACATCAAGCAATCTGTTTTGCATTAGCTAATAGGCAGCTAGTTATCACCATAAATGTATCAAGAGGAAGACAGCATTTATGGGTTCATGTATTTGGCTAAGAATTACATTTCTACCATAGGGTTACAGTCTGTGATCATAAATCATACTCTACTGTTGTCAGGTTCTTTTTCTGTCATGTTTTTATATTATTTTAGTACTTACATCTTACATTTACTCAATTATTGATTTATCTAATAATGTGTAGTTGTTCAAAAGTTGTCAAAACAACTGTTTTTGTCACTTCTGGTTGTGTTTTCCCTGCACTCTAAAAATAATGTGGGAGAAATAATGGAGAAACTACTGGCAGAGAGCTGTGGGGAAAATTTTAGTTTTTCCTCTACTTTTTCATATATTCAGAGGATGACCAGTCAGATTGTCTCAGATTGCCAAGAGAGCCTACCACATTGCCATGTATGGGAGACACAGCATTGAAAATGGCATTTAATTGTTCATTTTCATTCATTAATGATGACTTATCATTCATTCTTAAAAAGTTAATAAATTAATCAATCTTACAGCGTCTCTCACATGAGAGTCAAACGCGTTACCTTAATCGCCACTACAATAGGTAACGTCACCGAAGGATATTCTCTCATTTGTAGATAATGGTATCAACATTATTTCAGGGATATTTAGATGAAAAAACATGAACATATAAAAACATTGATGATTAGCTAACTTGAGACATATAAAGAAGTAATGTTAATTTTAATAAACTTTTTAAGACTTAAGTAACCTAGTTGACTTTGATCATTTATGAGGTGAAGGCACCACACAGTGGCAATGAAGCGTTATGATTACCTTGATGCAGGAGCCGCAACCATAAAGGTGCCGCGGCGGTCATTTTCATTGGTTACTATCTATATATGCCATATTTCCAAACATATGTCAATATATTTCCATACATTGAAAGCTAAAAATAAACTGAAATCTCTTGTATGTTTACTGAACATGTATTAATTATTGTTGTATTTTTTCGGTATCATTCCATATTATTATTTTATTTCCATATTTTATTATGTTGCAGGAAAATTATAACCAAGGTTTAAAAACTTGGTTTATAATAAAAACTAAAAACCATAGGTGGAATTTAAACTCTGAACTTGCGAGATCTAGTCCTGTGCATCTCACTAGTTACTGCCATCATTACCCAGAGTACTCTCATCAGCTAAAGATATCGACTCTTCATTTACTTGCCTTAAATCCAAACTAAACCCCCAAACCATTGTTCAGAAACCTTTATACAGTATTCCCTCATCCCCCTGCACCCAGTGTCCTACCTTGTCTATACCTCAATAATGTCAACCTGAAGCCCAATTTATGGTCAATTTATGGTACCATTTCTTATCGTAATAACTGAGCACCTAGCCTGAAAGGCCAGAGCATTTATACCAAACATCCTGATAACTGAGCATATTTTCTTGAAGATGGACCTTATAAGTCTAAAAAAATGTAAGATTATTGTTTATCTAAACGTATTCAATGGATCATCCAGTGATGGTCCGTCTCTGCATTTTGCTCAGAAATACATGTGATGTGCCTCACTGACCAATCAAACATATTTTAGAGGTTACAATTTAGAAAAAAAAATGTTTGTCAAGCGTTGTTCAGGCTTCTGAAGGGGTTGTGCGGAAGGAGAGCTGCAGTCAATGTGCAGCCTCTATATTTGAACATAGTCTGTGTAAGTGACACTTACTTCAATGCCTGCCTGATCTATTTATTATAGTTGATCCTCTCAATTTCCTCACTGCTGTTCTTCCTGCTCGACATCATAACTGTAAACATAACTGATGAATACTCAAGTATAATAAAAGCACAAGACATGCTATTCCAGACAAACGAAATAATTTCTACATTGATAACATTTGTTTAATCTTTCATTATTGTACACTGCAAAAAATGAATTTTAAGCAAAGCTGAAAATGCTTAAAATTAGATTGAAAATCTTGATTTTCTTATTTTAGGAAGAATTTTCTAATTTAATCCTTCTTGGTATTACTTAGATTACTTTTCTTATTTTGAGAAAATAAAACTTATATTTTCTTGAGGAGAAAAAAAATCTTATTCTGGTCATTTATTTTCTTGAATTAAGAAACTATGTGAAACAAGTTGCCGATTTTGCCACTGATCTTAAAACAAGAATCTTAAAACAAGAATTTTTGACTCAACATATTCTTATATCAAGAATGTTATTGATATTTTATTTTAAGAAATCAATATTAAATACTGGTAAAATCATGCATCTTGGAACAAGAAAAAAAATCTTAAATCTAGTTTTAGTCTAGATCAAGTGAAGGTAAGAACATTTGATTTCTTGAAATAAGACTCAAATGTTTGTAAAAAAAAAATAAGAAAAAGGATCTACACCGTTAATAACTCATCAATACCCCAAACCTTAATACCCCATCCAGTTGTGTTCTAACTTTGATGAAAAAAAGAAAAAAAATCTCAAATAAAGTTAAACTCTTCCTAGATCAAGCAAAAGATTCTGCTAATGGGGTAAGCAAATTTGAGTTGGCAAGATCTCTTAAAATTAGCAAAAACTTCTAGCTGGTTACATAAGCTGTTGGATCTTAAAAAAAATACAAAAACTCTCAAAACAAGTCTTTACAAGCTGTAAAAATGCATTGAAACTAGAATATTCCAACTTGTTTCTAGTCACTAGTGGTCTAGAATATTTTCTACTTTTAGTTTTATATAGCTTATCAGAACCAAAATAGTTTGTCAGCACTGATAGTGTAGCGGTCAGAGCGCTGACATGTGGACCTGAAACCTCTGGTGACGGGGTTTGAATCCAGCCTGGGTCCTTCGCTGATCTTCTCCCCAGAGCTCTACTAAGTGTTCTACTTCTCTCCTATCTGAACTGTTCTATCTGAAAATACATCAATAGGCCTAAATAATATAATTTTTTAAAATTAAAATTGTAAGCTAGAATTTCTAGTTTTAAAAACACATATTCTACTTTAAGAACTAAAATTAAGCACAAACTTTCTTAATTTAAGGTCGTATGCACTTATTTTAATACAAAATTTTCTAAGTTAGTCTTAAATAAAAGAGAAAACATCCTAGTTTCAAGACAGATTGTCTAGTTTTAAGACAACTAGAGACTAGTTCTAGTTTCTAGTATTCTAGTTTCAGTGCAGTTTTACAACTTGTAAAGTCTTGTTTTGAGAGTTTTTGTCTATTTATCAGCTAGAATTTTTTTCTAATTTTATGAAATTTTGACAAGTCAAATTTGCTTACCCATTTGGCAGATTTTTTTGCTTGATATAGGAAGAGATTAACTTTATTTGAGGTTTTTTTTCTTGTTCCAAGAGTGCATTTTTTACAGTGTATGTGTCATGACAGCTGGGATCAAGGATTCAACAGCGATAAAGTTTTGCCAACTTTTCCTCAGTGAACGCACATAAAACCAAAAAAAACGTCTTACTTCAATTTTATTTCACCAATCCAGACACCAATGAAGTGGTCCACAGTTTATTGCTCAGGACTATCTCAATCTTTAGCTTTCTATGTACTGTACAGGTTCATTCACATTTTGTGTCTTCATCTCTTGAAAACAATTTTGAAGTATCACACAATGTATCAAATATGTCATTGTTGTATTTGCACTCTCCTCCATTCTTTTTTATCTGTGTCATGACATATGTTTGCGTTATATTTTACTCTTTATTAGAACAACATTGCTTTTATCTAATTGTTTTTACATTTCTTTCAATAAATACTGTATTTGTACATTTAAGGTCTTATGGGAAATCTATATGGTATGTGACTATAATAGACACAGACTGACAGTTGTAGATGTCATGGCTTTCAGTCCACGGAATGCTAGAGATGTAGAAGTGTGTAAGAATAGCTTTGATCTTGTCTGGTGACAGAATGTGTTTGTTAAAAAGCTGAGTACATGGTTCTGTTTTCTTGCCCTGTCAGCTATACACACACAAAATACTGCACATATATCAATGATTTATTGTATACATACATACAATTTTCCATTGCAAAGGTTTCTATTGGATGTGCACCATCTAAAAGTAAAAAGACAGAAAGCTATAGAAATAATCTAAAACAGAAGCATTTGATTTTCTATATTCTAAGAATGAGTTAAATATGAAATGCACTGTACAATAAAGATAGATTTACAGCAAATGTGTTTAAATATTTGACAGAAAATGTATGCATTGTTGTAAAAAAACAAAGGAATGTATGTTTGTACTAAAATTAAATAATATAAATGTTGAGGCAGACATTACATTACACTTCCTTTACAAATTTTTATCTTTGAAATGAATTAGAGCCCAGACTGAAAGAAAGACCTTTTTGTCCAACATCGGTATATGACCTTACAAACATGATTCTGAAAGAGTGTACAGTTTTTTTTTATAGTGGACACTCCCAAGCCTTGTGATCAGTCTTTCCAGAAAAAAACTGAAGCTGCAAAAGAAAATCACTTCAAAAGTAGACATTTTGTTGTAAGGCCCTTTGGTATTTCTACATTACATGGTCACGTCCTCCCATGTAAATCTGCTGTGCCCCAGTAAAATGCTACAGTGCAATTTTATTTACATTTTTTGCTAACATATTTAAATAGTTGGTGGTTAGCTTATCCTGTGAAATAACGACATATTTAAAAATATTTGTATTTTAGTGATCATTGATGTTATGTGTTTTCTTACATCCGTTTGCATTTAACATCTAAATATTTGGTCTCAAAAACTCATTTACGTCATTTTAAATAAACTGTGATTAATCATGATTAACATAAATGTAATGAAAATGTACATACATTAATGTTTTTGGCTCAATCCCAAGGGTACAAATCTAAAGAAACATAACAAAAGCAATTGACTTTCCATCAGTCCAGATTACTCTTGCACCCAGAAAGACCTTGAAACCCACTGTAAATCTCTATTAGCTGAATTAGAAGATAATAATACACTTATGTTGTTATTTTATGTAATGCATATTGTATTTAACTTTTGCAACAGAAGGCCTAGTTTTAATCAAATCAAGATGTTTTTATTTTAGAGGCTGAACACACATGTGTAAAAACTTTTTTTTTTTAACTAGCCAACAATTCTACAGTTAATTAATTTAAAACTTGGCTGTAAACTCATGACCACACACAAAAACAGTTTCTTGTCTAATATAATTCTCTTTCAGACACAGCGATTATAACTCTGAGCTCAAGTACCTTGGTGGTCCTGGGGCGACCCTTATCTAAGTAAAATTTTCCAACAACTTCTTAACATTCTGTGAAAGTCACAGCAGAGGAAGTAAGCTAAAATTAAACCAAAGCAGTCAAAGTTCAGAGATTATTTCTCCTCTAGCTAAAGTACACCCATACACACACACGCACACACACATACCAGTCTAAAAATCATGGCCATTACATCTCACCTTTGCTCATTCTCCAAATACACTTTCACAGCCTGCTTTTTAAGTGGGCTCCAGTCTGTTTTGCTTTTCTCTGGCATTCACTGTTGTTTGTGTATTCTTCCTTCTTTCTCATTGCATTAGAACTGTGATGGATTTCCCCATCTTCTAAACAGAGTCTGACGCCACCTTGTCTTGAGCCCTGTATCTGCCTTTCAAAGATAATTTTGTTTGAGTCCTAATTTTTATGAAAAATGACAATGTTGCATTTTCAAAACATACAGTTTCAACAGAGTAATGTTTCAATTGTGGAAGGAGGCCAGGAACTTGTGTACGCTTGATCTCAAAAACAAAAGTGTGCAATGCAAGTTTTCAACTTCGTTAATTTATAAAAGATACGTAAATGCTGATTAATTCATTTTGGAAAACTTTGTATAAGTTTTGTCAAATGACAGTAATCACATTTGCATTTAACATTACATTTGGCGAATTAGATTTGAACTAATAAATTTGACAAATGCAAACAAAAAAAACTTGCATTTATTGCTTTTTGTTATTTGAGGCATATCAAGATGAACATATTTTGCACAACTGCGGTGGAAACATTTTTTTAGGAGTCATGTGACCTACTGCTCAGCGTCCTCATTGGACAAAGTGATGTACCTCCTCACAGGCACTACAAAATGTCCTATAACATCACACAGCTCATCAAAAGTTGAACATGTCATCCGGAATTGTTGAATCCATGGCTCCACTGTAAAATCACAAACCACTCGTTCCCAAAATCGCTTCATCCAAAGCTGTTCCTATGGATAAGGCCTTGCTGCTCCATTGCCTGAGTAAGACACCAATGTCTCCTTTGACACGTGATGATGAGCACTAATGCCTTGAAATGTGAAAATGTCTGCTGTAAATCTTTTGAGTGAGTTGGTTTTTAATCGCATAATTATGTTTTAATGGAAACAGAGAAATTGCAAAATGTAGTTATTTTGTAAACCAGAGTAACATTAGCCTGTATAAGTTGAATGAGTTGAGTGTTAGAGATGTAGGAATCCGTCATCAAAGGGCAATTGGATAATTTGACCAGACAACGAGAAGGCACAGAGGGCACAAGGAGAGACCAGTAGATGCTTATACAGCAAAACAGCACACTTCCATAGTGATGAGGGGAACTGTAGACTATAGACTATAAAGACTATAAAGAGTGACTGGCTTGTTGAGGCTTAAACACACATAGAATTGGGGATCCAGAGCTGATTTCAATGTAGATGATGAGGAAAGGGTTAATTAACCGTTGGGTTGGAGGACTGTATGTGCAATATTGAGTACGTTTTAATGCCCCCTCTCTTCTCCTTACCCCTATTATGCTTGTGTGCCCTAGATTGTGTTTAAGTATCAAATAATTTTAGAAAAAAAAACTGTATCATGTTACAGTATGAAAACATAACTTCGCATAAAAGCTCTATGCTGTTTGTATTAACAGGATGCCTGGTGCCATGCATCCTGTACAGCACCCACACACTGATGACAACAGACATGATGGCTTCAGAACTATGATGGCTTGGGAACAGCAAAATTGTAAAAAGTAATTTTTTTTAGATAGTTAGGTTTAATATTTTATGCTGAATGAAAACAAATGATTAATTACAAACAACTGAAACAATTATTATTATGGAATTAACCTAACCTCAACCTAACCTAAAAGTCATAAAATAGAAATATTGGTAACACTTTAGTGTAAGGATTTAAGCGTGAATGAACTTTAACATGCTCGCAACTAAAAGTTAGTTAAGTACTAATAAACTTTTAATTAAAACTCAATTCAGTCTATGGTCACACATTAGCTCAGCATAAAAAATAATCACCATTGCAGTATAGTTATGGTAGTTAAGGCATTATTATTAGCTTATTTTTCTCAGTTAATGTCAATTTACTCAGGAACTGTGATTATTACTGCATATGTTGTGTATTATGAATGCAAATGTAAACTTCAACATAAAGTACTATGAACATAAGAATGCATTAACAGGGAATGTGGTAGGCCTAACTGATTTATAATGCTTAGCTAGAACTTGATTATCAATGACCTATCAATTTGTTTAAATGACAAGCAATACCATTATGCAAAATTAATGTTTAATTGGGGACACAGTTAATTCTACATGAATAGAGTATTCATTCTTAACCCCCTAAATTGGGAATAAATTAAGGTTTGGTTAATGCTTAAGTATATTGATTTAGCTGACCTAGTGTCTTACTAGATGCTCAATCAATCATTAATGAATGCATTGTTAGTACTGAACTAACTCTTAGTTCTGAATCAGTGAAGCATCCTTATGCTAAGCTAATTCATTATTCTCACTCTTAAACTAAAGGGTTAATACTTCCTTTTTTTCATATGATTTAAATTTCACTGGTTGTGATTCTTATACATTCTAATTATGAATTGTCATAATGTAAGTTTCTGACGGTGATGAAGCACAGGGAGACCAGGATCAAAACTCTTGTAAACTTCATAGTTTATTTATGCAAAAGCTGGATGGATGGATGTACAAGTTGTGATGAAAACCCCCCCAACAATGCTCAGTATCAGCCTTTAAAATTTTGCTTTCACAGCATTAACAGCTCTGTCATGAGCCTTGCTTTTTCTCCAATTGTCTGGAGCCAACAAGCTTAAATAGGCTGAAATCCCTACAAATAAATCTGGTGAAACCATTTTAAATAACAATAAGGATATAGTTAAACAAACAATAGTTGAAAAAAAAAACGTAAACATGATTTGAAGCAAATTAATATCATATAGACTTAAACATTTAACAAGAATACTTTAAAGACATTAAATCATACCATAGTTAACTTAATGTATTGCCAAAACTTAACCAAACATAATAGTGTGACACACACCCGGAGCAGTGGTCAGCCATGGCTGCGGCGCCCGGGGAGCAGTCGGGAAACTGATGCCTTGCTCGAGGGCACCACAGCTGTGGTTGTTGAAGTTGGGAGAGCAAGTGTTTCATCACTCACACCACCTTCAAATCAGGATCTGGGAACCCAACCAACGACCTTCCAAGTCGACCTTCTTTTCCACAATGCTACAAATGCCTTTAGAACCCTATATCATAAAGGGTGTCTTCCTGGCCCCGCCCCTTTTGACTTCCGGCTGTTGTTAGACAGGTTTTAAATTACTTGGTGATGATGTTACACTCTTCATGGTCACATGGATCATATTTTTGGAAGCAAAATATGTTCTTTTAGGTTTATAGCATATATGTTAGGACTTGCTGAGGTTTTAAGGGGTTATGATCCTCTATGAGATTTTGATTAAATAATTTTGTCCTTCGCTAATTTGAGCTGGCACTCCTGTTTCAGAGGCCCTGCTAAATAAAATTTTTTAAATCATCACAGAGATTGAGGATCTCAGTTTAACTGCTCTATTTTAAATACTGTGTGCAAGGTACCTTTTTTGGTTGATTTCATAAGACAACTAATTTGTCGTTTTTCTAGTCAATTACTATGTTATATCAGCAATTCTTCTCCACACTGCATTCACTGGTTATCGTTGATACTAAGGTGCCCTTTTCCATTATTGTCAAGGCCTTATATACAGTATAAAGTGTTACTGAAAATCTTGAATATTTACTGTCATTATATTCTGTATGTGTTTGAAACAAAATGTACAAGCCACTAGTTTATTTTCAGTGTTTGCATTTTATGTCTTCTTTGATTAACCTGAAAATAGTACAAATGATATGCCTTGTTTAACATCATGTGTAGAAATTCTTTGTCTATGCTATGTTTAGATCGACAATTTCAACATCAATTCCCTAAGAGTGTTTTGTTCAAGCCTAAAGATTTGGAAAACAGCTCAAGGTGGCTAAATGGAGATTAATCTCTTGACCTACATTCACCAGCTGAATATCAAGCGTTAAAAAAACTCACTGGAGACCCTTAAGCATCCCTCTCACTGCAGTCAGATTTGAAGTAGTGTCCGCTGCGGTACATTAGTATGCTCCCTATAGGCATGCGCTTATGATGAGACACCAAACATGACCTCAGCACTCCCTGAAGCTTTCCTGTACCGGTCTCATTAAACTTCATATGAATGTTATTTAACTCCCATTACACTGGTTGCAGGCTCTGAGACATTCATTCAAATGACGAGAAGAACATTTTCATCTTGCATGTACACTCAAACACCCATTTATTTTCTTTACTTGTGATTGTCAGGTAACTGGTTCTGCTGGAATCTGTCTCCACATCCCTTTTGGAAAAAAATGTATAGACTGTGAGAAGCTTTAGTCTATTCATTTCAGTCCTAACCATGTATTTTTGTGTTATATTAAATGAATGAATGAATTAATCAATCAATCTAAACAGTTAACCAAATATTGTTTTTTAATGTGTCACAGCACTTTTTCTGTGTAAAAACCAGTTGTTCTAAATGTAGTTGATTCTAAACAGCAATTTGGGTGACCGGTTGTAAACACCATAAATGTCTCTACACACCTCTCCGAACTGAGATTCGCACAATTTTACAAACTTGTTTTTAATGTTGCTGCCATGATGCTCCTATTCCTTTGGATGGCGCTCATGGGTAGTGTCTTGTCATTTGTGAAAAGAAAAAATCGGACTCATTAGTAACAACTCTTTTCGTGGGAGTGAATTGTTTTATTTGGTCCATGTGGATTACACTGTAAATAATCAGAAGAAACAGGTGAGCAAGTTAATTTACTCAGATTTTTATTTTATTTATCCCTTTATTTTAAAGGTCTTTGTCGTAACAGTTTACAAGTACTGTATAAGATTTTTGTTCGAAATGAACAATATAAATTAATTGTTCACATGAATATTTGTTTTAAATGAACAAGAGTCTAAAGAAGGAAGCCAAAATGAATAATACTTCACTTCTCGGGGGTCAACAGCCACACACCCGGCCGTTTTACAATATTTCTGGGCTTTGTCGAACAACTTCTGATGACTGGACACTGGCAAGACAATCTTCTGAATGCTCAAATTCCCCTCATTTGTGATTTTATCATTGGCTTTTAATAATGTTGTTTTTCGTCACTGTTTCCTGTCGTGAAGTCAAGGTGATATTGTCATCCAGCTGCTCTTTTATGTCCCACTCACGTCATCAAAACAGGCGTGTAGATACCTTTACACTGGTGCAAAATTGTATCATAAAGGTTCCCCTTTTATTATGAGCCAAAGAATCAGAATTAGATTACATTCTCCATAGAGACCAGTCTTAAAAACTAACTTTTGTTTTATTATGATAATGTAACTTTATGGATACATTGCATATAATCTTGACTGCTTTCCGTAAATCAGAATTCAGAGCTGATCATCTCTAATAAAATAGTTAAAGAGGGTTCACAATGATTCATTTACTGTAGTGACTCTTTGATGAGTCCTTCTAGATTTGTCAACCATTTGGAACAACAACCAAAAAAACCTGAAAATAGACATATTGATTTTTTTGAGAGGAGAAATTGATGATATAATTGCAGCAAGTGGTGCGACTCGGGGTTGAGGCTGCTGATGCACCGATTCAAGTGCAGACCTGGATGATTAGCTCATAAATATCGGTGGAGAATCATTAATATTGAGTCTAATTATCCAGCTCATTTCTGGCAGCAGTGAAACTGTCAGACGGCTGATGGATAGGGAAGTGTGGGAATGAATTGGGCGAGATGTATTTGTTTGTTATGGTGAAATGTGCTGAATTTGATCAATGACTGAGTCCAAGCTATGAAGGATTACAGTGTGGCTGTGGTGACAGATATTGCTTCCAACAGCTGGATTAAAAACTTGCTTCCTATCAGAAAACTCTTAGGGATTACACATGTGTTTACACTTTACACGATTTTCGAGTATTTGTTAAATGGTTGGATTAAAAAAAACATGTTAAAAATCATTTAATGGATTCTGTCATGTCACATTATATAAGTAGAGGTGTCAAACTGCAGAAGGGGAAAGCCATGCTTTAACAAAAACAGGCCTGTAGCATGTACATGTGTTAATAGACATGTGTTAGTTGTGTTTTGTTAATACTGAAGCTAAAAAGAAAGAAATTAAGATTAATTTAACAGTTAATTTTATAGTTATATTTCAGTTGTTTGGTACTCAGTGTCTATTTATTTTATGTTTTCATTACTGCTTTTTCAATATTATTTCTTTTGTATTTATTTAATTAGATGTTAACATTTTTAAATACATTTCTCAACTTATATGCATAATAATATGCATAAACACAAAATATTTTTTAAATTTTAAAACGATTTAGTGGATTTATCTACAAACAATCTTAAACCTTTTTAACATAAATTTAAGAAAAGGCAAACGTGGATCATTTACAATATCATAATTTATTTAGGAAACTAGATAAAATTACTAAATATGCTAAATATAACATATTTACAATAGTACATAAATAGAAATGCAAACATGAAAAAATAAGAATGAGCCAAAGTTTCAGAAAAAAAAATCAAGCAATGACATATTGTTAATGTTACGCTAATGTTGACTGATCTAGGTTTGGCCAAGACATAATTAAAAAAACAAAAACAAATTAAAGAGCATTTATAAATGGAAAACATTACCCTCAATTAGACGCTCTTCGAACTTTTAAGCTCTCTTCCAGATTTCCACCAACTGGACCGCAATTACACATAGGTTAGAGACTGCGCGGTGCGCTCCCCTGAGGCACTGACACATGATTATGAAATATATTACAAAACACACACACACACACACACACACACACACACACACACACACAAACTTCAGTATTACATACAGCAGATAACAAAAACATTAAAAACACATAAATGTATACACAGGGACGTAACAGTTAATAATGTATCAAATTGGTGGTGTAGTATTCATTTAGGTAAATAACATTAAACAAGGTAAAATTAATGAAACAAGTAAGCAGACTATCTAGAGAATTCAGTCTGTGACCCAAGATATAAAACAGAATTTACAGAATTTTACATTTACATTTAAATATATTCAAGTATTTGTGCAAAAGCATTTCATGATATTTTTTAGATCTCACTTACCCACTTAAACTTACCCACTCAGACAACGAATCTGTATATTCCTCTCATCTCCAGTTGTATCTGTTTTTATTCTACTCTTCACCATCGCCTTGCCATCATCATCATCATCTGCTCTCCACGCCATACTTTCTCCACAATCCCGGAAACATTGCTAACCTGTGGAAGCCATTGCAGAACGAGATAATCCTGCTAGCACCTCACATCTTTATTTTAATAAAAGAATAAAAGTTACTCAAGTTAGTTCTGTGGTCCCTGAGCAGGATTTTGACGTTTTATTTTTTTCCTGTAGTCTTTTCTGTTCTAAAATACAGAAGAAATGAGGCTGATTGACCCCTTTAAAAAAATTTTTTTTTAAAGAGCTCCTGGTATCCTGCCAGTTGAGGCAGAAAGACAGAAAAACATGCCTCCAGAGGGGGACAGTTTTAAGTAGCTTTATAAAGAGAAGAAATTACTAGTAACACCTGAAAGACCAGCGCAGCGTGGTCGAAGTCCTGCAGAGGGTTTGTGTACAAGAGCTGAACACAGAGAACTTTTTTTTACAGAACTGCAGATCTGTAAACGACTTCAACTTTTTATACAATCTTGAGGACAGAAGGAGCGAAAGTGAGTGGACTTCATGGAGAAGTCGTATGAAACTGATACCAACAAAAAGTGACCCTCACTCACAGATATAAACTCCACAAAACCTGTTCATGCAACACATGTGAAATGGATCTTGTCGATATTAATCAGAAGAACGGCCATTCTTACTCTTCAGTACAAGTTCTGAGAAGATGGTGTTATTTAGATGGAGAGATTCCTCAAGTGTTTAAGTAACAAACATATAGTTTAACACAAACTTTACTCAACACTGTTTTAGAGCTATATTTATACAGCATTCAGAAATAATCCGGGGTTGGTTCAGTCTGGTGCGGCTAGTAGACTTGCATTGGTTTAGAAAAATAAAATAAAAAACACAAAATCACAAGGAAAAGAGGAAAAAAAGTAGCTGAAACCCAGTAGAGCAATTATGTATTTCAAAGCTGATCCCAGCACACATGAATAACCCTGACTCAAGAGGAGAAATAAGGTAGCCAATTAAATAAGAAATAAAGTTACATCACTTTTGGGAAATCTCAACGTAAGAAATGGAGTCCACCTCCATAAAGGCACAATTATGTACTTCAGAATAGCAGATTATAAAGACTAATGATGAAGTTTGAACTTGGATTTAACTTCTAAATCAGCCGACAGAGAATTGGTGAGTTCCATCTGGAAGTATGGACCATTAGACATAAAACACACACAAGAGAAAAAGGACAGCTGCTCTGCAGTGTTAGATTTCATCAAAGTTAAGGATTTCAGTCTAATCAGATACAGTGTCTCATGAGAGAGAGGGAATTCATATTGCATCTGTTTTAATGGCACTTCAACTTTAGCAGTAAATCTTTTTTTAATATGTCAAGAGTTTGCCACAGAGATTTTCTCACTTTCCCTAATGCTTTTCTGCACAAAACACCTTTTTGTATTTAGCTTTGGCACAGCTGTAAATGATCAAACTTGACATTCAAAGTTAACTTATCACTCAAGATTTGCACCAAAACCATTTTTTGCTTGATTAAAATGTATTCATTATTGTAAATATGTAACCTGTGAAAATCACATTCCTGCTTATTTATATCAAATGCCCTGATGGCAGCAGCCATTGACATTGATCTACATATATTCGCATTATAAAATGTTATTTTGTGGAGCTAAAAGAAAATGATTTTCAATATATATGCATGGTTGTAGTTGTTCTGTAAGCATACTTTTGCTGAAATAAGACTTGGTCTCCTCTATCCACAAAAAATGTATTTGAAAAATTAGTTAAAAATAACTCATAAATCATTTATTCAGCCAAACTGCAAATAACATTTCAATGAAGGAAGCAAAACATGCTACATCAGTGTGTCTTCTTATATGCAAATTAGTTGGCTCTCTCTACTGTAGACTGTGGCTTTGTTTTTTTCACCCAAGTTTATACTGAATATGCTGTATATTCATTTATACTTTATACTGAAGATTTCTACTTTATTTAAAAGAAAAGCTTTAATCGTTGTAGTAAATAAATACATGTGAGTGGTATGAGGGAGTTTGGGATGTAGATGATTTGCTTAAACAACCAGATATATATAAGACCTATCCCAATTTACACTTTCATAATTTATGATACACAATTTACACCAATCATGCTGCTTTCTAGTAAATGACACATGAAAATGAAAGCCTGGTAGAAATAGTACACATTCCATTTACATATTTCACCAAAACTCAATGCAAATTACATTCCTACCTTAATTTGTAATTTACACCAAAGTGAAAGGAACATTCAAAAAGCATATTATGAAGCCCTTATTATATTTGTTGTTCAAGACCAGCTTGTACAAGCAACATTACTAATATATGTACATAAAAGTGACAATACTTTAAGAGTAATACTGACATTGTAACTTTCCAATGAATCACCAAAGTGAAGTTTTGATAAAAAAAGTTTGCGTGTGTGTGGACAGGAGAAACGGACTAGCCCCTTGTTTATAAAATGTTGAATTGATATCCACCAGTATCATCAGATGAGATTGCTAATTCACACTAACCTGTGCCACCTGAATTCTAGCAATTTAATTGGATGATTGTCTAAGAGCAACTATAATAGGTTTCCTTTATAATGTCGCTTTCTATGAAACAATTCCATTTGACTTGCAGTGAACGGTGCGAAACCAAAAGTTCTAGAATTTGTGGTGAGATTTCAGTTTCCGCTCAGATGAAAGTTGAGCAGAGTTAAAATTTGAACTGTGATACCGGATCATGTGACTCAACTACAAAGCACTGGATTGAAGAGGTGAGAGCATGAAATAACTGAAATCTCATTTTAAAGGCAGATTCTGTTTTGTAGGACTGCAGTGTTGGTGTGCAGTACATTAGAGTGAACCCTGTTGCCGTTTGGATTAATTATACTTAAAGATTGGTCATTTTAAAAACATGCTGACTGTTAGAGTGGGTCTTTGCTGCTGCACACCTGTCCCATGGCCATCGGAGCCCTAAAAAGCTAGTCTGACAATATTTGTTTCATAGAATGTCATTATTCAATATCTTCTCTTGTTTGTCCTTCACACCACAGTTTACAGTAACATTTAAGGAAAATGTGTTTGTTGTGTTTGTAAATAAGTGTTTGTCTTCCATTCCCAAAAGTAAAAAAAAAATATATATATTCAACCAAATTTGGCATTTGTCTAGCGCTTCTGACACTAACACACATAGTGTGGGCTAAACATGGTTTGAGTCCGGCAGATGTGGAATCTTTTTAATGGGGCACAGAACATAACCAATTATATGTAATTTTAACTTAGCTAATGCTTGTGCCAGTCTTTACCCATGTCTAGAATCCAGACTTGGGCACTGTACCCTTATTTTTGTTGTACTTGGGCCAATAAAAATACACAAATAGACAAGAACTGTGCCAGATAAAAATTTCTAAAATATTGAGGTCATGCCAATTGTTAACTATTATTAATGTAGCGTTAGTAACTGCTTTTATTAAATCAACTTCAAACGCAAAAAGAATACAATTGTCTCTACAGTCAAGTCATTATTCTTAAATCTTGTCAACAGGGTAACTGTTCTCTAAAGTGCAAAGAAGCAACACTAGTCAAACGTGAAACTATTTTAGTCCTGAGTGTTGGGTCACGACTTGATGTCAGAATCCTGAAGCGAAAGCAGTGGAAAAGAACCGAAGGAGAGATAAATCTGTAGGGTGAGAGAAATGAGAGGAGACAGAGCGAGGAAAAAGAGAGGGCGATCTGTTGCAATCTTTCAAGGGAAAACGCTACACTGGATGAAGTGTTTGAGCCCGGCAGCACAGACCCTTCAGAAAGACGAGTCCCCTTTCTCAGTTACTAGTTTCTCTTTTATTCTCTTTCCCGCCATCTACCTCTATCTGCCTGGAATAGATTTAGGTTATGATTCCTTTTAGCAAAAGGCAGCAGAGCAGTCTCTTAGAACTTACCCTACAAGCACACACAGATACAAACAGACACAGCAACACAATCACATTTTCACTCCTCTACATTCTGAATAAATCCCTAACATATTCACAGCCCTAGAGAATAAGAGCTTATACGTCTCCTCACACTTTCTCCGAAAATGAGTTCAGCACAGAAGTGAAGGTCTGGCTGAAAAGTCTTTAAAACTGGACACAATTCTGAATTTCTCAATCAGCCCCAAATGAAAATGAAAACCTGCAACGTGATAGTTGTCTGTTTTAACATTTTGTGAGGATGGAGGTATGCACAAAGCTGTATTTGATCAATATACATTATATACTGAATGGTGACACAAATGGGAATTTGAAGGCTATGTGGGAGGAACCTGAACTCAAGTGTGAGAGAATACAAAATAGCGTCCCCTTGAATTTCCATCGCCAAGACATGCGCTAACCATCTAAGAAACATTAGTGACAGCCTGGTGTGCTGTGCTTTCAGCAGATGTTAATGTGCTTTTATGCTAGCTTTCAGCGAGAGGGGAATTGGGTTAGGTGCTTGGCGAGGACTGCGGGCGGCTGATGCATTGCTTGGATCTGCACTTAGCGGTTCACAGCTAGCTCTCTGTGGGCTTTAGCATACCACTTTCCCCTCTTTCATTTCATAGGTATCACTTGCCTTTTCTTACTTCTCAGATAGCATGTAGCAAATTAGCCGCAAACACAGCTCTTTCCGTGTGAAATGGAAATATCTGCCTTGAGTTATCCAGCATTGCTAATCTCTGCATTTTATGTTCAATAATGCATGTTATTAAATGGAGTAGGATAGGAAACCCTCCCTCGTGTCCTGTTTTCTCATGACCTCAAACAAGACTGAAAGGTTTCCACCAATATCTATCTCACTTAAACTCAAAGGGGGGAGCTAGGGGTTTGCTTTGTTCACATCTGGCTAAGTCTGCCTCTAATCCTGCATGGCAAGATGGTTTAGAGAGCAGTGGATTATGGGTGGAATAATCTGCACTTAGATTTAGAGCCTTCCTGATTTGAACTGGAATTCGTCTGATTTGAATAAATCTCAATGGCGCAGATGTTCAAGGAAAGACAAGGGTGAAGAATGTTAATGAAGGAGGGAATGAGAGATGAAGAATTTATGAATATTAGATTTACAGAGAAACTTTCCAGAGATCGATTGAGCAAACTTAAAAGGGATCCTTTTATTATCTGTGTGAAAATGTCGAAAAAGAACAATTCAAACTGATTTGCTTTAGGTCATATGGCAATACATCCAGAAATAGAGTTTGACGTTTATGACTGGTTTTTGTGGTAGGAAGCAATGATATAGATGGAACTGTTTGAAAGTTTCTATAGTAGGAACTTCCCTACATGTCTTAATACAAACTAATTTGATTAAAATGTCTGTAAATAAAGCATTAGTTGTTGAGTTTTCTTAGAAAGTATATATACTGTGACACTATGTTCGATTATGATCTGCTTCACTGACTGATAGTGTTTGTTTGAGTCTTTATATGTTTGCATTGGATGAAGTGATTATCCGACAAACCATTGAGCTTATCTTACATTTATTTAAACCTATTGCATGGGAGCTGAGTTAAATACAAAGTTACCGGCAGTCAACTGTTTCAGAAGATTTTAAACTCTCTTCAAACTATTCTTATTTAAACCACAGAAACCAGGGATTTTGTGGGCCTAAAACATATCAATCTGCCATAGGAGTGTTTTAGTTGGAAATTATAACTAGCGTTATGATTATAGGAGTTAAAGAAGCTCTCAGAACTGGCTTACTGGTGACACAGTGTTATAAAGTTCGTAAAACTGTAAATAAACAACTAAAAGATTTTTAAGCAATTGAATATGAGCATGAACATTGTTTGTTATTAAAAGAAGCTTTTTCCTTCTAATAACAAATTCAGCAGCAAGCCCAGGGGAGAAAGAGATGCTAAACAGAAATACTCAGAGAAATGTTTTTGAGTTTGGTCAATTGAGTTTTTGAGTGTAAAATGATCGCAAAATTATCCTAAACTCAGCCGTATTACCAACAAAAACTCAAGAAGGAACAGGTGGTGTGAGAAATACTGTAAGACTACCCAGTATACAATCACAGCAGTTTTTTTTTTTGAAGATTTGTGATTACAATTGGGGGATCTCATTGCAAACTGTGAAAAATTGGGCTGTTCCTCGCCATGCTGGACTTTTCTGTTGCACGTAGAGCCAGTGATAGGTGTACAGAACTGTGTTTTATACATATTCATGATCAATTTTGTATTAGATGAGTAAACACACCCAAACAGAGTACTTCCGTCAAACTGTTCCCCCCCTTGACACCTATAAGGACAATGAGCTTTAAGCTTGTATTTGAGCTGTTTTTGAAGACTTGTGATGATTTGAGGGAGTCCAGTGATGGAATTTCTACACAGACTCTTCTGGTGGGGATCTCGTGGATAGTTGGGATGATTTAAATCGTTTTGTTTTTAACAGGTTTGCAGTGTTCACCTTGAGTACACAAAGGAGTGCTTCTGGTAAGTTATTTAACCTAATATAAAGTTAACTTGTTGCTTTAGCCTGTGAGTTTAACTGAATTCAGTTCTATTCTATTATTGAGGATTCTCATGTTAGGAATTCCATTGGTGTTAAGTTCCTTGTAATAGTGTTTCACATCTCAAGTTAGCCTTCATCCCTTGAATGTACAGCACGCTGACTAACATTAGCTACTCATCCAACCAGAGCTACGGGGCTGGTGTTACTCACTCAAGGGGAGACAGCCCATTATAGCAGCATTTTTTTTTACAATAGAGCAATCAACAAGAGAGTGAATGATGTTTATGAAATTGCAGTTGAATGGTTGCTCCAGCCTACAGAGGCAGCACTGAGAAAAGCCTGAAAAAAGCACACCGACTTGTTTCATCTTAAGCAAAAATGTATGTAGAAAACAACTACACCAGAGATGTTTTCAAATTGATCAAGATTTGATTTCCCTCACACACACATTATTCAACTAATGCAAGTCAAAGCAAAATAAAAAGTAAACAAAAATATGACAGGACAACGATGCAACTTAAGAAAAAAAAAGAAGAAAATATATAGGAAAATAGCAAAATTCTAAACATTTTAACTGAAATCCATGTAATTCGTTACTTTTCAACATTACTCTATATGCAATGTCTATTAACAATTTCCATACATTTAAAATACTTGTGTATATATTTGTGTTTAAATAGAGTGATGCTGAAAAATAACCAATTATATGGATATATTGAAATTTTTATAGACAATTTTCTGAAAATACATACATCTTGTTCAGGAATTTATTCACCACCATACGGCGACCTTCACAAAAATAGAAAGCACATCCATCCATTTTATAAATATTGTCATAAGGTCTCAGGGATTCTGGAATCAGTCCCAACGTCTGGAAGCACTGACAAGGGATCATCCTGGATAAATGGCCAGTCCATTGCACTGCTGATGCACACACATAACGAGGAACAAAATAAATCAAAACTCACAAAAATTCATTCTTACCCATTCTGTGTAGCCTGTCTTTGGGGAATAAACAAGACAATCAAATATCTTCATATAAGTACTTTTTATTGTAAAATAGAACATAAACTGACAAATATTAAGTGTTTGTTTGTTGTGTCTGCTTGAAGACATCACAATCTTATGCATATTAATGCTCTAGCAAGAGAGCAGATTGGCTTGTTTCCAATTGACCAATAGCAAGCTGTGTAAGCATAACCGGGGGCAACAACAGTCAGAAACCATTTCACGCTTAGGCAGGGTGTCTAACAAGAAAGATGCAGTGTCTAAATGAATACAGATCTCTTGAAGAAAGGAAGTTGGGAGAGTGAGAGTTGAAAATGATTTTTCAACATTTTTGCATGTTTATCAGGTAGCTCAATATGGCTACTCCTGATAGGGATTACATTATTGCACACAATTAGCATCAAATCAATTTGTGGAGGCTTGTAAAGTTTTTTTTTTTTTTAAACCAGCTCATTTGAGTGTTTTTTTGCTGCATTTTATGATCTCAAAGATGCAGTATGTGTGAAGTATTGAGTGTCTGTCTGTGAAATGCTCAAAAGCCATTTTTGACAGTCTTTCAAAATGTGCTTGCAGTATTGAGTATGCTTCCAAGAAATGCCTTTGGATAAACTGTTTTATGACAAAGGCTTTCTTTTGCAAATCCCACACAGGTTTTAATGGACCCGACACATCAGAAGAAAGAAAATCTCACCATAAACGAGAGCAAGCTGCACAACATGATGTAAAACTACAATCTGGCTCCATGCAGTCTGCATGAAGTCGGAGGAGAATGAGACCAAAGCATGGTCTGGGAGAAAAGAAAGAAAAAACTGTAGAAAGAGAGGAGTCATATTTTGAAGCCTTGATCAGAGGACTTTGCTGCCACATCCTGCTGGTAACTTGCCTACATAGGCCAAAACATCCCTTTAGCTCTCGGTTGCCATAGCGACACAACTCTCAGAATGTCCATATGAGACAAAGTGGGGATGTGGTCTCAAAAGGTACGTTTTCCCTGGATATCATGAGGTTAGATCACACCAGCAGGTGAATGCATGTCCCGGCATGTACAGACTTGCAAAGATTCCCAGATGCATGCCACTCCAATTATCTAATTTGCAACTGAGATGTAGAAGAATAATGGGTTTAATTTGAGTTATCAGTAAGGGTGGACGAATGTTTAAATGTTATTCAGGCATAATTTAAAACATTACAGGATGTTTATGTATGTATTAGTCAGCTATTTAAAAAAAAATGAAAAATAAAGAAACAAAAACACAGAGAGCTAATGATTCCTGTTAAGAGAACATTCATTTCAATATCCTTTCATTGCACTCTTTTTTATTTTTTTAAATACATATTAAATATGTTGAGATTTATTAAAATAGTTTCTATAATTGTTTCGCTTTTAACATAAAGGTCCCTAGTTGTCATGATTACCAGGAATCAAAAGTGTAGGGTAGGGTGTTTGTTGTAAACAAGATAAATGACACAGGTAGAAAGGTGAATGAATAAACTCTTTCCTTGAATACAACTTGGAGAACACCGTATTAAACAGACATTGAAAATAACATCAGGAGACGGTGATAACAACACAATACAACAGCTTATCTCAATGGTGATGCAGGGAGATGAAGAGAGGAGCAGACAGGAGGGCTTCGACAGGACGGAGGGAGATTGACGAAGGTAAGTTGTGGTAGGTATAAATCTTCTTGGTGGAATTCCACACAGGAGCAATAGGAAGAGTCCAAACTTGAAAGAGTTTTGACACCGAATTGTAATTGATGGATGGTGAGCTTAAAACAGCTTGTTTGAATGACCTTTTATTGTCAGTCTCTTAAAACTTTTGTTTCACCATCGTCAAATGGAGACTAGTGCAACATACTGTTGCAATTTTGTTCAAAATGTTTGTTGTTGGTTTTCTGTATGCTGTGGGTGAGGCATTTTAAGTAACCAGGGCACATTTGTTCAGCGGACTTCGTGTCCAATGAATGCACTTAATGAGCTGCTAGAAAAAGAAGAAATGATTACAAATATGCATTGATTAATGTAAATGTGTGATTGAACAGAAAACAATACTGTAACATGTAGTGAAAGTGACCAGTCGGCCAGATATGAAGTCCCATACCTGGAATTTGTGCTCTGCATTTAACCCATCCAGTGTACACACACAGCAGTGAACAAACACACAGTGAACATGGGTATGGCACCCAGGGAGCAGTCAGGAAGCTGGTGCCTTGCTCAAGGACTCTACAGCTGTGGGTGATGATGGGAGAGCAAGTATTTCATCGCTCACACCAACTTCAACTCGGTGGATCTGGATTGAACCCGGAACCTTCAGATCACAAGTCGATCTCCTTATCCACCGGACCACAACTGCTCAAGTAGACACTCTGTGTAGTAGGATCAATGTAAATAATAATTTACATTGCAGCATTAATGATGCAGTTTAAACAATATCTTCCAAATATGTGACATGGCCAGTTGCTTTCAGTTACTATGCTGCCTTCAGCCAGAACAATCAAACAGACAAGATTAGAGGACCTAATGTTAGGTCTGTTTCTCTGTCTCGTCTGCTCGTTAAGCTTGTTTCCCTCTCCTCCTGCTGCCACCTGTCTGCGTCGCTCCTGTTAATTGATCATCAGCTAAGTTAATTGATCCGCGGCTGATCTCGCTCACTCATTACACCGGGGTTTTAAGGACCTTGTCTGCGTTCTCTCGCCGTGAGTTATTGATCATCACCCCTCTACGAGCCGGTGAGCTCACCTCTCCTTCGTGGGGAGACCAATCCTGGCACCTTCTCTACTTGCGGGAGCGGACCAATTGACTATTTTCCTTTTACTCCCTCAGTTGAGGCGTACCTCTGTTCCTGGTCTGGACTGAATGAGCCTTTAAACATCGCTGTGGGTGTTTGTTTTTTTTGTCTATTTATTATACTACCTTACTTCCTTCATTATGTTTAATATTTTCTTTTCAGTTTTTATTTGTGACCTGTTTTTATTCTTCTGTCAAGCACTTTCTCGGGCCTGGATTTCTTCTTGGACTGAGGCCCTCCCACGGATAGCTCACCAAGTACGCTTATATTAATTGCGCCACATACGCTTGTGTATTCTGGGCTAATTCTATGAAAGCGAACTCATGAAAAATAATGTTGGCATCCATGCCAGACACTCTACGACCACTAGGATCAACTCTTTGACATCACCCGATCTATCAAATCATATGCTCCTGTGCTACATTTTACCTTTATATGAACTGGAAAAAAAAATGTTGCACTAACTTTACCAATGACATAATAAGTGTAATAATTAAGATGATTTCATCTTCTTTATCTGACTGATGTTTAAATATTCTACTTTTTGAAAATTGCAATAGCGGCATACACTGCTTAACAATGACTTGATTTAGTTTCTTTAGTAACACATTTACATGTGATAGTGTTGGCCATTTTAACCGATGGAGGAGAACAATAAACCTTTGAAGTTCCGAAAATCATTGACAACTTTACAATTCAAACCGAGGACTTTTTCTGCACAGCATCCTATCGTCGATGTTCAGCCTGAAAATCACAAGAGAATCAGCTAAAATGTTTCTTAATGCCATCACAATTCCAGGCAAACCTGCCATAAAGCATTGCACCGTGGGCACAGATTTGTGGTTTTTATCTTAGATTGAACACATATAGTGTTCCCAGCACGACACAAGGAGGATTTCTGCTCTTGTTGTGAGAGGGGTAATGTCACAATATGATTGCAGGCTAATGAATCAGAGTTCGGCGAAGGTCTTCTCCTGCCTGGATGTTTGAGCCTGTTTGTGTTTAGTGTTTTGAGGCTTGTTTGTGATCACAGCATGAAAATAGGCATGCTCTGCATTTCCCTGCTGCTCAATGAGCTATTCTTGAAGAAGGAAAGGCAAAATACAGAAAAACTCTAAGCTTTTTAGCCATAGGACAATACTCGTTCTAGTCCTATGGCTAAAAAGCTTAGAGTTTTTTTAATCCTATGCAGTTGATTTGATCTAATATAGATCAGTACAGAGCGTACTTTTAATTTACCTTGTTTTTTGTGATATCATTGTATTGATTAATACAATATTTTTCCTATCTTGCTGACATCTACCTCTCTGTTTAAGTCAGTATCAACCAGTTTTATATGTTTAACAATTAAAGTTGTATGTTTTATTCCTTTACAAGCTGGTAAAAGTTTACTTTAAGTTTAGTTTCTTGTTTTTCATAGAATTGCTTTCTTAACGCGAAATGTTATGCTATGTGAAGCAAGAATAAACATGAAAACGAGTAATCCATTTTTTTTATATCGAGTGAATCCTGCAGTAGATGAATGTTTATACATATGCAAGCAATTTCTACAGAAATTAGTTCTTTTGTTATTCATGAGTTAGAATTCTGTGCTCAGAAAATCTGAGCAAGGCACATTTTACACTGTAATGGAAGAAGACTGATTGGCAGGCGGGTGCATTATGTGATTGTGTGTCTGTCACATTTTCATTGGTAAACATGAAATGTGTTGTCTGTGGTGGACATGCTAGAAAATACTGATTTAATCATGGCTTTCAATTTTTTTTCAAGATAAATACAGACGCTTTTACTACAGAGATTGACATTATTAAGTAATTCTAGCTGGTTTAGTGAAGAAGTGAACAGGACATGCAAAATACAAATGTGCATTTGGGTGATCTGAGTTTGACTTCTGAAATGTGGTTATACTCCAGTCCTGCTCTCACTTTACATCCTGTTCATTACCACTGTCTTTTCTTGTTAAAAGTACACTATGCTCAAAAAGGAAATCTTTAAAAATATATGAACAGCGCTTCGCTAAAAATTGGATCTTACAAAAAATCTTTTACAAAGTCTCGGATTTAACCAACTTCCTTCTTAGCTTCTGACACAGCAGAGTACTGCCCATAAGGCAAATGAGGTAACAGTCTGCTCAACAAGCCTCATGTGAAGAAAATTGGTACAGCCCCTGTGGGTTTTGAGCACAATTTTCTCCAAGCTGGAGTGAATGGGATATGACAGTGTTCTTTGCATACAATGCATGACTGCATGGTTGTAAAAGAACAACATTCTAAAAATGAATCTGAACCAATAAATAAATAAGTAAGTCACACCCTTGAGTGGACATCATATGTTGTGCCTTTCACTTTCATGATGAAGATACCCATCTGTTTGTTATGTGCAGCACTAAGTTGCCCCAATGAGTTCTGTGTTCCCCTGTTAGTATTTGATAAGTTTTATATAATTTTAATGAACTATATATATATATATATATATATATATATATATATATATATTATCCTCTTATCACCTTAGGGCTCTTTCACACTGCGGTCTGGGATTTGTTTACTACCACACTATTTCTCATGAAATCTGTTCCTTGTACCTGATCCTGAGAACACTTTCAAAGGTGACCGGGGAAATGATTCGAGCCTTCTGAAACATACGATGTCCAGTCGCCTGTGCTATGTAAAACATTTCCTATGAACAGATTAGTGTGAATACAAACCTGTAGCAGACCGTATTGATAGAAAATGTGGATCTTTTTCACGAACAGGTTCTTTTAGACAGTCCGTTTCCCAAAAACGGATCACTGGTTCTTTCACGCTACAACAATGATGTTATTTACATAATTACTATCGTCCCACCTGGGCCGGGACTAATGTCATTAGTCAACATTCAAATACAGTCACTAGCTAATAACTTCAAAACATAACTTTGGTCTGATAAGTTTCTGACAATTAGGTTTTGCATCTAAACATCCACATTTACAGTTACATGCAGTGATCATATGAGTAAGTCTGGATATAATAAATTATAAGAATTAGATAAATTAATTCTAATCAGAAACACCTTCAGTTTACTAGTGTCAGTCACACAGTGTCAGTAATAGTAAGAGATTGTTCATGTTTGGCGTTTTGCAGCTGACTGCACGAATTACACATGCGCACAGTATTAGCTCATCGATTCTCAAATTGGACTTGTGCAAAAGAAATAGTTAAAAATTCAGTTTACCGGTGATCCAAGAAAAAAAAACATCTCTCGATTCAGTGAACCAGTGATCCGAAAGGAACAGTGCTCGATCCAGTGTACTGGCTGTTAGAAATTCATTCATTCATCTTCATGTCGGCTTTATTCCCTTTCGGGGTCGCCACAGCGGAATGAACCACCAACTCTCTGGCATATGTTTTACGCAGCGGATGCCCTTCCCTGCCGCAACCCATCGCTGGGAAACATTCACACACACTCACACTATGGGCAATCGTTCTTATTCAATTCACTTATTTCGCATGTCTTTGGACTTGTGGGGAAACCGGAGCACCCGGAGAAAACCCACGCGATCACGGGGAGAACATGCAAACTCCACACAGAAATGCCACCTGCCCCAGCCGAGCCTAGAACCAGCGACCTTCTTGCTGTGAGACGACCGTGCTACCCACTGCGCCACCGTGATGCCGCTGTTAGAAATTAAAAACCTTTAAGTAATTAGTGCTTACTGGAGGTGCGAACCATTTCAAATGACTCAGTTTAATTCGGTGAACCGTTCACCAAAAAGATCCAGTTAAATTGAATGATTCATTCACAAACCAGACATTACTAGCTGACTGGGAAGGATGGGAAACTGTTCTTGAGTACAGAATGCCTGAATCTTCCCCAGTGTGAAAGCATCCTTAGTCTCATCATTAGCTCTACTTCACCTCCTTTTGTAAACCTTACACAACCTGGTCTTGCAAGCACCTCCATCACCTTTCCTTTTAAAGGACTCCTTTATCCATTACTCCATGTCTGGCAACTAATGGTCGCTTTCTGGTTTTGGACTCATTTCATCTTCTCCTCACCTCCAGTGTCTTCTTTTAAAAAAAAAAATTCTCAAAAAAGTAAATACCTCAACTCTGTGTTCCTGAATCTTCTCCGGTACGATTGCCCCGCCTCGTTGCTTTCTCTTTTATGAATTCTGTTGTCAGCACCAGTGTCTGTTGCTGTTGTCACATATATTGTGTATAATGGTCTGTTCATCTTCTGTCCAAGGAGTTATTGTTTTGTACATCATATGTCTTTCAAATTCACTCCTTAACTTCTGCCTTAAATTTCAAAAAAGTTATATAACGATTACAGTTTAATCTACAAGGTTTTGACAACAGTGATTGTACAATTTCGAAATGTAAAGCAATAATAAGAGATAAACAGCTACTAAAAATCATTAAATGATTGTGTATGTAAACATATTTTTCAAACAAAGAACAATGTGTCACACCACTGACCCAGCTAATAGCAAAAACAGCTCTCTTCAAGCAATTCCCTCCTCTGTGTTTTCTTCTTAATAAGAGAAGAACAGACATTGCCTTTGAGCTCTAGTGATGAGTGTTTGCCACCGGCGAGCATCAGGGTGCAACTGTGATGTTTTTTCAGAGTCGGGCCCTTAAGGCCTGCCCCCAAGTATATAATCTGTCCTCAGTGCTGACAAACTCATCCTCAACCCATCTTCACTTTCACAAAGACTGTCTTTAAATATTAGCCATTACCGAAGACAAATCACCAGCGAGAAAAACTGATACGTCTAACAGCTCTGCGGTGTGTGCGAGATAGAGTTTAGAAACATGAGAGCTTGGTGCTTTTGTGATCCCAATAGATGACACCATTTATGTCCTTTCTGTCTCCTTTACCATGTTATTCTCCTCTTTTAATCTGTCTTTCCTCCTTTATTTGTCATCTTGACTGCCTCAATATCTTCTTTGTAGCCTCTTGCTTCTCTCTCAGCTCTCAATCCTCCGTCCTTGGCAGCATCGTTCATCTTGTTCTTATCCTGATGGGGAGCTCTGAGATATGCTATTGTAATCACAATGTAACTGAATTAGTCTTCTACATCACACGAACTCTGTATCACACGCTCACATGCATGCACGCATGAGGGGCTATGGAACCAAAAGGCTAAATAAGAGCTGGAACGAGATTTGATCTGCATAATAATGATGTAAACTAATACATTACATTGCAAATTACTTTGCATGGCCTAACAGACACATAGTTAAGGAGTGTCTTAAATCACTGCTCTGTTTAGTTTGTGCTGAATTCTGTGTAATGGTGCATTGATGTGTACTCACTCGAGAGGACATCTTCTTTAGTCATTCTGGTAAGCTAATACTTTAGAAACTATCAGGAAGTTTGATGGGTCAACTATTTTTATTTGTATGACAGAATAGAGATACATCACACCATATGGGCAAAAGAGAATGCTAGTTAATTGTCAATCACAAGATAAATCCGCTTAAAGATTGCTAAAATCTGAACATACGCTGTAAATCTAATAATAATATATTAACAGAGGAATGAAATTACCTTTCCTTTCTCTTTGACAGGTGGGAGAATGTGGGAACTTAAAATAGATGCTAAATAATAATTTAGTTACAGACACAGAAATAAAAATATGTCATATATTTCATATACTTCAGGGAAATTGATTGAATGAACATATTTATTGAATTCAGATTTAAAAGACGTGGGTTCATTTGGTTATTAGCACCGCTATTTAATTTATTAATTGCAATCTTGCATTTTCTTTTATGAACTTGAGTGTGTCTTTTATGTATAATTAAACTGTGTGAGCTAAAGGACAAAATGAATGCTTGTGCAAAACAAGCCACTGGTTGTTCCTGGTCGTTTCTGTGTAGAAGAGAAGAGAGACATGTGGATGTTATGTCAACGGAAGACACCATAGTAGAGTTTGAAGTCACTTTGTTATAGCAGACTTTGGATAGGGAACTAGTGAAGGTGTGGCCATCACACTGCACCATGGGAAACTCAGTGTCACAAGAATATCATGCTAACAGTCTGCATAAGTGCTAGAACACAGAACCAGGACTTTTATCTTCAGGATAATTCAGAGGAACGCAAAGGGTGCTCTGATGCGGAGAGCTTGAAAATCCAGAACTCTGTAAAGTGTCTGATTAACGAATGTTGATGTAAAAGAATAACTATCTTTTCTATGAACACGTAAACATAGACATTTGTCACTTTATATGCCACACGTAGTCGCAAGGAAGCAAAAGAAGCTTCCTATGAGGAAGACATAAAATAAAAGATGTGATCTTCTGTTTTGATTTCTGGCTTGCTTTTAGTTCTTTTTTTTCTGTAAAGCACTTTGAATTACCAATGCGTATGAAATGTGCTCCAAATTGCACTCAACATTGTTAAAGTGATCTTTATTACTTCCTTTTTTAAATATACGTTTTTTGTTCATAATATTTTTTATTATATTTAAATTTTTTTTAATAAAGTTCACAGTGTAAAGAATATATTTTCTGATAGCTTTGGTTGGTTTTGGAAAATAGGCATTTGAATATATTGAGGCAAAATAGCCTTACGTGCTATGTTTGTTCTGACTTTTTGTTCTTGTTATTCTGTGGCATACAGGTATGTCTTTGGATGGCTTGTTATTTGCAATTAAATGCAATTTAGACTAAATCTAATTAAAGTCTCAGTGGAAAAAATAGACAGCAGAAGCTCAAAACAGTCATTTTTATACAAATATTGCTGAGGTTTGAACAAGGTTTGAAAATGCGAAAAATTGTCTAGTTGTCAAAGCAGTTGTTATCTTCAGCTCTCTAATCCCACTTTATTCTTCAAATTTAAAACTGTTGCACATCAAATTGTTAGTTATATAGAAGATAGTGACAGACAAAGAGATAAAATCACTGACAAAACTGATACAAAGAAAGACTGTAAATCAAAATATGGACAAATTAAATGTATTATATGCAACCATAAATCCAACATGATTTTTTTTACTAGTAATAATGTGTGTGTCTTCATTACCAAGCAAAATCAACTGATAAAAGGGAAGCATGCCCACATTTTATTCCAAGCAGTCATTAAACATTAAGTTCCGGCACAGAGAGAAATGAACCAGAGCATGCTTTGTTCTTTTTCTGTCTCTACATTTGGTCTGCAATTGTGGACGTGTGTACATGTGTGTGTGGGTCATCAGATTCAGCTAAAGACACTGACTCTTCAAAGAGCCCACCTTTCCCTGCCCCCAAGCAGGTCCTGCAGCAAGGCTAATACACTGACCCTTATAGTTCAAAGCCATACAAAGAGAGAGACAGGAGAGAGTGAGATTGAAAGGGGAAAGTGAAGAGGGCTAAAGAGTGAAGCTGACATCTCAACCCCTTGTTCTCAAACAACATCCCTGAGGCGTTTTCTCATTAGGCTTCAGATTATCACATTATTGTCATGGAATTGTAATGGATGCTCTCTGCTGACCCCAATGGGCCAGCCACCACACAGCCATTACATCATCAGCTTTATCCAATCAAAATCATCCCTTCTTTTTCCCTATTTTTCACCCTCCTGCCCTCTGTTGCTCAGAGAACGTTTCTTGAGAGTCTCTAGATCTGCTTTCAAAGAGGAGTTTCTTTAAGCTTGTTCCTCTTGCAGATTTGTGAAGAGGAAATGAGTTATGGAGTCCTTGATTTTTCACAGCTCACTGATGTTTTTCTCAGGTCATTTGACCAAAGTGAAAATATGAGTTGAGAACATGCAAAATAATGAAATGGTGAAAGGAAAGGGTGTCAGATCCAGGTCAAAGCCTACTCACGCGCATTATATCTGCAAGACAAAAAGTTAAAGGCTCTAACTTTTTTTCTGCAAGACAAAAAGTTAAAGGCTCTAACTCTCACCTAAAATCTTGTTTAGTGCTTTTTCGGGTTAGGGTTGCAGTGAAGATTACCAACTCACATTGAACAAAAGACAGGACACACATAGAGTGCATGAGGGGGATTAGGATTCAGATATGAGGGGAAAAAAGAGATTTCGATATTTTGGAGAGGAATACATGGAGACAATGACATCTGCGTTTGCTTTGCAGTGATTGTTTCTTGGTGGTCACAGTTTTGTCAACAAGTAAAGCAACATTTTATGTTTCCTAATGGCAAAGTGTATAATAAAAATATGCTGAAAAATGAATTCAAATTTTTTTTGTAAAAATTCATAATTTTCTGCAGTTTCTTCATTCAATCTCATTGATGCAATTTAGAAAATTAGCACATTTGAGAAAACAAAAATCAAAACAAAAAACAAAGATAAGCTCTCAAGCAAGATTTTTTTTTAATTTTTTGTCAAGTCAAGCAAGGAACCAAACAAAGGCATGGGAGTGATGTCACAGCAATGATGATTTCACATGGTGTGCTTTATTTAAGCTCACTCATCAATTAAATCTTATTTCAGCAACTTCCACAAAAAATAGGATGGGTCACTCACATAAGGGTTATAAAATGTCTAAAGTTCACAAAGGTACAATAATTAACTTGTTTTCAACACAAATACTAGCACACTCGCACTTAAAAGCTAGTAAAAAATATATCAACCCCTCTTACAAAAATAGGTATTAATCCCATGGTTTTACGAATAGTGAGGGCTTCATTTTTCTTTTGAAAATAATTTGAGATATTTTTGATTATAAACCACGAGACCACAGGATCACCCATTAAACCTATACCGTGTTGTTTAGTCCTAGATTAGCATTTAAAACATAATTCAATTCCTCCATCTGCCATTGTGAGTTGGCATTTAAAGTTGACTTTCTGATTGCAAAATAAATTAATCAATGATTTAAATCCACATAAGCTTCTCTCTTAAATCCACATTATCTTGAATGTGAGTATCCCTATAACAATTGTAATTGAAATTCTAAAGAGCATTTTTACATAAGTAACTTTTTGACACTTAATTAAAAACATTGTGGCAAATCAAATGACTGTTTGGTGTTAGCTTCTCCTTTCTTTATCGGAGTCACCCTCGGAAACTCCTGTTTAAGCTGATTTTTTTTTGCTACTGTCTCCATAGTAGTTTTGATGTGATTGTTCATCATTTTATCAGGGACAGTGTTGCACCTTAATGCACTAAGTCAAACCCATTAGAGACCCATCAACATTTAATTAATGAGTTTACAGCTGAGGACAAGTTGCTTACATACGCACACCCGCACACACACACACACAGTCTCACACTCACTGAAACGAAGAAAATGCCTTTTCTGAGTTGACTCAATGACCCTCCACAAATCTGCTTCTTTCAAGAAATGAAAAGGAGAGGAGAAGAAGAGCACTGGGTGGGAGAGATTTGACAAGCAGAAATCTCTAGCCCATTATATCAAGATCGATACTGAGAGTGTAAACATGGTGATATATAGGTTCTACCTGGCTGCTGGGTAATTAGAGTGTCAAGGACAGCACCACGATCCAAAGATTTTGAGCTGAAAGCTAATATATTGCAATTTCTTTCAACTTGAAGAGCTGTGGGCAGGGTTACAAGACATGTGTGACTGTAAAACCTTAAGTCAATTTGCACAAACACGCAGAACTTGATGGCAGTCGACTTTTTCCTTTTAAAAACCTAAACCCAGATGACAAACAACTAACATTACCCTTAAGCTACATTATACAGTATCACTACTGCAATTCATAATTTAACTTTGTTTACAATCGTGTCTTTTATTTCCTTAGTTCCCTCCATTTTGTTTCCTGCACCACAGTGTGACCCAAGTTCTTTGCTATGTCTAGTTTAGCTATTGTCCCTATTTGATATTTTATGATTTCCTAATATGTTTTCTAGTTTTTAAATCATGTTTATTTTCCAAGTTGTTATTAGCTGCAATAGTCTGTTCTTGAAAAGTGAAAAAGTGAAAGGTACCAGTTGGCCAGAAATGGAATGTCCCATACCCGGAATTTATGCTTGACAGCAGTCTAGAAATTGGTTCCTTGTTCAAGGGCACCACAGTTGTGGTTGTTGAAAATGGAAGAGCACTGACATATACCTAGTGTTGATTAGTGTTGGTACATATTAAGTGTTACTTAACCCTGTACAATACTTTTCCACTGTGTAGAACATTTTATAGGGGTTAGTTTACTTTGCTGACTTTTCATTTACTTTCTCGTTGTCTTGTTTATGTCTCCTACCACAGATCATTATCTATATTGTGTTCACCTACTCCTTGATTGAATTGATACCTTGTCTGTGTATTTAAGCCCCTGGCTCCCTGTTTGTCATTGTCAGATCTCCTTTGTGGATTGCTGTTTCCTATCATTTGTCCAAATTGCTGGTACAATATTTCCATAGGTGTCTATTTTTTGGGCAAACCCAATTTCCCACCAGCCACTAACTGGTAATTGCTTTGTATCCTATACCCAACTTTCTGCTCTGAACTCTCCAGCACCTCTGTGATTTATGTAGCTCTTGCTAAACATATAATCACCTTCATCTTACCTATATCTTAATTTTCCTTCAAGATTGCACTTCTGCCTCCAAGGCTCTTCATGGGAATCCTGCACATGCACCAGGGAGAGCTAAGGGAGTAAACGACTTTAAGCTGTGTATGTAACCTCCAACCACTTCTTACAACCTCAAAAGGAATGGAGAGACTTATACTGTTGGAGATGTCCTTATCTCTAAAATACCCAAGGCTTGGTGAAATCACTGAGCACCTGTTGATACCCAATATTTCTAAAGAATTTGAAGCTGATCTCCTGTACGATATTGCAATAAAAGGTGCATGAAGTTCTGCTGTAAGTGATTTAGATCTTCAGATCAGGTGCTCTGTGGTCAGCTTTTTGCCATCCTCTTCACAATGGTGGCAACCGGTTTCAAACATGTTCATGGAGAGAGAAAAAAGAAAAGTGGCTCAGGGTTTATGACCGTGACCATGTTTCACAAAGGTCGCTAAATGAGAAAACATTGTGGGAGGCTAATCAATTATAAACAGCAGCTAGCCTGAGTGGCCAAGCGCAACGGCCAAATCAGCCCAGCCACTGATAATTTATCTCCCAGAGACTTTTCATTTTACCCAGAAGGCCATGGGGCATCTAGCAACCTTACTTAGGTCTGAGAAGGGCATAAATCTCTTTGACTCATGGGAAATGGTGTGTGTGCTGATGTTAGCGTGCTTATTTGATGATACTCAATCCCAGTATGACTCGGGTGACCTATGACTGGACACTGTGCCATTCTGCAGTTTTATTGTTTGCTGGAGAGTAATTGAAAGATAAAACCATGACCAAATAAAATTTTGGAATTAACTTTGGTCACAGATGAATGTGCACTGGGGAGCTCACCTGCTCATGCGTGTAACCATTGCAGAACAACGTGGACAAATGATGACAACAAAGTGAAAACCAGCAGAGCGTGTGTTGAAAGCATGTCAGTGGGAGGAACAATGGGTACATAGTACATTTTGTACAACAATTTGAATTGGATTTTTTTTGCGGTAAACACTACCTTTAGAATGTTGTTGAGGGTGCAGTGATAGTGATAGAGGGTTCAAATATTTTTTGTAAATCATTTATATGTCATATAATAAGGCATCTTTAAGGAAGTCATTTAAACTGACAGACATCTAGGAAAAATTACTTATGAACTTAAAAGAGAAGAATAAAAAAGAATTTGCTATATTCAAAACCCACCCTTCACCCTTAAAATATTTAGTGATTTAGCAATTTTGTATTGATTTGTGGGGCGGAAAGACAGTAAATGGAAGGTTGGTGGTTCGATCCCCGCTGAGACCATTCTACTGTTGTGGCCCTGGGCATGCCACTTCACCCACATTGCCCTGTATGGATGGATGTGTGTTACTGGTGGGGTGTGTTTGGTGGTGGTCAGGAGGCAGTAGGCGCAGAATGGCAGTCTAGTCAGAATGCCATAGGGCAGCTGAGGGCTACCAAGGTAGTTTGTCACCACCAGAGTGTGAATGTGGAGTGAATGAATAATGCTGTGATAATTGTAAAGCGGCTGTGAGTGTCTAGAAAAGCGCTATATAAATAGAAGGCATTATTATTATTATGAAAAAACACTCCTGATTCATACAGCATCAATAACCTATTTGCATAGTGTGCATATTTTCCCAATATTTGATAAGGTTTTAAAGAGGCTTTTAAGTTACTTCCCAACAAAAAGTATGTGAGTCTCAAGATGATCAGTCTCAAAACTTTTTTAATTTAACAGCTAAAATATTTTAGCTTTATGATATTTGGTTTTTGAGTAAAGAAAAGCAGGAAACTTACTTTGTTTAAAATTAACAAAATGTTTGCAGTTCAATCACTTTGACCTGAGATGTAATATTTAGTTTTACAGATTTACATATCAGGAAAAAAATGTGTGTCTATGTCAAATGTCAAAATATTCAATAATGGACAAGTTGAATTATTGGAGGATAATATCTCATCAGGAATACTTTCTGATTAAGGTCCAAATCTGGAATGTTAAACATCCTCATAAAAAGACATGTATTTTAGCTATTTTGGCATTTTTTCAGGGAATTAACTTATTTTATATCATTTGTATAACTAGTGTTCTAGTGTTAAAACTTACATGAATTCAACTTCACAAGAAAAACATTATGAATAAGGTTTTAACAGTCAATGACTGTTATTATGAATTATACACAGTGCACTCTTACATTTACAGCATGGAAGATTTGCCCTTGAAAGTCTGTTACAAAAGACATTGTTGTTAAATCCTCTTTAATAGGCTATTCAGGTTTGTTTTAAAAACTGTGCTTCATTTGACTCTTGCTCCCTTGCCTTACAGGTACTTCAGTGGGAACAAATCCCATTCAATGAAAGTGACTGACTCCCGATAAAGCTCCGAAATATGATTCATGCACTGAAAATGTCCTACGCAATTAAACTATAGTAACTAAGACATTAATTTCATAAAGTAAAAAATAAAAGCCCAGCAGTTCCTTGGAGATTTTCAACCCTGCTCATCACACAGCCTGGATATTCACAACTAATCAGCAATTAGAAGTCTGCATCCAGAAGCTCTCTGACATTCAGCATCTGAATTAAATCATAAGGCTCCAGGACCCTACGGACAGGGCCCATTTGTGGGAAAGGGACACCACAGATGAGCGGAGATGGTTAAATGAGGTTAAGGCACCATCATGCTCCATTTACATGACATTATGCAGACCTGCGGATGTCTATCAATGAGCCTATTCATGAAACAAGCCCTGCAATTAGCCATCGACACATCCCCCTCACACAAAGCCTGTCACATTTCATTACTGCTCTCATCTGAAACAAAAGCATTAGCTGACACACTCCTCACATTGTGTGTCTAGGTATGTGTATTTGGGAGAAACACCTTGTAACGCAATGAGCTACACTATCAATGATGTTTCTCTAATGTTAATCAATCTAGAATTAAGGCAATCAATCAAACAACTAATTGGTAAATGAAACATGATCTATAAAAATGTATTTTCTGGATATGTTGTTACCTTTCCTGTGTTTTTGTGAATCTCTCGGAGTGCATCTCCACATCCAGTGATCCACACATTTGTAGGTTTTCATGAGTGCACACTCAAGAAATCAGAATCAGAATCAGCTTTATTGCCATGTGTGTGTGCATGTGTGCATGTGCACAAACAAGGAATTTCCTTTGGAACAATGGAGCCGTCAGTGCAAACAACAAAGTACAATAAAAATCACAATAGCCATAGATAGGAAGCATACTTGGGAGGATCTAGCATACTAGGCAAGCAGTTTGAAAGATGGTTTCGAGTCCTAGAGGGAAACCGGAGTCCAGGGACCCCAACCTCCATTAAGTTGTGTATAAGGGGAGGTTCTGGCCGGTTCTGGTTTGTTGGATCCCTTATCTGTAAAACTTTCAATGTCTTGATTGAGGCCTTTAATACAGTCGGCATGCTAGCTTTACTTTTTTGTTCTTTTTAGTTCTTGTTTGCTCTTATTAGCATCAATGTTGACATTGGTTAGCATGTTGGAAAGGAAAGCTAAAGATTGCAAGGACAGTCACTCTTGGCACTGTCACTAGTCTTCAATTAGTCGTAAAGTTAAAAGAGGCTCAAAGTTGGTGTAGCCAGTAATCAAAAATGCGTCCACATAGGTCAGTGAAGACATCTGATTGACTCTGGGGCAGGGCTGTTAGGGCTGGTGCTGTGTTTGAACAGATCGTTACAGTGAATAATGGCACTTGAAACTGTCGATATTTGCAGCTGACCAGACACCAGCGTACTGTGCGAGGTGGATGACAGCTGGAGATGAGAGCGAATGAGAGCTGGATCTTTGTTTAGATTTAAGGACTGACGAGATAATGAGAATATTTTAGTGTGCTGCTTCTCCTAACTATCTTTCGTGAATGCCCAAAACTAGCCTGACCTCATCACTTCACTTACCCTGCCAATGACTGTTTAAAGCCAATCAGAACCTGACTAAACACAATATTTAAAAACTGAATAGTAACACATTTAGAGACTTTCCCTGGAGACTTTCACAGAGTTTATTTGGAAAGCATGCACAAAGACAAGATCACTGTTACATGTTTGCTTAATTTTTTCTTTAAAAATATCCCTCACTGCAATCTATGTCAGTGTAAATATTGTCATAAACAGTTACATCAGGTGAAATCAGCATAAATTACGTGAAAAGAGTAGATTTAAGGATGTAGAATTATAGAATGATACATATACATATATAGATGTACTGTGTTCCAGAAGAGGGGGAAAATTTATCTTTTACAATAAAAGTGTGCAACATTTCCCTACAGAGATGCATTGATTAAATTTAACTTAATCTTGTTTCTTTTGTCATACAAAACGTTGAGCATTCAATAATTCTAATTAAAATTGGAGTCAAAGTTTAAACTGATTTAGCAAATATGAACTTAATTATGAAAAGTTTGAGCATGATCAACCGACCTTATCAACAGAAATGGACTTGGATCACGAGAGAGTTTACGATTGAAGACATAAAGATTATGACTTTAAAAATTCTGTCATCCTTGTTAAAAGTTTATTACAACTACATTTTATAATCATACAAGCTTAATTGTCACATTAAAACAGGGTCTTGCATAATACATTTTTAACTACGGATATCTTAGTGAGCAAGTAAATATTGGATAAGTAGAGAAGTCCTGAACATCCATTTGGAGCTCTGCCCTGTCTATCTTGCTTATGGATAACACCCTGCAAATGGAAGATAATTATCATCTCAAGGTGAATGGTAATCATGGCTGACAGTTTTCGACTGGTGAGTGCTATTGTGATGTCTCATTTGAATTCGCTCAGCTCCACAATTGAAATCTTTAAGCTAACTCTTTGGAAGGCCATATGTCACAGTATTTCAATCCCATGTTCTCTACAGCAGACACGAGCAGTGCTGAGACAGATCTCAGGTTGACGAAATTACACTTTAGAAAAAAACAGAAATGGTGAAATGAGTGTATTCATATCACTCTTTCAATGTGTTAAAATTATGACAATAATAGATTTCAGAAAAAAGAATGGCCAATTATTCATTCAAACCTTGTTTCAAGTTCGCTATATAAAACTCACATTTCTTTCTACTCCTATTGTGATGTCAAAACTACAAGACTTTACCTTCATTGATTGTTAAACTTGAGAGGCTCAGCATTAATTAACTCTATTAACTAAGTACCAAATAGACTCAATTTAGTTCATTTAGAATTTACTAGTGTATTTAAAACAGATAGGTATTTAGCTTTAGCTCTAATAGCCAGTCTTTATCAATACACTTGTTTAACTGATGTCAATTATTTCAGTTTGATAAAAAAAACTGCATTTTTAATCATATAATAATAATAATAATAATAACAATAACAAACATTCACATTGAGAAAAGAAATTAAATACTTAAAATCTGTCACATTTTGAATGGAATGTGTGCACTCAAAAAACAGCCAAAAACCACTGCTGACATAACAAAAAACATGGTGTGATAAATGACTTGGTAAAGATTTATGTTCAAACGTTTTGAAATGTTGGACTTCAAAATTAAAAGTAATTTTGTGATTTAACTGAATTAATAATTTTGTGAATTTGTTGAAGTTACTGCATTTTCAATACAATAATCTTCAATTTCCTCTCACACGTTGAACCCTTGCAACTTAAATGATGATGAAGATTATTTATATTTCTTCTGTGCTAACAGACACCTGGGTGATCTCTTTTTAAATAAGAAAAAGAGTGAGAGCAATAAGTTGACAGGTAATGCACATAATACAATGCAACTTATACCCTAGCCAACTAATCAGCTGGCTCAGATGCAACAGGACATTTTTTCAGTACTTACATGGCAGGGGAATCATCATGTCAACACGTACCCAACACGTACCCAGTTATTATTTTAAACGTTTTCTCTTACCCTGATTACAAAATAAATCGCGTCCACAAGAAACTGAATAAAACGATCTAAAACTAAATTAAATATGCTTGCGTAGTCTTATACATCTCAGAAGATATGCTTTAGCACAGACAACCAGAGCGCAAAACCTTGCTCTGTCTCCATTATCAAATGGAGCTCTGAGAGCAAAAGCTGCTGCATTGGTAAAAATAAAAGCACTCTCTTTTATGCTACACCTGAACCAGAATTTGAGCAGTTATGTCCACACGAAAATGAATCATTTCTAAAAAAAAATACTTTAGTCTTTGTTTTCAAATTAACCCAGTTACAGTAAAAACGTGTGTGTTACTGTAAAAGTTACTTGTGAATGCACCCCATAATCATGTTAAAAAAGTGTGGTTACAAAATAACCATGTACATGTGGGCAGGGCCAAGCTGCAAGCATAAGCTTAGCCATTTGAGGATCCCGGACGTTATATGACACAAGTGTTTTAAAGAATTTTTTATGGAAGAACATAATTGAGGTTGTTTAATAAGTAATCTGGAAAGTTATAAACTCCATTTTCCCTTTCCCAAGCCTGCCAATTTGGAATTAGTCTGCAGAGCTTGGGTAAAAAGTATTTTGGTCTTTTTACCATTTATGGAAAAGTTACTGCTATGTTAATGCCGTGTTCAAAAGATACTGTATGAATATCTTGTGTTATAATGAGAAGTTATTGATCCTTCCAGCTTAATCAAGAGAAACTGATTAAAACCTATCTGAACTGTACATTAAAAAACAAAATATTTGAAGTCTCTTCAGCATCTATTCTTTTTGTTTTAATGAGACAAACAAAAAATAAGCTTTCAAAGTGCTTCTTTTGGACAGTGACAGTTAATTTACATTTCTGTAGGGAGAATAAAGCCCTTCATACTGTCAACATAATCAAAAGAACACTATACTGTCAAAGCTTAATCAAAGCACTCAAACCTCAGTCTTCTCTTAGAAATACACCAGAACCATTTTCAATAGCAGCAGAAATGAAGATAAAAAAAGACAGAAATCTTGCCTTGTTTATGCATATGTAAATGTCTGTTACCGCTGTAAGAAATGACTGTTTTCTCCTTTTGAGCGAATTTCACTGTCAAACCTTGAACAATGCTCTAATTTACAGAAAGGCATTCTGGTGACAGCAACATGTGCATTCTTTAATTTGTGAGAAAAGGCTACTTTGAATTGCATCCCTATGTCTATGCAAATAAGCTACAAATGAACACGGTTGTGACTAATGTGGTTACATCTTAGGGATGAACCAAGTAAACATAACTGCCAAATGTGCTGTTTCTAATACTCATAGTATCCATAAGGAAATAGCTGTTTATCTCCAGTCTAATTACAATAAATAAATTTGCACCATCAAATTGTGATGTTTTTTTTTGACACAGTTTGTCTTACCAACGGATTCCAGTAACATTGCAAGAGTTTGTGAGTTTTATAAATGGGTTTACCATCCATTTTGCAGGTCATGTGATAGGTATGGGTGTCTTTTGAACAAAGGGTAAGGGCTTTAGTGAAGAGACTTGCACTGTAGTCAGACTCACACTTACAGGCCGAAGGGTTTGAGGATTTCCCAGCTATTATATTGTTTTTTTCTCCAGATTACATGTTGATTACATGTTGTCCAATGGCACGAAAAATATTAAAATTTTAGTGTAAATGTCCATTAAAATGGATGCAGTGTCTTAAGGGGTATAATGACTCAGTCCAAAGTAAGTTCTCCAGACTTTAAGTCACATTCCATGTCCTTGTATGTCAAATTTTTTGTTAATTACTTCACGCGTGGCTCCTCTTTCATGCACAAGTTCCTCTGAGATTGTGTCTTAAAATTTTTTGTTGCTATCTATCTTACAGTTTTGTCCCTGTATTTGTGTTGTTGTGATTTGTTTTGTTTTGTTTGATATGGAGGAATTGTATGTGGGTAGCATTTTAAGCAAGCAATTAGTTGTGGATAATTACTTTTTTATCAGCCTCTCAAGAACATGGTAATGTGCTCTTTCAGTGAACTTTCTATTGATTATCTGAATGTAGATTAATTTATAATACTGTCAGACATGACAAAACTCCTCAATGAAAATAATTAAACAACATTTTCATTTTGTTGATTGTAATATTAAAATGTACATGTCCGGAAAATGATGTATTCCACAAATTACGTTTATTCAGCATGTGTTGTTCTGTCAGTATTTGGGTTCAGTAGAGTAGACTGAACCTTGAACCATACGGAAGGGCCAAACGTATACTTTCTTTCTCTTTTGAGCAGAGTTTCACCCTTTATGTAAATATCAGCAAAATCAGTGTAAAGAAAAGTATATTTAAAGTATGTTACACTATTCTTTCAGAAGAAAGCTATAGGTACAAATGGCCCTCTAATTACTGGCTATTAGTTATGCAAGAGTTCACACTATCATAGCATGAACTCTCTAAATGGTCAAAAGCAATGGTCGAAGGATGACAATGTTAAATGACATCTCCTACTTAAAGTCATGTAATGCATCAATCATCTTAAGTTTATTATACCTACAAGAGTCGTCTATCTTTAGGACTTCAATTCATTTGCATTGTCAGGATACTCAGGTAGTTTCAAGTACTAACAACATGAATTTAATGGTACAGTGTGTTAGAAATTGAATATAAATAGGGGGAAAACAAACAAACAAAGAAGTTTTAAAAGAAAGAGAGAAAAAACTTCAAGAGTATCAATGAAGTACTATAAATTCTAACGGACAGGTAAGATATCAGTGACAGCAAAGTTTGGCTGCAACTCATATAATTCAGATATTCAATATAGTCAAACAAACCTGTTCAATCACAGTACACAATATCATATGCAGGGGGGATTTCACGTAAGGCATTATGAAGGCCTTCTTCAGAGATCTTTTATCCCAGAATAAGGAACATAAGACAGGCATAGCATTCAACAAACAGTTGCTCTTTTTATTAGAAGAACAATTTTGTAGTAAACAAAAAAAAAAACGTTTGTTACAATTATTTGACTTAAAGTTATATTTAGAATGTTTATACATAATTCATAACACACAAGCATTAGGGTATTTTATATGCCAACAATATTACAATGCATGGTAGACCCGTTTACAAGATGCAATGGCAATCTAAAGTATGGAGGGAAGCTCAAGCATATTCTTTCATGTGATTGTATTTTAGCAGTTGTGGCCACATACATAATAACTCCTATCCTATAAAGCAAAATAAACAGTTTAACAAAAAGCAGAAAATAATTCTTGAGAGCATAGCATAAAATCCTCTTACGAGGTTAAAAAGATCTCCAGACCATCCAAATACTTTACTTGGAATAATAGATGAGGCAATGAGCGAAAAACTAAAGCCAGACATAGAAACCACAAAAATGAATGGATGTTACAGAAGGTTCAAAAACATTGGCTGTATCTGCACAAAATGAATGTTACATTTTAGTTATAATTATCACTTTGTTCTTTGAATTTATCTACAACACTTTAATTGCATGAAATTGATTACATGGTTTTTACCCAAAGAAGAAATTGTAGATATTTTAGATATATATATTTTTTTCATACTATATATATATATATATATATATATATATATATATATATATATATATATATATATATATATATATATATATATATATATATATATATATATATATATATATATATATATATTTATATAATTGACTACTATACTTTCCGGGAGTTGACAATTAAAATGTTATGTTATGGACAAGAAACTTAAACTTACAAAACAAACTTGTCTCAACATCAATGATGCCTAATCTTTATAATAATGGGGTGGCCACACTGCCTTTTGAGAGACCAAATAGTCTCTTCATGACTGTTAAATCCCTCCTTCAAGGCTGCAAACTTTATGAAATATCCGAATATAAATCCTCCAAATGGCTACAAGGTTAACTTCAATCTACTTCGAACCCACACTGAAGTCATACAATTATTTTTTAAAAATTTTAATAGAGATTTCAGTAAGCTCATGCCTTCACTTTATAAACTAAAATTTGTTTCTAGTCATGTTAAATGATAATATCATAGGTGATATCGTAGGTCAAAGTTGAACCGAACTCAACTTTTCATCAGAGTAAAATTCACAAGGGTAACAAGTCACCATTTTCTTATAATTGCATGTGATCACATTCAAGGGATTACCCAGGTATCATTCTGTAACAATGGCAATAATTTTAGCTTAAGTCTGTTTGCGAATTATAGGTTTTAAAAGAATGAATCTTCAAAATTACTTTTGAGAAAAAAATTATTGTGAGTAACAACAGTTTTTGGGGAGTGAATCAATTTTTTCTTTGGAGCATACGGATACACATTTCAATCAATCAATCAATCAGATTTTATATAGCGTTTCTTTAGCAATTGCTTTCAAAGCAGCTTCACAAAGTCCTAGTGAGGATCAGGTAGAGTAAACAGGAGTTCCCTCTGTGAGGGGACTCTCGCTGACTGAGGCAGGCGCTAATCACCTCCCCACCATTAAGAATATACAAACTTAATATCCATCGACGAATGGTCTGCCGGACAGGACCTGAAAAAAACAAAGACAAAACAGAAACATACAAACGGAGAAACAACGGTTACAAAACTGTAACATCCGGGAGTTTATTCCAGAGCTTCGGGGCTCTATATGAGAACGCTCTTCCACCTCTTGTGGATTTACTAACCTTCGGTACAATCAATAGTCCTGCTTCTTGTGATCGAAGAGAGCGAGCTGGATAATATCGTGAGAGCAGACTGCTCAGGTAGGCCGGAGCCAAGCCATTCAGTGCCTTAAAGGCAAGGAGCAGTATTTTGTAGTCAATGCGATATTGTACAGGAAGCCAATGTAGAGAGCACAAAACGGTGTAATGTGGTCATATTTCTTTGTTCTTGTGAGAACTCTAGCTGCTGCGTTCTGGACTAAGTGTAATTTTTGTAGCGTGACAGAGCATAACAATAATCCATTCTGGAGGTCATGAAAGCATGCACTAATTTTTCTGCATCTACGATAGACAGCATGTTCCGCACTTTAGCAATATTCCTGAGGTGAAAGAAGACAGTCTTAGTAACATAAGAGATATGGTTCTTAAATGTCAGTTCACTATCTATAATAACACCAAGATTTTTAACTGTAGTGGAAAAATTAACAGTGTGTCCCCGCAGTTCCATATGTAAAACTGAGAGATTCTGTAATTGCTTTTTAGAGCCAATAAGTAATATTTCTGTTTTATCGGGATTTAGCATAAGGACATTTTCATTCATCCAATCATTGATATCAGCGACACATTCTGAGATCTTATTTAGCTTTAAAGGGTCATTAGGTTTTGCTGAGATATAGAGCTGGGTGTCGTCTGCATAGCAATGGAAACTAACCCCATGTCTTCTAATCATTTTGCCAAGGGGCAGCATGTTTATTGAGAATAGGATGGGTCCCAAAATGGATCTTTGAGGAACTCCATACTCTACTGCTATTGTGTCCAATGAGTCTCCATTTACATGAACAAACTGACTATGGTCAGAGAGGTAAGAGTTAAACCATCTTAGAGCCTGGCCCTGGATGCCTGCATCGTTCTCTAGTCTCTTGAAGTTGAAGATTGCTCTTTTGTAAGAAGGAGCTGAGCTGTGCTATAACAACTTTCTCTAATATTTTAGACAAGAACGGAAGGTTAGAGATTGGCCTATAGTTGGATAACTCAGTAGGATCCAGGTGCGTTTTCTTGATTAGTGGTTTAATTACTGCATATTTTAGCTGTTTGGGAACGTAACCTAGCTATAGAGATGCGTTTATAATATTTAGAAATGGTTCTTGAGCTATTTGTAGCAGTTCTTTCAGTAATTTTGTTGGTACAGGATCTAGAGAGCATGTTGTTGATTTAGATGCTGTGATTATTTTTAGCAGTTCTTTCAGGTCAATATTTGAAATATTTAGCAGCGAGTGAGTCAAAGGCATAAAATTTGAGTTAAGCTGCTTAGATTGAATATGAGTTTTAGTAATTTTTGCATCTAATAGAGGTCATTTTATTTGAGAAATAATTCATAAAATCATTGCCGCTAAATTCTATTGCTGCATTTGAATCTGTCGATATTTGACTGCTTAGTAGATTAGCCATTGTTTCAAATAAGAGGCGTGGGTTATTTTGATTTGTTTCTATTAATTTGTGATAGTAGTTAGTTCTTGCAGTTTTTAGTGCTAGTCTATATTTCCCAATGCTCATGTTCCCACCAGAAAATAAATTTTCGTATAAGTTCATTTGTTACAGCTCTCTAGTACACTGTTATTCACTCACTCTGAACCGCATGAAGTAAAGACTAATTCTTCTGAGTCACTCTTCAACTCGTCAGTTACCATAAGTTATGGACCAAAATGAAAGAAAATACCTTATGCTGAACCTTTGGAAGTATAAGAGTTGTTTTGGGGTCTTTGTTATAACAGTTTGCAACTTAGGATGTTTTTTACGATTTTCTCAGATGAATTATATAAATTAGTCATTCAAAAGATTAATGAAAAGAACAAATGAAAAAAATGAAAAAACTTTCCCATCACAAGGTCTGATCTTGATCTCTAAATAATATTTTTTTTTATCTAGTGCCTTCAACTATCAAATTGCTATTGCAAATGTTTTTTTTTATGTATCTAGTTGTTATATTATAATAATCTAATCATACTACTATGGCTAAACTGTGTGTGAATTCTCCTTTAAAAACCATTAGGCTTACCCATGATACTTTTATTACAATCGCAAATCACAATATTGAACTCAATAATCACAATTATTAATAAAAATAATCAAATCTAATTATACTTGTAGGATCAAGAATAGTCATTGGGATGCTACAGAAGGTATTGTGGTTTTTGGGATTTATTGATATAAAGACTTAATAAAGAAACCGTTCTCAACTATCAGATATTAAATATAAAAGAATGCCAGTAGTTGTTTTCTGTGAAGTTGTATTCTTTAGATCCAATTGAGGCCCTAATGGAAAGCTGCCTATTCTTCTCAGGGCTCTCTAAGTCATCTCAGTTCACATCTCTGAAGTTTGTTTGTGTTTGCTGTTAGTCTGAGAAGAGGCAACTTCACACGGGGCAAACACGACTCCTGTGAATAAACACATCAGAATCTGTGCATCGATTCACACGCATCACACCTCCAGGCCTTGACGAGACCAAGTGAGAGAACACACACAAATACTTTCAAATCCAGAGCCAGCTAGAATGGAAAAAAGCTAAGTGTTTGAAAGTAGGGGGAAGAAAAATAAGAAAGACGGAGTATGGAAGAGAAATGAAAAATGCAGCAGGAGTGCATTTATACTGAGGCTGAATAATGAAAGCGCAGGGACATTAGCTTGTGGATGCTTCTCTTTCTGTATGTCTGTCACAGATATTTATTAAAGACAGTATCTGTGACAAGCTGCGGTGAAGCAGCTTGGCATTCACTGCATTATGCACAAAAAAGCCCTTCTGAATTGTCAAGAAGAGTACAAAACATCTCTTCAGCCATCGCTGCAACGCAAGGTCAAACTGTGCTGTGGGGTGGTGCGAAGAGGAGAAATGCGAGATGGTTGCATTTGAAAATGAAAAACTCTACTTTATTCAAATTAAGCTGCCAACAATAATACAAATAGTTATAAAATGCTTTGTTGATCTTCATTTTAAAACTTAGTTTTACTTAACAATCCAGACATCACATTACCCTTGAATCAATATTGATTCAATATTTCAGGAAGTTCAGTGAAGTGAGAAACTCTTGTCAAAAGAAGACGAACACACAGACTTGACATATTATGTACAAATATGCTTTATCAACTTTTGCACCACTGACTAGCTCTTTCTCGATTCTTGCCTAAATCAGCAGTAGGCCTAATTGACTGAAAATAAAAATGTCCATGTTAATATTTTACAAAACTATTAAGAAAATATAGAATTGAATTAACCTTAATTAACTGTTTCTCCTCAGGGTCAGCACATTTAATTAATTATTTAGCTATTGAAAAAAGATGATCAGGAAGCTTAAATTAGCCTGTTGCTGGACTTCATGACATTGCTTCAACATTATTTCACTATTCGATTTTAACATTGATTTATTGTTAGGTTGCTATCTGGAAAAGATTGATGATGTTAGAGACATCTAGTAAAAAACTCATCAATATGGTGTACTAAAATGTATGGTGTCAGGATACCATTTTTCATCCTGCTCACCTGCCTGAACTATCATTATCACTCGCACTTGTTGCATTTAGGGCAGTCCCTGACTCTCAGTCATTGTTCCTGAGTGCAGTAATATTTTTTGGCTTAATTGGACATTTTGACATGCAATGCAAATGAGTTGAGGAAAAAATGTTTAGTACTTAGAAATACTTTACATAATCTATTAATGAAAATTTAGTTATTCTGTAAGAATTGTCTCTGAAACTCTCACAGCTAAGTGTGTCTTTAGATTTTATTTAACATCTTGTTTTTTTATTTGTATTATTTATTTATTTTTGATAATGTGAAAGGAAAATGAAAATTTACTCCACATGTAGCCGGAAGTCATTAAAATCATTTTACTGAATGCATGATACAGAAATCTTTGTGACTGAAACATGTATTAAACATGTTATTTGCATATAAAAACAGTACAGAGGGTTATATTCATGCATTTTTCCATCACTCACCGTGTGATGTGGATTTGTGTCCTGCTTGTTTTAATAACACTCTGAGATATGGGCTTCAGATCTTGTGACCCAAAAAGAGTCAATAAAGGCTGAATCTGCTGCTCCAACTTGTTTTTGAAAATGTGCACATCAATATAGAGTTAATATATGTTTGATATACAGTTGAGGATCAAGCCTGTAACAGTGATCAAATTTGAAGAACACACTGCGATCTAGCCTTTACTTGCCACAGGAAGTGAAACAATACAATTGCTCCACCCACAATCAGCCCACATAGTCATTACCACGATCACCTTCATCAGACTTTTGACTGCATCACCTGCTGTCCCATCACCATGTGCGCTAAAAAGATCTCACTCACCTTCAGTTCACTGCCCGGTCTCGTCAAAGCCACTAGCTTGCTCTCTTGCTCCTGGACTGCTTAATACCAGTTGTTATTCCCTCATCATCGAGTTATTCCCTCGTCGTTGTCAAGTCCTTTGTCTTCCTGCATGTCCTTCGTTATCTGTCTTCAAGGAAAAGAAAGGTGGTTCCTCATCTGCATCTCAGTGACTATGTATGTATGTTTGTGTGTGTGTGTGTGTGTGTGTATGTATGTGTGCGTGTGCGTGTGTGTGCAATGATCCAAACCACTCTGTTTACATGTACTTCCTGATTCACCTATTTAATTCATACTTGTTCAATAAACTCCATCTAAATGATTGTACCTCATATGCACCTGACAGTTAAAGGCTTAACATTTTTGAACTACCGGATGAAATGGTGGTTGGTTGATGGATTGATATTTGTCAGGATCAGCGACATGTGAACTCAAATATTGTTTTGTTATCTGTTAACTATTATAGTCCTTGCTTTTTCCCTAATCTATTACTGTGTTCAATCACCTGCTTAATACCAACACACTTTAAAATCATTCCTTTTTAATGGATGTTCTTAATTTGCACTATATTAATGTTGTTAACAAAATATTCAGATTTGCCAGTCTGTGTCATGACAGTAATGCTGTGATTCATTACTAAGCAAATAAAATAATAATAATTATATAAGTCTAAATAAATAAATAATGTAAAGAATAAATTATGCCATCTTTCAAAAACAATTGTTTCATTTGTAGACTATAAACATGCCAAAAAATAATTAATATTGTATAATTCTATATTTATTATATATGTTTATTTGTTTCCTTATTAATTAGTTTGCTCATTTATTTGGATTTAATTATAACAGTGCTTTATTAACTTCATTCATCTGAGTTATGACCTGTCTCATCAGTAAACACAAAACAGTATGTGTTTGGACCATGGGAAGACATTTTACGTAAACACAGTTAAAGATTGAAAATGAAACTAGTTTGTCAAACAAAGGACTCGAAACAGCCCTTGCTTGCTGAGCTACATCTTTGACCACTATACCAATGTGCTGCCAAGTTTCAGATCAATCTCAAAGAGAAATAAGCATTATGATTTCAATTTTGTGAAAATAAATTGTTTGTAATTCTTTAAAATTAAAGGTTGTTTATTGGAAGAAGGTATGAAATCAAGATGCTTCTAACACTCCAAAACCGTGTAACATCTTCAAAGGAATGTCGTGCTATAATTTTTTAACAATTATGGCAGGGCAACAAGAAGATTAAACTTTAGAGCTCAGAGCTTCGTCTACATAAATATAAACGGCTTTCTGAGAATGTGAAGTGTACTTCAAAATAAGTGAGTGCATGAAAGACTTTCAGAAGAGCACAGAGATAACAGCAACTGCTCCGGATCACTCCGAGAGCAGCCAGCACCCAGCGTTTCTACAGTTCCAGCTTTCTTGTTAAAAACAGTAAAAAAAAAAGATGCAACTGAAAATAGTCATTGAATATTCATGACACCCTCCAGTCCTCTAAAGTCGGAGTTTATACTTTTAAATAGACCAAAGTTATCACATTTAAATGAGTACATACTGTCTCAAATTAGTAATTTATGCTGTAATATGCATAAATTCTCTCTTTTTCTCTGATATTTCATATAGAATATTTCAATATTTTAGTTTGCCTTCGGTTTAGTATGATAGTTGTTTTAATTTCTTTTTGTGTGTTTAATCTGTAAATTGTGATAAAGCTATACTTTAAAGATTGTACTGGTACCTGATTAGGCTTCTAGGGAAGGTAAAATGAACACTGATACTTAAATTGTTAATCTGATAATCAGATAATCTCCCTGGCAGAAATGTGCAGTTGTCAATGTTATATAATAAATATGGAAGTGTTTTCTGAACAGATCAGCGCTTTCAGTGTGAGATTAAGGGGAGTTGGAAATTGTGCTTGGGTATAGAATGATCAAATCAGTGTGCAAGCGCCCTTTGTACAGGTCAGTATGAGAGAACTTAATGGATAGTTTGCTTTCAGTTTCACCAGTCACAATCTGGACAAAGAATTAGGACAATAGCAGTTCATACCCTCCTAATTTTCAAATTTCCTAATTTTCAAATGCTTGCTTAGTCTTAAAAAAATAGATTTATTATTATTATATAATTCATTTATAATTTGTTTTATATTTCATACATTTACAATTATACTATTGTCAGAGATCCAGCAAGTAAGCTCACTCGTCTGAAGCAAATTATTATTTTAGTAGTAACACCTGATAGATAGTCCCATCGGAGGATAATCCTGTCAGCATACATTTACATTTATGCATTTGGCAGATACTTTTGTCCAAAGCGACTTACATTAGTGGAATATGCAATCTGGTACACCGTCAAAGTCTATCTCAGCTTCTCATAATAGAAATTGTATCAACTGATCAATAAACCATAGCAGGGAGGAAATAAAGGAAGAAGATAAAGACAGAGGTTTTTTTTATAGTAGGTGTTCCCAGAAGAGAAGAGTTTTCAGTAGCTTTTTGAAAGCTGTTAGTGTTGCTGCTTTCCTGACTGGATCAGGAGTTTGTTCCACCAGCCAGGGGACAGTGAAAGAGAAGGTTCTGCTGAGAGACAACTTTGTGGGATGGAACCACGAGTCGCTGTTCCTTCTCTCAGCGCAGGCTTCTGGAGGGCATGTATTTTTGGAGATAGTGCATGATAGTGCATGATTTGGAGATAGTTTTGTACCCCAGAATCAGCTATTTGAATTTAACCTGAGCTGCAATGGGGAGTCAATGAAGAGTGCATAATCTTCATACTCTCCATAAGCCATACTCTCCATAAGGCCCCTTTCTAAACACCTGCTATGTATACTGTTGTCAATTCCTGTACTCGACTCATCACCATATTCCCAGGATTCTCTTTATCTCCTGGATCTTTGAGTATTTTCTCAACTTATCCTCTGTTAATATAGACGTACCTGTGATTGTATCTTCCTGAGATGTCCTTGCTTCCCCATCTATGGAATCTGCGAAAGAAAACACTAATGAATGCAATCTGTGTCCTATGTCCTATTTCTGAAAGCTAAATTAGTTGACATACAATTGTTAAGTGACATTCTTTAAGTTACATTCGAATTTGTTCTAAACTTTGTGCCAAGTACAAAAAATTTTTTTTTATATACTTAAGTTTAATCCAGTCAACTGAGAATGTTAGCTAAACTAGAAAATATTTAATCAGCAAACAACTCTTAAGCAACAATAAAGCCAACCTCAAATAATTCATAGACTTAATATTGAATTTGTTAAAAACAATAAGATAAAAAAAAATTTCATGCTCGGACAGCATTTCATTGCAGATTCATATGCATTAATCTAATGTTTAATCTGTATTTTGATGTATTTTAAATGTTTTGTCTGTTTGTAGAGCTAAATGTTTTTTTAATCTACAACACCTGAGTTTCTAATATGGCGCTGTTAAATAAAGGTATTTTCAGCCAAAATAGACAACTAAATCCATGCTTTCCAAAACATTTCTAAACCTGTAAACACAGTTTGTTTAACTTGTGGTAAAGTATTAATTTTAAATAGATGTCCTCGTGTTTATTAGTTCTGTGCTGTGGTCTAGTCAGAGGAAGGCTTAATTTCTCTTGTTTCACACTGTTCAAACCCAGGAAATGATATTTTTCATCTCACTCTCAGTAGACCAAAAAGGTAGGAAGACTCATGCCATGCTATTTTCCCTTGTTAGAAAATGTTAAAACAAATAATTTCACCCTGACATGGGTTCCCACAGAGATGAAAGGGATGTGGGGACATCTGGAGGGCAGATACATCCAGGTGTAAGAAATAAGATACTCAGAAAGCACAAAATGCAGAGCGAGAGAGAAAAAGACCAGGGTCGAATGAAGCCTTTATTAAAACCACCCTCAGAAGTTATTTTGGACCATGAACAAACATGGGGCTTAAAAAGGCTCCTCACGTACACCTAAACCCACCCAAATAAACTCGGTCAAAAGTGCATTCTGTAAGAGAGCATCAGAAACAGATTTAGAGCTTTGTCAAAAGCATTCCTGCCTGTTGATTGGCTCCAGCTGCTTCTTTGCTCTATTTGTTGCAAGAGAGATTTGTAGGAAAAGTTCTTTTTTATTTTTTTACCTGAGCTTAGTAAAAGTAAAGTGATCGATGAAGCTTGAGAACCGGATAAGGTTAAATGAAAAGGTTGCATAAATGCAAGTTTGTGACCAAAACTGGAATGAAAATAGAAGAAAAAACACAGAACTCAAAATGTCAAGCTAACTCAAAATTGATTGCGAAATGATTTTGTGTTTGAAAGCCAAATCAAATTCACGTAAAAAAAGAAGTGGTCTCAAATTGGTAAACAAATCTTGAAATTTTGTCTCATATGTCACAAAAAATACATTTTAATCTAAATTAACTAAAATTATCTAAATCCATTTCCATAATTCCTGACATTTTATTTCTCAAAATGTAAAAAAAATTTAGTTGGCCTCAAAATATGTGTCACGCTAGATTGCATTTCCTAAACATTTTTGTCAACCCCAAAATTCAACAAATGTACAAACAAGTATAATTTGTCTAAAATACTTGTCTAAAACTTTTCTCTACAAGTACAGAATTTCTAAAAACCGTAACATTATTTTAACATTTTTCAGCTTCGTTATGTTAAGCTGTTTCACTTTAAAAGCAATAAAACTAACATTATAAACATAGTGAATGTAAATCAGCCTAAACACTAAAATAAAAAAGTGTCAATGTAATGATTCATTAAATTAATACCATTTAAAGGATTTTTCATCTGAACCAATTTTATACAATAACACTTTTTATGCAGAATTTTATCTGCGATAAACAAATGCTTCCATATTTTCGGAAAGAATGAATGATGAGTTATTATGACTATAATAAGTGCAACCTATTAAAACAAATGCTTTTAAATCATGCTTGAAAGAAAGAAAAAAAATGTGGATTAAGTATAATCTCTTTGATGTTTGTGGTTGTGTTACATTCACACACTTACCACTCATAAACAAATTGTCTGAGGCTCCATAAGAGCTCTAAGAGGAAGCTATTTGCTAAAGCATGCTGTTAAAACTCTCTCCAGACCTCCCCCAGCTTCAGTTAGTCTTGCCCAGAGAAAGCAGCCTGCCATACTCATTTGGCTTTAGCTCTAAGTTTTCTTTATTAAACTTAGAATGTCATGTAAAGAGCTTGAGGACACAGCAGGCTGTCTGAATGCTTCCATATGGTGGAGAACACAACCACACGAGTCAGCAGTCTTCTTTCACAGCAGTCTGTAAATCACACATCGGATAAATATTGGATAATCTGGCGATATGAGTCAGAGAAAGTGTGACAGCAGTTTTAAAAAGTTAGTCTGACTTAGTGTATATATTTGCTTAAAACATCTAGTTTATGTCTTAAAGTGCAAATACAGTATTTGTCTTTGGGGTATGATTTTTTATGTATTTGTAAGTTATATTTTACTAAAAAAGTGCATAAGTGTTAAAAAAAACTGTTGGGTCACAATAAGCATTCTATTTTAAGTTTAATGTGTTTAATTACTTCTTTTAATGGTTTGTTTAAAAAAATCATTTCCGTAAATTTTTGCATGCTCACAATATTGGATTTATATTTTTAAAAGTAGATCACAGGTTAAGACTTGGTGGAAGTGCCAAGTTCAAATAGCATTGACTAAATGTAGACACCTTTGTGAAAAACCAAGACCACTCAAGCACCAAGAATATGTATATGTGAATATGCCAAGTAACAGAAAAAGAGAGGCCCTCAGGGGGAAATCAGATGCTATGATAAAAAAGACGAATGTGTAATTTGGGCAGGGAAAATGGTAAAGGAAAGATGAGACTGTTTGCGGTCAGTCTTTTCTTCAAATACCAGAGGCCCATTATTTTGATGTGGACTCTTCTCCTACTGGTTTTTTAGCCCTTTTACCTCCAGCAAATGGGTTTAACCTATCCTTGGAAGCTAAAACAAATTACATGTTTTTCCACTCTTATCTTGTAGTGTATTTCTCATTCTTTTTGAACATTCAGCTCAGATCAAATGTGTTGTGAATGCACTTAAAAAGATGGAAAAACTGTAGATGATTTAAAAAAATTATAATAATTGAGAGAATAGAAAAAGGGTTGAGGAAAGACAATCACTGAAACTGAATCTTCATAACTGTTGGTAAAAAAAAACTGATCAGGCAGGGCAAGAGCAAAGGTTAAATGAAAGGGTCTAATTACGCTATATCATTTAAAGATTGTTAACATTGAGAATGAAAATTGCAACCTTACAGATGTCAAAGTTATCACAATTACAGTAATAATAGGCGCACCTTGTAATATTCCATGTGTTGGAAAACAAACAGTTACCATTGTTCACTTACACATGGGGGAGAACACCAATGTGTGCATTTTATCAGCCAATAGATTTCCATAATATACGACATCCTAAGCTCAGCCAAAGCATTGTTTAAAATAAAACTCAACCTAAACTAGTTACCCATGTGTTGCCCTTGTTTAACTGTATTATTTATTCTGTTCACCTTAAAAGAAGAAAGAAAAGTATCAATAAATGAAAATCAATAAAAACTGTGTATATACATGTTTATTTCTGATGAACTGGATAACTGGAAAACGGTGAAATTTGTCAAGAATTGTCACAGCTTCTTTGCAACCCTATAATGTGTAGTGTGTTTTTTAGAATATGTGAACTTCTTCAACTCTTCTTATTACAACAGACAAATATCCACATTGTGCTATAGTTTATGACTATAATGTTATCAAGGAAGATATACAAATATTACTTTCAGACTGGGGAAAGTCATGCACTAGTCGCCATCTAGTTCTGCCTTTATAATTTCCACCTCTGGAGTCAGAGCTCAATCCAGAGATTCTCTAAAGAGTTTAAAATATTTATATAACTACAAAAGCAGCATGCTCTTTTTGGTGCATTTTTATGTAAAAATCATTTTGCTACTATTTACAGAAAAAATACAAGCAACATGATTCTATGATTATATGTAATAAATTATGTAATTTATTTTTACTGTAAAATACATGGGAACCTATGAAATTGGTTTGTCACAATACCAAAAAAGGTTGTTATAACTGAGTTATCCAGTTACTCAGTGGAGTTTGTTCTGAAAAGAATGAAAGAAAACATGGGTATAAAGATGTTGTATGTTAAATATTAATAAATTCAAAACAGAACAAATGAAAAACAAAAACAGAAAAAAGCAATTGTGCTAAACATGCATTAGAAACTGAATAATTAAGTAATGCAAGAAATTATAACTATAATTGTTGTATATTCACTAATTAAACACTGCACATATTCAAAAATCAAAATTGATGCTGGTCATTCAATATGCATGTCTTATTTGCCTATTTTTTATATTTGACATTATATACCATATATAAACTTCATTTTTCTATTTTTTCAGGGTTCGATGTGTTGTAATATCCTGTGTCTTCGTGCACGTCATGCTGTTTTTGTTTTGATGTTTTTAAAATGAAAAAAGTATATATGTATATATTTATTTATGTACACGATTATAAAATAATTCTTGAATGGGAGGCAAACTTCTGAAATCATATGATTGAGCCCAATTTCCGATCTCCTGATCAGATCGGGACATCCCTAATTGCTACCCTGTATTGTGCCATCAGAACAAAATATGACTATTTAAAAAACAAACACAATATCTTTTAAATATTCATTAAAAACAAATTGTATTTTCGCAGGAAATAAATGTCTGCCGGTACCCTTGGGAATTATTAATAGGCATGATCATTTAATTTCAACATTTTTTAAAATCTTCTCTACATAGAAAAGAGTTCAAATAAAATGTTTAAGGTAAAGGCAAACCAGTCCAGAATCATCAAACAAGAAGTTGAACATTGAAACAGTAAACTATTATGAATATGTTAGAAAATAGGGATACAGAAACTAATTGGTCAGCAGAACGCCTTTATAAGAACAGTATTGCTCTTTATTTTACAGATTCCAACAAGTCAGAGGCAAGCTCTAAGACCACAGGTTTACACACATCTTCTGCTTTTTCCTCTGAGCAGAAAGATGAGCTCCACGAATCCATGAAAAGCAAAGAACATTTGTATGCTTATCTGGACAGGAATCACAGCCCTGCTCTACCTTCAGAGAGAACCAGCATGGGGCCACAAGTTCATTTGATCAATCTCTTACTTTCTCATGCCCCATTGAGCTTGTATGCTTCATAGGCTTCAAACTTTTATGACAGGCAAGTTAAACAGCATTGATGATGTCGTAGAGCCAGTTACAGGGTTTATGTGAAGTAATTTCAAAGGGCTTACTTGTGGACGGTGAATGTTGGACATTAAAAAGCAATTAATTAACTAAGGAATTACAGAATTGAGGTTAATGAACCAATTAGCATGTGTTCGGGAGGAGCTTGGCTAAAAATGTTCCACTATTTGGGTGGTTCCAATTTAGCATGTTAGCCACCCATTGAATAAGTACAAACTGAAAAGCCAATTTCAAACATAATTCAAGGTATACTTTTCAGCGGAGGTGTTCCAGGGCCATGTCACTTCCTGGTCCCTGGCCCCTTTTACACTTCTGCATTGCTCACTACCTTCTTTTGAGATACAGGCAATTATTAATAAGAGCAAACTAAGATTAAATTCTGTAATTCAATTACAAAACTTTGTGTCTCTTAGAAGGTACTTTTTACAAATAATAATAAAAACATGCTGAAGGGGCTATCTCTGTGCGTTTATTGGCCAACTTGGACTTTAGGCGGGAACAGTAGCAAAATATTTTGCAACCTTGTGGCTGTTTTCTGACGATTAAGATTAGGAACTAGTTTGACCAAAGACAGCTGTGCAATCTTGTGTTGTCTCTGGGGAGGAATGTAATTGCAAAAAAAAATGGATTAGGAAAATTCCTCAAAGGTATACCTGCAGCTTAATAAGAGCTAGTTTGCATTTGAGAGTTTTTGCATGTGGAATCAAATATGAGAATTGACTCCATTCTGGTGTACTCGAAAACCCAAGGGTGTTGATGCCATTATTGAATAAAATCTTTTAAGCGGTGGTTTTTGTTTATGCCAGCTTACTTTCATTCAAGCATCTAAAACTTTTTACAATGTTACTGGTAAGCGAACAGGGGTTTCAGTTCTTTCAGTCAGTCACAGTGTGAATTTGTTTACACTTACTTGTTGGTTACAGTTATTGTGGACGCTTGAGACCTAAGCCTTCAGGTTCAGAAAAACCACACTGAACAATGAAAGTGCTTTCATTAGATCTTTTAAGAAGCTGGAGTATGATTGGTTTGCTTCCCCTGCCTTCCCATAGCCATTAATTTGACCTCATGTCTACTACTTTTTCCTTCATGAAACAAAAGGTTATGCAAATATCCAGGATGTTTTAATTAGTGCGTGCTGCAACTGAATATCAAAGCATATTGTAAGTAATAGTGCATTTTGCATTTTTATAAATGAAGTCATAAATAATCCTATTTGCAGGTGTAATGAATAATTTATAATACCTTTTCAAGGTAATAACCCTTACAGTAGTCACAGAGCTTTGAGCGGTCATTGTTCCTTACTCTCTTTTATTCAAGCGTTAACATTATTATAGGATTCCTGCTATTCTTGCAAATGAGGAAACATTCAACTCAGAATGTTATTGATTATTCAAACAATTTAAATAGATTATTTTATTTTAAATGGTAGTTTCTTGTTGTTAATCTTTGTTTGTGCGATTGAACTTTAAATGTTCATATGATAATAGATTTGAGATAGTGTGCCTGGCTTCCCAGATGAGGCACAGCCTCTGTACTAATTATCTAAATTGAACCAGTCAGTTCCTCACCTCTGGTTTCCTTGGTTACACTGGCTGAACTGAAGGTCTGGCTGCAAAAGGGACCTGGAATTATATTTAATTCCCAAATGGTAATGGCTTAAATGCTGATATGTAGCAAGTCTGATTCACATGAAACTAGCACATGACATGATGTCATGATGAACAATTCTTTTTGTTCAGAATTCACACACTGCACTCAAAAGTGATTATGCTGTCTGCTAAAATTGCACTCGTAAAGAGATGAATAGTTTGGTTTGGAGATTTAAACAGTGGATAATTTAACTAAATGATGAACATGAATGTAGCAAATATGTTGTGATGACAGGTAGATGTGTGATAAAAAATTACTTTTAATATTTTTAAATATTTACATTTAAATTGTGCAAACTGTGTTTTATTAGGGACCAATCATGGATGTTACAGAAGCACCTTTTGCATCTGTTGGCATTCAATATTGATCTTCTTCCACCATGAAATCTATGGTAGGCTCTAGATCTCCTTGCTGGGAAGTTTTTAAGGCTGGAATACTGGTAAAGAACTACTTTTAACCATTGGTAACTCTACACATTTTACAAAACAAAATTTGGACTCTCTCAAGCCCATTAGTCCCACCACTAATCCATAGTTACTCTTATGTTTATGCTGATCACTTCTGAACAGCATAAGTTGTGGTCAGGCAGTTGTGGTCCGGTGGTAAAGGAGATCGATGTGTGATCTGAAAGTCACAGGTTCAATCCCTAGATCCACCGAGTTGAAGGTGGTGTGAGCGATGAAATACTTGCTCTCCCATCTTCAACAACCAATGGAGCAAGGCACCAGTTCCCTGACTGCTCCCCGGGCGCCGCAGCGATTACTACCCACTGCTCCGGGTGTGTGTTCATGGTTTTTTTTTTTCACTGCTGTGTTTGAACACTGGGATGGGTTAAATGCAGAGCACAAATTCTAGATATGGGTCACTCCATATCTTTAACATAATTTTCCATCAAATACATGGTTCCACCGTTTAGAATTTTCCACACGCAACGACAACAACAGCAACAACACTTTTTTTTATCTTCTCCAAGGTTTGTATGAATTTCACAAAATTTTATTCCAGAATCCAAAAAAATGTATTCATCAAACATTTTTTAATGACTTTCAAACTAATTTAGCACAGCAACTCATTAAATAATTAGGTTGGATAATTCTGTACATTTAGCACTGTATTTGTAAAATGTTTATGCAGATGTTTTTTTTTATTTGTAAATTTGGTATTGACTTCTTCATTGGAACACTGATTATTTTCGTCCTGTTAGTTCTTTTTAAGTCATTTTGGCTGTTATAACCAGATCATTTTATGACCTAAAGTAAAAAGGTTTTAACCATCGTATGGTGTTCACACTATTGCTTCTTAGGCAGTATTTGTGGGTCTGGTGGATCCATTATCTTTTAGGGATTTAAATTTACCCAATCAAAATATTTTACGTTAAAAAAATTTAAATATATGTACTTTAGCCAAGAAACAAGTGATATAAGTGAATAAACTTCATTTATTGTTCATTAACCTTATTTCTGCACATTTTGAATTTAAACCACATATGGTGTTCTCGTTATTGTTACTTTGGGAAGGTTGGCAGGTCGGCTAGACCCATTGCATTTGGTGGCTTTTAATTCACCCAATAATACAATTTTACACTAAAATGGAACAATGTATGTCTATGTGTGAAGACAGAAAAAATGTACCAAACAATTTTCTCACTTTTGTATTCCCCAGGTCCAGTAGACCCAAACACTGTGTATGTAAAATAAATGTGTAGGGGGCTATACAGTCTGGGGTCATTAAACATTTGTTCCGATATATGTTTTTCAGGAAAATGAGACTAGGTGAATCTCTGTTTCAAATAATAATTTCTTGTACAATTATTTGTTTGATGAAAACTGAGACCGGGTCCCACAGACCCGAACACCAAATGGCTAGGACATGCATTTACCCTAATACTCACTAAGTGGTTTTGCTTTGATGCAGTGGTGTATTCACTCCTATCTTGGCATTTATTATGCATCTCTATATATCTGAAAATAAAGAAAATTCAAGTTTGGATTACCTATGAATTTCTCAAGCTTTTGGTCCTAAAACAAACAGTAGGCCTCATGTTTGGTGCTTTCTGCTAAAAATAATTTGTTGCTATTTTTCACGATTAACCAACCATATGTCACACTTGCAGATATTTGGGTTCGACTATGAGACAATCCCTACTGAGTCACAAACAGGATCTCCCACAGATAAATGTCCTTGAGCCAGACTCTCCTTCTCCCACTGTGGGTAAACTGAGGTGAGTGGCACCTTGGGATCTTTGAAGAACAGAGCCACTAACTGTACTTATGGACAAGAAGTAATACCTCACTACAAGCCAGGTTTTAGAGCCATCTTATAACTAATCAGGATTACTAAGTCTAACCATGTGTGAGCCCTCAGCGAAACTAAGTTAATTCGCTACAGTTAACAAGAGAACAAAGAGAAACAGACAAAATACAGCTCTTGCTATTTTCAGTTATATTTATGTATAGTCATACTCCATACAAAAAAGCACAAAACATGCAATACATAGTGTTTGTTTGTTTTTATTAAAAAGGACATTCTTAACAACAAATATATGTGTTACATTGTGCAATTTCTGTAAATACTTTAACAGTGTCAGAATACAATTACTGTTCAGAAACCGGTTCCTTTAACACAGTCTGCCATTGGCTGAATAAATAAAGCTGCGCCCAAAACTACCAGCCTGGTTCCCTTTGTTCCGGGCTGGCTAACTTGCTCACAAAAACAGATCTGTGCTTTCAGAGCTCCTCAGATAAACAATCTTTACACCATGCCCATAGAGAACAGACTGAGAAAACAAATTGAATTGGAGTATAAGAAATTTTTACATCCAAAAAGCTACAAGCCGCACCTATAAAAACATTCCTCAAGCCTTGGAAGAAAAGATCAGTTTTATCTCCAGCAGTTGTGTAATGAAACACAGAGGAGAGTGTTTGTTCTGAGATGATGTTGTCCAGCTCTCAGCCCACTGTCAGGGGCCCCATGTTATTTGGTACTTATGCTTAAAATAGATTTATTTACATGTCCATTAAACCTATCTTTTGAATCAGTTCAAATAGTTTCTTAAATGGATTTTCAAACAGAAAAGCTAAATGCAGATGTTGGGATCGGGCATAGGGTTGCTGATGCCTGCTTAAGTGAAGTGGGGAGGAAAATTGAATTCTGTAATGGCAAAAATACAAATGCATTGAGATGCAGCTCATTGTCTGGGCCATGTAGGTGCAGCGTAATCACTTCCTCAAATTAATTAAACCCAACAGAAAGTTTGCAGAGCCCAAGGAATAGACCAATCTCCAATGCGATTCTTCAATTTATTTTGTAAAATATTCTTCTTATTTTGTAAAAAAAAAAAAAGCAAAAAGCAAGGCACCGTATTGTAACTTTTAAGAACCAGTTTTAACACATATAACTACACAATGTCTGGGAAAGGGAAGACATCACGGCTCTCATTCAATCAGGACTCAAAATGACACAACTAATCACCCCAGAATCTGTTATTTGGCTCAGGCAATGAGCAATACAAGACCAATAAACACGATTGAATGTTTTAATTGTTAATGAAAGCATCAGGAACAATTACAGGTTACCATTGTATTTATCTTTTCCGCCATTCAACAGATATTGTGATAGCACCCTTAGCTTAGCATAGATCAATGACTCTGATTATTCCGCTACAATTGTATGATTGCAGAGTTTCAATATTTTTTCCAATTTAAAACTAGACTCTTTAGTCCACCAATGTGCAGGTTCTACCTGTACGATGACCGGCACCACTTATTGTCTTACTGATGGACAGCCAAGAGTGTAACATAAACCCAAACAACTAAATAATTAAATACCAGGATCTTCACAGATAAATTTGCAACATGGAATGGATGACACCATGGTTGAAAGCATTCAGTCCACTTCAGAAAATAATCTTTAAGATACCATTTTATATAATATAATATGATATGATATGGTATGGTATGGTATGGTATAATGTAATAATTTAACATAGAATCTGTGACTTCTCAACATCTTCTGTCGCATGCTTATCTAAGACAAAGGTAATGCATCTCATTTAATCATAGGTAGATCTATCTAAAAAATGTCATTTCAGGGAAAAACAATTATTTTTTACAACTTCTAACATCATCTGATACATGTTTGTTTTGGAAATGTAGGAATAAATAAAAAATTTGACCTTTTTAAAATAAAGTAAAAAGAGGAAAACATTTAAGAGAGGTGTAACACTGCCCTCTAAAGATCGGGAGAGACATTGCAGAGCATTTTCATTTGACCTTTTTTTTTAAAGGGTCTTCGAGTTCCCAGAAATTGTAAATCCTTGTTCTGCTTTTTATTTCGCAAAAATATGTATTAATGGTGACATGAATTCTGATTTCAATCATGAAATAATAACAGGAATCCTTTTAAATTGAATTGTTTGCCAGTTTCCTTATCTGCCTGTTTCTGTTAGTTGAGGGGATAGAGCAGGCTAATGGTTCAGTAGCCATTTAGAGAGAAAAAAAATCACACCATGACCCAGTGCTGATGTTAGCTGTGCTTCATTATTTGAATCCCAATTTTCCTCTTGACAGGTTTTGTTAGAGTCATAACACTGCACGTAGAGCTCTTTGTCTAACTTTGTCTGTCTCATCCTCCATAAATCAGGTCTCCATTTGGGCTTCCAGCCACAAATACGGCCTCTAATGTTGAGTATGGATGAACGGCAGGTTTTTGAATAACAGCACTGGCAGGAATATTAAAAGGATGGTCAGAATTGATGGATGGCATCATTAGGATTCTGCAGCTATCAAACATCTGAAGGCTGGAGAGCTCAGGATGTGTGCATTTGTAGTGTAAAATTCAGAACTGCATTATTGATTCACCAGTTGCTCTGTTATTCTACAAGGCTGCGGTTATAATTGTCTAGAGGAGTCAGGAGAGCATGTTCTTCTGCTGATTAAAACTGAAAAGCAAGCTTGAGATGTAGAAAAGGGTGAAAAAGATTTCACCTGGTTAACAAATGAGGGATTTCAGGAAAAAAGTAAAACCTACAAAGAGATGAGGAGAGTTTTGATGTGTTAGAAAAAAAGAAAACTTAAAGAGTGCGGTTGGAGCAATGTCATAAAGACGATTCAAAGTTTACTTTTTGCGAGATACCCTAGTTTAACTCCCAGGAGTTTGAGACATGCCAATGGGTTTTTGAGTGGTGTAATAATGTAAATCTTAAATTATGATAACGAAAAAAGGTGAATTTAATTTCTTCCCCGTTTTTTATTTATACTAAAAGAGACTTCTGCAGAGACTGTTCAGGAGTGAGTTAATGTTCCTGAAGCTGAAATAACACAATCGTTCATGTGAACATATGCATATGTTCACTTTTTATTAATGCATAAAAATTGTGGCCTGTCCAATAGAGTCTAGCTGCAGACGCGTAATCTGGAGCGGAAATATGTCATGACATTGTTTACAAATTAAATAAAGTTCCTCGAACTACATTTGGGAGGATCATTACAGATAACTGACACTCCTAAACAGCCGGTGGTGATCAGAACATATGATGCCTCAGTATTTAAGCAGACTTAACCTAAGCTCATTCGACAACTAAAACAGCCCCACCTTCCTCCCTTTCACTGCTCCTTAAATTTAAACACTGAGGGGGGTAAGAATTTTAATTCTTGAAATAAGACTCAAATGCTTATGAAAAGAAAACAAGAAAATGAATCTACACCATAAATCATCAATCCCCCAAACGTTAATGAACAAGTTACACACAACACAATAATCATTAATATTAGACTGTCATACAGTTGTGTACTAACTTTGATGGAAGAGATCTGCACAAAAAAATTGCACTCTTGTAACAAGAAAAAAAAATTGAATTATCAAAAATGTCTAGATTATAACCATGGCTGTTGGATCTTAAAAATAGACAAAAACTTTCAAAACAAATCTCAAGAATTCTTGCAAAGTTAAATTTGCTTACCCCATTGAAAGATTTTTTTCTTGCTTGATCTAGGAAGACTTTAAATTCATTTGAGATTTTTCTTTCTTGTTCCAAGAGTGCGTTGTTTGCAGTGTATCTGTAATGTGAACTCGTGAAAAGTACAATAGCAATCAATCAATCAAGTTTTTATATAACGCTTCTTTAGCAGTTGCTTTCAAAGCAGCTTCACAAAAACAGCACCTGAAAAAACAAAACAAACAAAGACAAAACAGAAACTAACAAACAAAAGACAATGGTTAAAAAATGTAACAAACAACAAATACAATACGATGTCCTGATAAAAAAACGTGAAATAATAAAAAAAGTACTATTAAGTAGTATCAATAATTTTTAACTATTTAATAGGGTACAATTCTATTTTATCCTAAAGGAAACTGCTGTTTTTAAGAGTGCTATTTCATGTAGTCAAGAACAGATTTCCTTAATAGTATAACGTTTGCTGGTTTGTAAGGTTCACCATGGAATAACTATTTAAACCATTTTAATTGTAGTTAACAATTAAACATTTACAATTTTAAAACATTTACATAAAAAATCATTTGTAAAGGACAGAACAGAAATAAAAATTAAAGGGAATAAATTACCAAACTATCTCTAATTTACCATTACAAAATCGAACCGTGGTGTTTGTCAAGGAAACATGATGATGTAGCTTGTGTGCATCTCAAGTGATTGACATTTTGGTTGACCGATAAGAGATCAGGCAAGCATTAGAACAAAACACGAGTGGTTATCAGCAAGCAAGAAAGAGACATTTAGCAGGTAGAAAGAGATTTATTTAACAAGTTAAGGAGTGAGCATTCTAATGTTCTAATAAATAAGTGCCAGCTGCCAACTGTTAGCAAACCAAACACAACACAGATGTTAACATAAGACAGGTTTTATTTATCTTACCGTGAATCATTTCAGAACAAGTTTTTACAAATATCCGCTGCTGCTATGGAAGCATTGTGTCCAAACAGATCAATATCCCAGCGTGGCGTGATAACCATTCTAACATCTAGCTAGCTAAAACTCAGCATAGACAACAAAGCAAGGCTTTTTACTTCATCGCCAAAGTTTTATTTCATAGTCCAGCATTTAACACGAAGCTGAAGCCCAGAAAGAGAGAGGACTGCTCCGCTTCGCCCAATCACTGAGCTTGTGGTCTCTATGGGTCTGCAAAGTCTCGATACGAAGTTACAATTTTTGAGAGATGCACATCGAGCTTCGCATGCGTCAGTACGTAGACGATGCAGATGGCAATTCGTCAAGTTGACTCAGAAGTATAAATCAGGTTTAAGAGTGCTTGTCTGCAGCTCCCACTTGATCAGGTGATTCTCTGAATTGTTTGAAATACTTGATTGAGTCGTGGATGGATGAGTTTTCTTCAAAATAAGATGCTCACCAAAATTTAAAAATACACTACTATTAGATATTTTCGATAAAAATCTTCCACCTGCTTGCTAAATCCTATAAGCGCATCCAGAACAGAGACAAGGAGTCACACACATCTAAGGACTCTCAAACTCCTCTCGGCCATTTCAGAAACTCTATCGAAAGCCAATTGCTGAAGAGTGGCTGAGAGCCACTCTGGTAGAGGGCTAGAGCAAAGAGAAAAGCACTTTGGGGCATTTTATATAAAAAGTTATCTACAACCATGTTGTTACCAAAAATGTAAAGCAATTATTATATTTTACATACCTATTTCAAGTGTGAAATGAATTCTTTGTGAGATTTACAGTAGCAATTATAAGAAACAATTTTCTGTTATTTAATGTTCATTGTAGGTTCAGACCATGGATAATAATATCTTGATGGTTATAAAAATGGGTACAACATTTGTCCACTTAAAAATGTTGTTGAAGAAAACATTCATTTAGAAACAAAACACTATTGTAGCTAAACATTCTTAGACTCTGATGGGCTAATTTACAAGGATAAAGACTTTTGATTTAGGCTGTTTCCCAGTTATTTTAAAATGATTTGATATATAAATAGTTATATAATTGTTTTACCTTTAGACTTATTAGCAAAAGGAATAAAAATTAGCAATTTTGTTTGCAATGTGAGAAAAAAAGCATCATATTTTCACATTACATCGTCTAAATGCTGCTGATAAATTGAGCCCATCATTTCATTTACCACAACTGCATGCAGTGCATCATTTGTATTTGATTGTACTGTAAGACAGTGCATATGCACAAACTATTTTTTAAATTAAATTATACTATACATGTTAGTATAATAGTGGCTATTACTATGTGGCTAAGTACAACTAAACAATAGCTATTAACAAACAATAGAAAATTACTTAACCATGTTTTTTTTTTATTAGTAAATGATTTAAGGCAATTTATAAATAGAATATTTCTGCTTTATATTTTAATAGTTACATAATATTTTTGTTACAGTTAACTACTATCAGAGTAATTTGAATTTTGTTGTTGTTGTTTTGTCCCTGACAACTGAAAAAGTGACTAGTCGGCCAGATATTGGGTGACCCATACCCAGAATTTGTGCTCTGCATTTACCATATCCCTGTGTACACACACAGCAGTGAACAAACACACCATGAACACACACCTGGAGCAGTGGGCAGCCATGACCGCAGGTCCCGGGGAGCAGTCAGGAAACTAGTGTCTTGCTCAAGGGCACCACAGCTGTGGTTGTTGAAGATGGAAGAGCAAGTGTTTCATCACTCACACCAACTTCAACTCGGTGGATCTGGGGATCAAACCAGGGACTTTCAGATCACAAGTCTGAAACCACAAGTCCGGTGGTCCTTATCCACCGGACCACAATTGCCCCTTGACTTGTCTGAAGGCAGACTATGATGCATACTAGAGCAATGCTGACCATGAACCGGTGACAATTCGATCTCCTTATCCATAAGACCACAACTGCAGTCATTAACCAAACCATAAGGCTGTGTTCTGACTTCTACTCTTCTCAAACAACTGCAATTAATCAAAGCAGCTTTGCATTTATAATGTCGTTGTCTCATCATCAACATTATCTTCTCTTTGGCTTCCTGCTGCGTCTGAAGGTGCTCAAACACCTTTTTTTCTTTCTCTTTCTGGTGCCACAAAACAAAGCATATTTCATTCTTTGGTGGGTTTCACAGCCGCTAGTGCCTCCCCACACCTTTCTTTTGAATCTTCTTCCTCACAACTCAAGAAACTTGTAAGTTTTTGTTTCGATTTAACTGAATCAAAATTTGGGATGACACATTCTAACATGTACTCCCGTTTTCTTTGATTCTTGTGCTTTAGAAATGTTATTGCTTTTTATAGGGTAAAAACTGCTTAACAATTGATGTCTTACAGTCAAACACATATTGTTAGATCAGCTTTCTCATATTTTTGTCAGTTATTTAAAAAAGTCTTCTTGAATTATAAACTCTGATATTCATCAAAAGCTGGTAAATTAAATAAAAAAAATGCTCAGAAGAGCTATGTCAGATCGACTGGCTGGGCTCTAAAAAATCTTGAACCCAATCAGCAGCTATCAAAATAGGTCCTATTGGTCTACATGCAAGTTTACTTTGGGATTTCAAAAAACAGCACTGGATAGTAGAGATCAAGTAAAGTAAAAATTAGATTTTGCGTCACATAAGTTTTTTAAAAGACTCAGCAAAATAAAAGTTTTCAAGCTATAATAGCCACTCTTGGTTCCTAATCCACCGCTTTCAGTGTTTTCTCATCTGTCTTGACCGATAAAGGCTCTGGACCTACACTCATTCCTGACTAAAAGCCTGAATTCAAGACTGGGTTGCCTGTAAACAATTTAAGACACTTTAATGATCGGGAGACATAACATTCAGAATGAAGAGAGTGTCATGAGTGCAACCTCTACGGAGACCCAAAGTGCTGTCAATTGGGTTGTGGATATTGGCTCTATGATTACAAGTTTTACAAGAAAAGAGAAAAGGCCCACCAGTGACCTTGTCTTCATAGCCCTTGAAGTGGGGAGAGACTCAGGTAAATGTTGCCAATAAAATCCAGCAGAGCTACTTCACTGCTAACCTTGATCTGCTGACACTTCAAAACAACATTGAAGAGGTTCCACTTGAGATTCTGAACAAGTTTATACTTTTAAGATGTGTTGTATTTTAAAATGCTAGTAAATATTGCTGGTACAACATAACCAAACAGTTTTTGGATCACCTTGAAAATAATATATCAATATAATATGCAGTTTAATGTGGTTTAGTGTTTGAAAATTGGAGTATTCTATTATTATTGGACCTTAAAAACTTGATTACTTACAACAGGGGTCTCAAACTCTACTCCTGGAGGGCTGTTTTTCTTCCAACTCTGTTTCAAGAGACATACAAGGAACGTCAAAGAAGCCAAGAGAAGCTTAATCAGTGAAATCTGTGTTTTCAGTTAATGTTGAAGCTAAACCATGCTGGGCTGCGGCCCTCCAGGACTGTGAGACGTCTGCTTTAGAATGACCTTGAGAATGGAGACACTTGAAAACCTTTTTGTTTCCTTCCTTTTTTGAAAAGACAATATGTGACGGTAAAGTAAGGAATAAGATTTTGCCACATTGTTTTCTATTTCAATATTCAATATTCTTTGAGACAAAATCCCATATAAATAACTTTTTCCTGTAAACTAAATTCTTCTAAGTTAAACAAATAAAAATTGTTTTTGTTTTTAAATACATTACTTTACTTTTTCAGTTATTTAAAAAAAACTATAACAATATAAAAAAGAACAGTCATGATGTTCTGCAAATATCCAGTATGACAAAGTAATGTGTTTTTTCCAGATGTTATTTGCACTGAGATGGTTTTTGTCACACTTTCCTTCGTTCCACAAGCACCAGCAGTTTTATTTTGTATGACTATGCATTTTAGCTTATGGGAATGTTGATGATGCGTGTGAGCATGCAGTTTTTTGGGGTGGGCTGAAAACATTGTGGGAGCGGATTTAAAGGTCAAATCTCAGTTGCCTGAGTAAACAGTAAACTGCCTGACTGGAAATCTGGGCTTTCTTTGGAAATGAGTCATATGTTACAAAGCAATGGTCCTCTTTGTAGAGAGCAAAGATATTCCTCTGATAAAGTTCTCAGTAACCGGTTTTACACACAAAACTAAATTGTTAGGAATTAACCCAAAATATAAATATACATATACATATACAAGCAGAGCATTGGAACAATAAGCACAAGTATAAATTGTGTAAATCAACTTTAATTGCACAAAAAAATATGCAATTCAAATAATCTATATAATAATTATAATATATAATAATTTCTAATATAATAATACATTCTCGCTGAAATTAATATTTCCTTAAAATATTTTAGTTGTGTACACATTTTAAGAGTGTCTAATTTGTGCAATAGTTTTGCAATAGGTTTTATTGTTGCTGCCAAAATGAGAGGTATTGCTTTTAGTGGGTGTTGGGTTGGTGAACCAAATCCAACAAATGTAATTATGCTAGACCACAACTTGAGGAAACTTGTCACAAGACTGGTAACCAAAGCCCTTAATTAGGTTCAATCTAAATCCCAATCACTATATAAAGATGCTTAATTTCAAAGATGTTTATGAATTTTCCATTTGATAGAAATACAACTGTTATTATAATACAATGTCTGCAAGGAGAATATTCCCTGCCCTTCTAACATTAACCAAAAACGTTTTTTTTACTAAAAAACATATTATGATAACTAAATTGAATATGGTTCTCTGTAAACAACTTACAAAATGAATTTTTCTTTTCAAATAGAAAAGAGATGTCAAATTTAGTATTCTTTATCCAGCGCTTTAATAACAAAGTGTGGCTGCAATCACTGTTGTGTTGTGAATTTGTCCTGACATGGCTGTGAGAATTTAGGATAAACAACTCCAGCTTTGAACAAAATTGGACCTATTCCGAAAGCACTTGCAGCACAACATGTATTACAGACTTCTTTTTTAGGGGACATGGCTTTTGTTTCTTGACCACTTGTGAACTTTATCCTGTACAAACCACAATCAAGTCTGTTTCCACAAACTTCAACTTGTTAAAATTCTTTACTCGTTGTCCAACAATAATTTTTCGCCGCAGTGGCACATTCTGCAATCTGTGGCTAATTATCTAGAATGAAAAACACGTGTTCAGCAGGGGAAGGTACAGATTTTTGTGCGTCTGGGGCTTGATTTGGTGGAACCGAGTTGCAGGTTATTAACATATGTTTAGTTTTAAAAGAGCGTCTTTGAGCGGCTGACTGGCTCCAGTGATTAACATGTGTTCACGACTTAACACATACCAAAGCAGCCTTTGGGTTCATTTGTCAGTCTTGAACAAGAGCAGAGGAACTCATTAAAGTTAAATTCACTCGTATGCTTTACATACTTAAGAATGAGTGGTAAATTACATTTTTGAGGGAAAAATCTTTGATTTAAAACGTATTTGGTGAACTGTCTTGCAACCTTTAGTATAAAGCAATCGCCCCAAAAAAATATTTGCCACAAAAGATAAGTTCCATACAAGAAAACCTAAAAATTAAGAAATAAAAAATGGTTATCTTATCTACAACAAGACAAACCAAGGAAATTAACTAAATTTATGTAACTAAATTGATAAAGATATGAATATATTAAATCAAGACAAGTTGGGTCTAATAAATAAAGAATAAATAAATACAAGATATATTCAAGAGAAATGCAAGATAATGCTAATTCAAATTGGCATGTATATAGGAAAATATTTAATATCAGTAGCATCCGTGCTGTAAACACATTAAAAACTGGCCATTGACTAAACAGACACCGCTAATTCTCATTTAAATTAGCCTTAAAACTTTTTGTAAAAACAACTACTTGATAAAACAGTTAATATCTGTTATTCCTTTATGGTGAAATGATCCCAGACACATTATTAAATAACCCAGTATACTCATAACGGTTTCTTATATAGTACTACATTACATATTGTTTATATATTGCATATAGTTTAACAAACATAACAAGCTGTTTGCATCTTTTGATCTCAGAATAAAATAAAGAGTACATGTGGCCATAAATGTGGCTGATCTAAAACTAGATTTGAGGTGTTGCTACACCGAACAACATTATAAAAAGCACCGTTTTCATGACTAATGGTGCAATTAGCATTTCACTTAATGGTGGCAGACACCGATGGCACATACGACAGTGTTACAATTTATTAGATGACATGATACTAGGTTTTGCATATTACTGTATTCAGAGTAAAAAGTTATGCAAGTAGTCACGCAAGTAGAAATTCTGCAAAATTCAGACAAACCAGACAGGTCAGTCATTTGACCAAAAATAAAGAAAATGTCTCTAAAAATGTAAAATGCACATTTGCAGATCTACTGTATTCATCCTCCACAACATGGGTGGACAGCCATGCTGGTTTTAAACATGTTTAAAGTATATTGGCTATTTAAAATGGGCCTGTTGTTCAGCGTTAGTTTCATTTGTAAAATAATGTTTTGTTAATGACAATTTGACACATGAAGCTACTTTGAAGCTGCTTTTTCTAGTTGCAAAAAACACCTTATGAATTCACAAGGAAATAATCTTTATAAACATATTTGTTTCGATATAGGTTGTAATATAGGTTTTTAATATTTGTGGCATATATAAAAATCTCTTTTTTATAAAAAAGTATTTTTTCCTATATTATATATAAATATATGCAAATATGGGCATATGTATATGAGAATGCATGTTCCTATATAGGCACACACACACACGCACGCACACACACACACACATGTATATGTTCGTCTATGTTTACGTATATATTAGTAATATCATTAAAATCCATAGCTGCTAGACAACACAAATAAAGCCCCTAAATGTTGAATTGTAAATTATTTGATTTCCTTATAAACAATCAAATAGTGCAAGAAAAAAAAATAGATCAATTCCATAACATGCCAATTACGAGTGCTACCAATTTCACATGCACACTATACCGCAGTTCTCGGATTCACTCAACCGGAATTGTTTTTGCGACTGTATTATTTAGGTTGTAGCCAGGGTATTTTTTTTTGTTTTAGTCACGTTTTAGTCGGCAAAAATGTAAAACGTTTCAGTCTAGTTTTAGTCACCTAAAAAATGCAAGGTTTTAGTCTACTTTTAGTCAATGTAGATTAATATATATTATATTAAAAAAAAAATTTTTTTTTTTTTTTAAATAAGTCAATTTAACTCTTTAAATATTAGTAATTGCATCTTTACATGTATTTCATGAATTAAGGCTTTATTTCACATTGTGAGATTGTTGATAGAATTTTCATTAACAAATACAATGATACATATGCATTATCAAGTAAGTATTCTACAAAAGCCAAGAACAAAACCATTCTTATTTTAGCAACTGCGGCTTTATTTTTTAGAATACAATAAACATGTATGTATGGCTAAAATATGAGTGATGGAGGAACAGTCTGTTTTAACAGAACACCAATAACATGTGGTTCTGCTGCTAAGAACACAAGTCAATTCTGCTGTTCATCTACACACCTGAGGAACAGAAAACTGGCCTAAATAACTGGCATGCTCAGCCATTGTTTCAGGCAGTCAATCATAGCTGTGGTAATAACACACACACAAGCTAATAGACTGCAATGGACGCTAGTTAATAAAGTTAGCAGCCTATTTTGGCCTGGAGTTTTGTGCACGACTTTAGGCTTGCTGAGAATTCTTCTCACTAATTCTCAAATAAGGAGAATTCTTGTGCACGTCAGTGTCACAGAAGCCTCGTGCTTTGCTGAATTGGTTAGCTTATATGGGTTCTTGGTTATCCTCCGGGTGACAGTTTGCTGAATAAAAGCCCAGAACACAGTGCTGCAACTCCTACTTCATTTATTTGACACTTTCCTAATAACTCGACCAACTTCACATCCAAGCCATTAGACGCGAATGCCTCTCTTCCCACTTTCCTGCACTCTCTCATGCACGTGCTTCCCATCTCTCTCGCAATATCTGACGTGCTGACGTTCTTCATCATTCGTATTACGTTTCTATTTCTATCCCACAGTTTGAATGTTAGATTACATCCACAAATTTTGAACGTGTTTTTGTTAACGTGTCTCGTTAAGTTTTAGTCAAAAGAGAGACATATTTAGCATAATTCGTCATCGTCTCGTTATCCATCCATCCATTTTCATGTCAGCATTTTCCCTTTCGGGGTCGTCACAGCAGAATGAACCGCCAACACCTCTGGCACATGTTTTATGTGGCGGATGCCCTTCCAGCCGCAACCCATCGCTGGGAAACATTCACACACACTCATTCACACTTTAACACTATGGACAATCGTTCTTACTCAATTCACTTATACTGTATGTCTTTGGACTTGTGGGGAAACCGGAGCACCCGGAGAAAACCCACGTGATCACAGGGAGAACATGCAAACTCCACACAGAAATGCCAACCGACCCAGCCGAGGCTTGAACCAGCGACCTTCTTGCTGTGAGACGACCGTGCTACCCACAGTGCCACCGTGACGCTTCGTCTCATTATCGTCACGAGTAAAAGATTCGTCGATGAAATCATTTCATTGTCGCCATCGTTGATAAAAACAACAATGCATAGATAAGATATACAACGGCTAAACATTTTTAGAAGCACTTCATGGAGGCAACTCCCATGCGCGTTGTGAGGTTCTTCGCCTCCACGTCATGCATTTAAAATATAATAATGCATGCTCAGCCATTGTATATCCCTTCCTTATACAACACTTGCCAGCCAATCAGAATCGAGTATTCAAACTGACCATGGCATAAGCGCATATATATTATCATATATATGGATAAATGCCGCATATAGGTCTTATATATGTGTAAATATCAACTTATAGGTCCTTTCCATGTGGGAATTACTATTACATATGACATTAGATTAAAGCACACTTAAATGTAAAACTAAGGATCAATAAGCCTTTTTTTGTTTGTGTTGCTGCTTCTAAAACGGCAGATAGATTACAGAAATGAACGAAGTAAAAATATAGCATTTGTTTAACAGATAGCAAAAACAGAAAATTTATTCATTCACTCATTCAAACTCTAAAATCTTTGCTGATAATAAGATGCATTTTTTAACAAGGCCAGGGTATTATAAAACATATTCTAATGAAATCATCTGCATGCACATCATATACATCCTTTCTTCTGTTTGACAAGTTAGCTCCACTAATCAGTCATCTAATATTTCCTGCAGTATTGAAATAATTTTCCTCTTTTCTGAGAATATATGAGGTCTCTCTGTATTATTCCCCTAATGCGGAACCGTGATGAATGTGTTGCACTGTGTGTTTTGACACCTGACTGTTACAGTAATAGAGTGCGTGTGTCTCCACAGCCTGTGCTGAACCACTGTGACCCTGTTTGCTGATAATGACATTAATGTATACGTAAGGAGAGTTTAGACACAGAATGCCTTCCAGTTGTTAAATCAGAGGTCAGGGTTAACAGGCTTATGCCAGCAAACTTCAATACGATGCTGACACAATCCCTCGATGCCTTTAATCATTTTACACACTTTCACAGGCTTACTTGGGTTAAGCCCTGAGCTTTGACCCCTAGACGAAGTAAACTGTTTTAATAATATTAGTTTTAACTGAACATGGTATTCTGTCAGTCAGTCAAAGCATTTATCAGAAGAAAAAGCAATTAAAGTAGATTTAGAAACTTTCAAATTAATTTAGTTTGTGAGAGAAAATGTATTACACAATTTGTAAAGATGTTGTTATCATAACATATTTGCCATAACTGATAAGTCCACAATTTATTTTCCAAAAAGACACAGTATGTTGTGAAGTCATGCTTTCTTGTTTATTTTTCCAAAGCATGATGTAGGCTAGTTCAGGTTTTTCAATAAAAAAAGGAAGAGACAAAAAGGAAAACAAAAAAAGCAACAAATGTTTTGATGGCTTCAGGTTTTGTCATACAGATATGGTAATACTGGAAAAAATAATTTTACAATCATTTGACAAAGATATCACTGTATACAACTTCCTGAATATTCAAAGAAGATCTCAATGTTCAGCAGCATGTTGGATAAGTTCTGTTTACTAGCCAATATACTATCTCAATTCTTATAACTCTTTTTAGAGTTTGATATGGAGCTGATAGATCAATAGGTCAATAATCAACATGACAATTATTATAACGTTACTATTTCTATCCACATTTGAAGTCATTTTGCTGTTTTCTGGTTGCTGTTTAAATAAAATCAGTGGAAAAGCACTAACATTTACTAACACTATTGCTGCAGGATAAATTCCTTGCTCTGTTGTGCAAAAATAAAACATGTAAACCATGCTGAATCTATGCATTTCCTCTTATCTCATAACATGAGCAGTCGTTTATATGGTATAAAAAAAGTTATTCCTTGACATTTCACAGCTTTAAATTACATAGAGTTATGCATATGATTTTTATCTGACAAAAGATGTGAGAATATTAAACTATAATACAAATTACATGATTTTCTCATTTAAACTAGTTATTTATGAACAAATATAAAAATGTTGCTCTCGTATTAGATTAAATGTAGTTATATATTTAAAATATGTTTTATTATTATATTTTGCCCTTTCAAAGTTTGAAATAATTTATGTCATTGATGCCTTAGATCTATAGCGATTTGTGATTTTTGCATTGTGGAAAAAAACTTTTTTTTTTAGTTCTTTAAATAATAAGGTCTGGATGGTAGTTTCCCTCAAACCTCTTTTCTAATAAAGAAAACACACACACACTTACACACACACACACACGCACACACACATGCACACACATATAACATTTAAAAAATTATAGATATTTTTTTGTTAAATCACAGTTCTCTTCATAAGTCATGTTCTCTTACTTGTAAAAAAGATTCACATCCCTTGTCATTCATTCATCATTGCACATTACTATTATTATCTTGGCTAACTTGTTAACTAGTCATTGTTCCCTTTATAACACTCACCTTTGGATCATCTCTGGTTTTTCAACAAATGTGTTCTCCTTCGATCATTTTCTCCTCTGAATTCTTCCTGGCTCCCGTGACTCTTTTGTTCCTGTGTGAAGAAGAATACTTCTTCATTATCCATTATCTTCATTACCCAAGTTCATTCTGCTTTCTTTATCTGGAATAAATTCCTCTTCTCCAACTATATCTACATTGATGTTTACTGGACTTGTTGCACATCATTATTGTTGTATGTACATGTATGTGTTCTAACTCAAGTAGAACATTTTCTAATTTTTAACATCCTAACCGATTTTAAACTAAATATAGCTATATTATTATTCCTTAGTTTACAAAGCGTCTTACTAACAATCCAGAAAGCCTCAATTTCGAAGTAGCTGACCGACGACCTCAAGTGAAACACTGATAATGCTAGCATTGGTTAAGCAGTGCTGAAATCTGCGTGGTAAAATTGATCTCCTCATGCCCGTTGATCCCAGATCTGTTGGTAAGCTATGAGCTCAGCTTCAGTGAGTTCACCACACTGTTTATGAGGCAATCGAAGATGAAAAATCAATTTCAACAACACTGACTGGATTCATAATCATGTTCAATATTTTTTTCTAGACTTGAGGTTTCTCGCAGTCCCTGTGCATTTTTTTTTCCAGAACTGCACTGTTGAAAACAACATTATTATGTGTTATTTACTGAGAACTTTATTATTCTGCCTCGATATCTGAAACATATTAAACAAATATTCTGAAATGCAACATAAATCTTCTCTCTTTTCTTTCTCATGAAATCAAATTACTCTGTCTCTCCATTCATATCATTTCACCAAACTGAGTATTGTTGTGAGTTGAGTTTTTTTTTACCTACAAGTCATTGGTAGGATTGAAAATGAAAACATACATAATTAAGAATAATGTGAAAACTGATAGACATAAACCACTAACCACCAATTCAGTCAAATCTGTTTGGTTATAGCAGAAAATGATGTGAGCGTTTCACATTTATTACTTCCTTCATAACATTTTCAATTAACAGAGAACAAAGCCTTGCAGGATAAAATGCACAATAATGTTCACTCAAACATTTTATTTTGACTTTTCAAATGTTCTTCTCAGGTTCCACATATTTATTTCATGTTGAAACAGTGTTAAGTATTTATCTTTCTTGTTAACATTACTAACTAACTAACTAACTAACTAACTAACTAACTAACTAACTAACTAACTAACTAACTAACTAACTAACTAACTAACTAACTAACTAACAAACAGTGTTCACCAAATGCTAACTAGACTTGTCCCATTAAAGGTTAATGCCTGGTTCAGTCTTGCCCCTCACTACACTTTGTGATAAACTGATGTGCTTCTCTTTGCATGCATTATGTGACCACAAAGGGACTGCCTCGTCATCTTTACAATTACTTATTACTGACTTTTTACTTTACTCTTCAGTCAGACGACCATTTCCATGACAAATAGGTAATTCATATTGTATTTAACATCTCAAGTTTGACTATAACTTAAACTATATGGTTAGTTTTAAGGCTAATTGTCTGAGGCAGTTTTGTTACATTTTATATCCCAGCTCTAAGTACTTTTTATGAGTGCGCACTGGCATGAATAAAACGTTGGATGCCCAAGCAGATTTGGCGTGTATAAACGCATACCAGAGGAGATGTCTTAAGAAGAGCTTCAGGTTCTGGAAGTGACTAAAGATCTAGATATCGATGCTGAAGCTAAAGCTAAGGGTGGGTTGCAGAGGGGAAGTAAGAGAGAGACCTTTGATATAGGAGAGGAACGGACTAGAATATTAGAGTGTTAGAATTAATAGGGAGAGGGGGTCAATTTAAGAGTATTCAATGGGCTGCTTTAATGTGGGTGAGATTACTGCTGATGTAACTTTGGTAAGTGTCCAACAACCATCTGCCCACGGTTTAGATCTGGTGATTGGACAGTCCTATTTGAGCAGCAGAGGTTGCTTTGATACAAAATGAAGGACTTGAGAAGTTTTCGAGGGAGAGGCCAAAGATTTGGAGTAATGTTTTGCGGTGCCTCTGAAATGAGGTAGGTCTCGGCTGACCTGTATTGTTGGTAGTGGAGGACTTTTTGGAAGGATTCGATGGTGGAGGGGATATTGAAAATGGATTTGGATAAAGGAAAAAGTAATAAATATCTGAAAAGGATAATTAGGCCTCCCAGAGCTAAAAGATGAATTGTCTGCATGTGCTGCTCCCAAAACTTTGTTGTTCATGTCCCTTAATTTTATGCTCTAAAGGATTTAGAACACACTTCCATAGATGTAAAAAGTTACATCTATGGAACAAAACCATTATTGTAGATAGTGTAGAATAGGAAGCAATTGAATAAATAATAAAACATGAAAAATGACAAAGGTCAAAGTACAAAGATAATAACTTATTTATTCTTCAGGTGAACACTCACAAACCTATCCAATAGCTATTAATCTATAATTAAAAAGTAAACAAAAAATTGCATATTCAGTACAATATTTACAATATTCAGTTAAAAAAATGCCAATGCCAATAGTTTAGTTTTCTACGTGTGTTATACACTCATTTAAATAAGTCAATAAATAGAGTTCAGTCTCTCATTAATGTCTTTGTCAACACGGCCATGTTTAATCAACTTTACATTTTTATCAGGTTCCACAAGACTTGATTTAATTAACATTTTTTTGTCTGTATAATGACCAACCCAACACTTAGCGGATTCTAGCTTTGTTGTTCTTAACAGTTAAAATGTTTGTAATGAAAAACTGCTAGCACTTACACACTTGGCACAATAAATTCAAAATCTACTTAAATATTTTTTTGTTTGTTGAAACAAACAAGTTAATAAAAAGGTTACTTTCAAATATATATCACTGCTTTTATTAGAAAAACATTTCAATATGCAAAAATGTGCGTGTGTGTGGAAAATTTGTATCTATACTCTACTTCTACCCTAGAGTAGTAACCAGTTGTATGAGTGGAAGGAAGGAGCATGGTAGATGACTAAATTATTTTCTTGGTGATAACTGGTGGAGAACGATTGGGTCATTTTACACATTAACAATATGTCCTAACATCAGGAGAAAGATACATCGATAAAAACCATATAAAATGCTGGACAGAACTTTCCTATTTAATACGTGATTTAATCTCAAATGTCCCAGTTCTGTGTGCGTATATTTTTTAAAAGGTCTAATTGTTTAGTTTGAGTCAAAGCCAGTACAATTTCCCTCTAGATTTCAATCGATGCTTTAACAGTGGAAAGATCTTCCTGCAAGACATACATTTTCTGATAGCTTGTTTCCAAATAGAAGGATTTCTAGCTTAATGTCACATTATTGTTTCTCAGTTTGAGACCGCTTTAGTTTCCAGTTTAATTTCCATTTCTTCTGTTTACCTTCTCCATTTTTGTCAACATATAAGCTTAGATGAGAAACAAACACTGATTAGAGCACAAAACATGCCTTGTTCAATAGTGTCTCATCTGTTAGCACTATGTAACATTGACTTAGTCCTCTCTTTAAAAATGCTCCTCACATATTTAATGAAGACCCTGAAAAACATAGATCTTGGTAAATTGGTTATGTATTAAGTTTGAATAGTATTTTATATATTATTGCATATATATTATTTTTTTGTTTATATATATATACAAAGAGAGGGAGAAAGAGTGTGTGAGAGAGAGAGAGAGATGTCCTCATGTCAACAACTGTTTGAAATTAATTATCAGTACTGAGGGGTTTGTTTCTAATCATGCTAATTAACAGCCTCTGCGTGATTTAAGCAGGTATCCTTGTTTTTCAGGGAGTTGTTGCATCAGTGAGTTGTCTTTCATTTGCATATTTAAATAGATGAAGTGTCTCATCTCTGAGACTGAGGAGCTGCATTCATAGATCATCTAGTTTGAGACTTAAGCAGGCAGCATTCAGTAACTGCTTGTGATTGACATGCTGCAGAGCTCGGCCTAGCAGAGCAGATTTGTGACTCCATTTGATGAGCAGTAAGAGGAGGAGGAGATTTAAACGCACTCATGTACTCACGCTTAGTCGGATCTCATTAATTAACTGTGCTGAAGCATGGAAAATTATGCAGAGTAATTTCGGCTATGAAATCCATAATAATCCATAAATAACATTATTGAAGCTATTTTAGGAGTATTAGTTCCTGCTATTCACATTCAACTAGTACTGAGACAATGTTTTAGAATGCATGAAATCTATTGTTCACAGTGTCTCGATAAATGTTTTCAGATACTGATTTACTGTATTTTGCTGTGTTGTGTTGCTCCATTGTTTATTTTTTGTTCAATGGCAGTAAATCTGATTTTGGGATCATGCAATCTCTGATCATTTGGTCATTGTCTATTCTAGATTAGCAGTTTATAGGCATATAGCAGTGATCTTCAATGATTTGCATCATTAAATAAGTGAGGGTTTATTAACATGGTTTATGAGTAGCACATTTTGTTGATACATTTGTTAAAAAAATTCTGTTAATTTTACAGAATCAGAAAATGTTGAAATGTACAGGATTTTATCTGTAACTTGAAACTTCTGCTGCCATTGTATCTCAAACACCTGCCTGCTATACTTATCTCCTCGTTCAGTTTTTAATCTCAGAATGTAAAGCTTTGTAATTGCGTATTAAATTAAACTTGAAACCAAGGGTCATCATGCACTATTCACCAGGTACTGGGTAGTGTGCAGGACTAGAGAACCCAGATACATAGTTTAAATTACAACTTTACCTTCCAGTTTAATTGAGTTGAGTATGTTGACAAAGTAAACAAATCTCCAGACAGTCCTCTGGTCCATCTTTAGAAATAATGTGAGGTCTGAAAATCTGAGTCCATTTGTAAAATTGTACATGACTCAAGTCAGAACATTTTGGAAACTTAGATCAGAAAGCAGGAGATTGCCATTGCAAGCAGTTGGAAATTGGGTTGAGAGAAATATGTGATTTGTCTGTTATGTTTGTAACTTAAAATTATAGTGAATTACATAATAAATCATATTAAATATAAAAATAAAAACATACCTTGACCAATGGTGATTTGTGCCAAATTTGACAGCTAAACTACTGTTTACAAAAAAAAATCCTCTGAATGAATGAATCTGAAGTTTGAATTAATTTTAGAATATAAAAAAATAAACTTATGACAATAAAAAAGGTTATATTGGTCAATTAGTCAACGATAATGTTGCCAAATCACAATTTTCAAATTTACAATGTACTTATAGTAAGGCATTCAAGATCTCCAACAGTAACATTTTAAATCAATCACACATGTTTATCTATTTAAAATATTCCATTAACATATGATATGATTAGACATAACATAAATTGCAGTCAAAGTTTTATATATATATATATATATATATATATATATATATATATATATATATATATATATATATATATATATATAATTTCAATCTGTATTCTGGAGTTTTCAAAAATAAACTAGTAATAATTTGCCACTTACATCTTAAATTAAATTAAACCTAAATTAAACCTTTGAATGAACATCAAATGAAGAAAACTCATTTCTGAGTGGAGATGACCTTTAACTTGATATTACCAATCAAAGCAACTATGATCAATGATGAAGTCCAAAGAGCTTCTTGAAGTGTGAATTTGCCAAACGTTACTCAGCAAATATGCAGACCAAAAATATTCCTTCAAAATATAATTACAAAGCATCCCTGGCCAAAATCTGTAAATATACCATAGCACTTGTGTTGGGACAAAAGATGGACCACAATCAATGGCGTGTCATCACTAATGGCATGGATATTACATCTTGACGCAAAGAAGGAAACATGCAGAATTGTGACTTCTGAATGATTTTGATGAAATGCAGCTGCAGTGCTTATATGGGACTGGGTTAGTTTGTGTGAATAGAATGGCTAGCTAAACAACACTTTTTCACATAGAATGTAAAGTTTCCAGCTGTGAAAAAATATACCATCATGTAAATTAAATTCACAAATAATAAAAACTATAATAAATGTTTGTAGTTTACAAATTTATAATCAACACTGTAAAAAGCAATGTCTGGCCACAACAAATATTGATTATTAAAATAAACAGATTTCACCTTAAAAAACTTAGTTTTGTAAATGTCTTATAATAATAATAATAATAATAATATAAATAATAATAATAATACATTTTATTTACGTGCACTTTTCAGAAGACACAATGACACCTCACATATCAAGTAAAATTAAAGAATAAAACAAGAACAATAAAAGCAATAAGAACAATAAGAGACACACAAACAATTAGATGATATACTAAACGTGAAAAACTCTGTTTTCAGCCTGAAATTAAAAGTTTGCAGATCACACTAGGCAAGTGGTTCCACAAAGCAGGGGCACCACAGCCAAGTGCTCGCTAGCAAAGAGAGGATCTTGGCGGAGGGGTAAATTTCATCAGTTTAAACTAGTTACATAACAAATTGATTATACTGTATACTTAAATTAATAAAGAACACGACTAGTCATTTTTAGTAAAGTTAGCAGTAGTTTGAGATTTACTACATTTAACTTAATATTTTGGGATCCATCAGACTAGCATGTGACTATACTGCGTGGAAGGACCAAACAGTCAATGGAAAGGACTGAAATGCACAGTGTGTGGCAGCCATTTCTGATAATCTACCTGGAGAAGGCTGTCTTTTGGTACGTAATTGTATATTTTATTTATAAATGATATTTTCTTTGTTATGTTCTAAATATGTATGTTCCCGGTAAACAATAGTAATCGGACTGAAACAACATGTAGAAGATAATTTATGGAGTTTACTGAAAGCATCAGCAGAGCAAATAGCAGTTTTAATCTAGTTTTTCCTTACGATCGAGGTGCGAGAGATGCTATTCTGCTAAAACCGTGTTGAGCTGGTTTTTGGGTGTTCATTTGACGAACACTCACCTTATCTAAAAATACTGTTGCTTCTTACTGGTTAGATGTGCATTGTGTGAGAATAGGATTGTATGTCTATTACAGATATACGTCAGTTTAAGGTGTCGTGCATGTGTTGTTAAGTGTGCTTTAGTTCCAAATTTGTTCTAGAACTAGAAAGTGTGTTTATTAGGTTGTTTTTTGTGAACTCTATTTTCAGTTACCATTATTGTGTTGCAGGTCATTAAAGCTATGGCCATGCAAATTTAGCTTAAAATGTTGTGTTGCACAAACCAATAAATTTGAGCATCAATTAAATATTTTAGGTAGTATTGCTTTAAATTAACTCAAAATTACTTTTACACAATAAATGACATGGATTTAATTGTTTTCAGTTAAAAATATTATATATTAAAATATTGGTGGTTTAACATTAAAAAGTGTATGCTATCATGATACTAACAAATGTACACTTAAGCATTTAGCTGTTTTTTCAACCACACTTGGCAATTTGATACATGTTGTTCTGTATTTGCATATAATTATGTAACATATGTTGTGAATTGCTGCCACAATCCTGAAGTGATCACAACTAAGCTCTTAAACTTGTTTCCCATCATAAATATATTGTTCACTTAGTTGACCAGGGATCAATCAGTATTCCACACACAGATGCTCAGCACAATGACAACAGCTAAATGTCACAAAATATCACAATTCAATGCACAGGCCTTGAGCGAAATATCACAGGTCTTTTACTCGAAACTGATGCTCTTTAAATTGTCACAACAAAACCTGCACTTCTGTAAGGGCGGCCTTTAATTGCTTTGTTCTGCTCTGAATACAAGGTTGTCATTTGCTCTGAATCTCATGTTAGTGGTTAGATGGGTTTTAAATAAAAACTGTTATTATTTTTGTTGATAGGAATGGAACGTGTAAGCAACAGGTAAACAAGTATGGACAAAGCCACTCTTGCAATTGGCTGCTTTTAAACCCTAAGCTGTTGGTACCTGCAATTAGATAAAGTCTCTGCTTTTGTGAGTAAGACAGTGAAAGCAGGAAATAGCTTTAATTGTTAAATATGACTTTATATAAAAGATCAAGTGTCTTGAAAGTAGTTAAAACCCCGAATAAAGGATTACACTAGAAAACAAAATGCACTCTAACAATCTGTTTTAGTAATACATCACTAACAATTGAAATATACACATATATTGTTGTATATACTTACACTTCTTTGTAGAACAATTTTTTTCTTGGTTGCTCAGCTTTGTGTGCAAAAACAATAAACGTCAGATATGATCTTGATCGCTCTTCAGGATCCATCGTGATGGCCACATGATGGACGGACCATCTCTTCAGCGAGTTCATTTCTGGTGTAGAACGTTTTGTTCAGCCACTCCCACCATAACACCATTAAATTATATTGATCTAGTTTACCTTCCTAAATCAACAATTCACTTGACTTAACATTTAATTGGCTTTTCTTTAGTTAATGTGTGAATGTATTATGTCTGTTTGTTTGTTTTTTTGGAGTGCTCATTCACATTACACACATTATGCGATTTTTGTCCAATCTGTGTATGAACACAAATCAGCTCGCTGATTCCATTTCAAAAATTACTTTGATCAAAATGAATAGAAACATGCACAAGACTGTGATTCAAAGAAATTGTTCAGCTTAATTTCATTACATTTTGAATGGAAATGACAACATTTCAATAAGATTGTATGAAGAAGAAGACACAGAAGAAATATTATTAGTTTTAATGCTTTACTTTCCTTTCATTGACTGCTTTCAGCTCCGTTCTCAGTCATGATTGTTTTGAAACTTCCCATCCACTATGTGACGTCTGTCCCTATAAAATGATTTAAAAGTTGGATAAAGGCTACTTGGCTGATCACATGGCAAAAAAATCAGATATGTATCAGATTAAGGACTACATTTGAAACCAAGCTGAGTTGAATTTGAAAAAAAATCTGAATTAAGCTGTTCAGAATGTAAAAATATCAGTCGCATATGAAAAAAAAACGTCTGGATTTGGGACAATTTGGACTGCAGTCTGAACATTAGTAGCGTTGCAAATTACATATGTTGTTCTTTTAGGAATTTATTTTATATTATAGCTTGTTTTGGGAGTGCCTGAAGGCATTTTGCTTGAAATATATGCTTTGTTATCTGTCAATCAAATGTTGGTTATACTTTTATTTCGAATTGAACTGGCCATTCTTTCTGCAGTGATAGAAATAAATTTTCTTTTTGTCCATTTTTTATTTTATCTACTCTCTTAAAATTGTATATTGTTGAAACAATATATGTAAAAGTAGCTAGATTTTAATTTTCGTTTCTTTCCTAACCAAAGTTAACTAGTGTATGTTCTTTGAATTATTGATAATATCAATACACCATATTAAATGTTTAGCAAACATTTTCTTATTAATAGATGTAAAAATCTCTTTAACATTGTGTGACAAACAAAAAGAACGGTGAGGCCTTTTAAAATAAAAAATAAAGGATGGTATTTACATGTAACAATAAAAAATATGGCAAAATTAAAATTTAATGAAAACTTAGCAAGACATAGCAATGTCACATGTATCAGTGCAATAACATTGAATAAATAAACTTCAAATGTATAGCCACATTGTAAAATAGATGACATTTTATTCTTTGCCTTTGCATTATTGACTAGTGAACACAATAACAAATCTTTATAGTGAGTCATGAGTAACTACTCTTCCTAGTGAACGATTTGTTGTCGCCATCTTGTTCAATCCCACGATTGCTTCCCAATGAAACCAGAGCGGATATAGAAAAGACCAATTAATCCTCTTAAAACTGAGCTGTTGCCGGCTACAGAATAGTGGCATGCGCACCTCATACTATTGTAGCTCTCGAGAAAATCTGCTCTTTCCACTGATAATATAGGATTAAAAGTGTTAATTCGAATCACTCTTACACTCGTTGTTATCATTCTCAATGATTTTAAATGGATGCAGAACCTGGATGTTAGAAATGTTGAGTTCTTTTGAATTGCTCGTTCACATGTGATGGTATTTTATATGATTGTGTTGTGACATTTCTTGGGTTTTGCATAATTTAACACTGAAGCTCATTTTTCACTGCAGACGCAGGAACACTATGGATTTTACTGAAATAAACGACCCGTTGTTTTGGAAGTATTAGAAGAGATGTTTTCTACAGTGGGTTGATAGCCAAAAGATGCAGGTAAGCTAGTTTAATTGATCTTATTATTGTAATTTGCTCAGTTTAGGGGTCTATGGCATAACAGTTTGGAAGAAATCGTGTTAGGGAGTTTAGGAAATAATTATTTACAAAAAAAACAAATCTTTCAAAGAGTAGTTCTGTTTAGTGAACAAGAGTCACAAAAATGAGTGAAACTTCCTATCGCTATTTGTGAAAGTTCCCTTTTGATTAAAACGCTGGAAAGCGAATTATTTGTCTAAAACTTCTTCTGGGTGAAAAAAAAATTAAAAACATATTTTAATTTAGATTTCCCTTCAAAATGTTTAGCACACTGTAAGATGTGTGACTATTGTTATTTCATCCGTAAAGTTTTCTCTTTGCAGGTCTGGGGATGGACTGAGTTCAAAGCAAAGGCCGGTGGAGCGTTTTTTCATGCCTGGCTTTGATCTTATTCTCTCTTCTTCTTTCCCTCTAAAGTGAAATATCGCCTTTGACTCATGCCCAGAGGCATCATTGATTATACCATGCACTTGACCCAAATGAGAAATGCAGTCCAACAGATCGACAAACAGATGCCTTGGTCAGCAAATCCAAGGCTCCGTTGATTGCCCACAGCAAATAATCTTCTAATTTAATTTCAAACATACAAACTAGGCACCCGTTAAATTAAAATGGCCATTGGGCTGTTTCACAATTAAGCAGGACGGGGTGTGAGAGGTTAAAACCAAATTCTAAAAAGAGAAAAACTTGCTTCACAACTGGCACTAGATATTTTTCTTGTTCTAATTAAAATAATTATGTAAAAATACCTAACTCAAACAAGTCCCTGCAGGACAGGTCTGTTGCTGAAGGTTTGTTGTGATCTTCGATCTGTCTGATGCAGGCTGCTTTGTTCAAGGAGGCTTGGGAGAGCAATTGATTTCTAGCAAAGCAGAGGCCAACAATAGCCTTTTGTATGTTTCTTTTCAGACACTTTAAGGTGGTGCGGGTTGGCCTGAAATGAGCTTTAGATCATTTAAAGCTCATGTCTATGGAGAGAATAGTCAACATTGGAAAATAAATAATAAATCAAAAGAAAGCAGAGAGTTTTATTTGATATGTTGATGATAGATTTGATAGCTGCAACATATCAGTGCTGGACTGTGTTTGAGGTTTTAAATAATCACTTCTAAAAATAAGAATAATAAATGTGTGTTTACCAATACAACATATATATTAAATAAAATAACATAAAAACTGTGGAAACAAGAAGTGCCTTTGATGATGAAATACTCATCACCATAGAGTAAATAAACTCATAGGGAGAAACTTGCTTTATACATAAAAAAAACAAAAATTTTGGATGGCCAGGCCATCACAAACATCAACATACATTTTTAACAAAAAGCCTGAGTATTAATAGTATTAAAAATGAAATTGTATTAACTGAAACGCATACCTGTATTCAAACAGCGGCAAAATCAAATCATTTTTTCAGTTCATTACTTTGAAATAAACTGCTATGAATTCAGGGCCATTGTAATTTGGTAGGTAAACCATGCAACTGCATACAGCCCTGAGCGTAAGGGGGCTCCCAGACAGGAGCAGTTGATTTGACTTGCACAGGGAGCCAGTGTGCCAGGGGGATATGTCAATCTGCCATAGCTCTCTGCTAGGTTTTATACAGTACGGAGGAAAAGGAGCAAACATATATCAAACCATCAAGATCCAGGGTAAACTACAAATTTAATTCCTCAGTAGGAACTAGCACAGTGAAATAGGGCTAAAAGGTTCATTATTGATAATGTTGATTTCTGTTGGCTGAAAATAAATTATATCAGTTGTCAATGTTTTGCATGCATTTCATAATCTGTGAAAACATTGCATTGACTTGCAGATAATCAACAAAATAGCTTTCAAAATAACAAAATAGTTTTTATAATAGATTTCTTTGTGGTCGCAAAATTTTGGATACAATTCTTGCCTAGATCTTGGTCTCTTCTTGCCTAGGGTTCATTTAATGTTTAGCAATGGCCCTGATCTTTTTGCCTTCTACAATGCATGGAGTATAACAGAAGCTACCTCATATTCTAAGGATTCCAAATCCTCCACAAAAGTAATGGATTTACTGCTATCTAATTCCTTTTTTTGTTTCTTTAGTTCGCAGTCGTTACATTAGTCGATGTTCTGTGATATTACGGATGAACTTTTTGGTACGTTACTGTTTGTTTAGTTTTGTTATAGAGTTTGATAAGGAGCTGCACCCCTCATCTGGCTAAGTGAAGTCCCTTGGGGTCAAAAATGGATGTGCAGAACGTCTCCTGAACACTGGATGGCACTTCAGTAAACTGCAATGGACTCACTCAGAAATTGAACTCAGGCCACACAGTGGAGCAGCTGTACCTAACTTTGTGAGTGAGGTTCGGTTATACAGAAGAAGAGCGAACTCGTCTGTAAATATAACCCAAAACTATGTGTTAGCTGGCAAACAAACCCTTGCCACATCCAAAAAGAATAAAAAAACGTTTTCTTTTTTTTTATATATCCCTGGTCGAGGCTGCCACGTAGCTTGTGCACAAAGCTTGGGGTGTAATATTATGCATACAAAAAGCTTCCTGTTTAGTTCATTTAATTGGGAGTTAGAGCACTTTCACCACAAAAATACAGTTAGAAAAAATCCTGAAGACAACATGAACAATTAATTGAGACAAGTGCATTTAAGTTTGTGTTAAATTTGTCCCTTTGTAATGCATTTACATAGTAAAGCTGTCTAATAACAAAGCATTGCTTTGAGAATCCTTTTTACACAATAATAGTAAAAAATACACATCCATGTGACGCCAAACTTTATATGCACTGCTTCCTATCTCTCTGACGCTAAACAGATGCATGCAGATTTAGACTATAGCTGATATTCTCTCATAGTTGACATCTTGTCTTGAATGCATTAATTCTCTGTAATCTATTTCTCAGCAGGTCTCTGACAGTCAGATCAGCTTCTGTTCTTCACAGATCCTGGCACAGTATTAGACCCTCAGTATAACACTCTTTAAATGACAAAAATCTACATCCACAGAAAATTATCACAGCACTCACTAAAATTAAAGTTGTGAATGTACCCAGTAGATTATTGCATGAGTATTAGGGGATGTTACAGCATTGAACATTTTCGTTAAAAGTTCTAAAAAACCACCGTATCTAGTCTTATTGTTCTTAGTGTTACATAGTTACATCTCATCGAGTAATTTCATGCTTGATGTTTAAAGAAGAAACATGTTTTTGGATACTTGTTAAAGTTATTGGAATACATTTAATGAAATAATCTTTTTAGATCATTGACAAATTATCTATGTGCAACATAAACGATTTGTTTGTTTAAAGAAGCCACAATAGCCAGATTTTATCTGTGCATTTCATTTTCAAGCATAGTGTCACTCATTAACATAATTTATAAATATTTTGTACTTTACAATTGTTGGGGACCACAGAACGAGAAATGCCATTGTCTTTTTATTAAAATCACAGATACAAAACACAAACGTCCCTTTAAAAGAGCTTTAGTAGAATTATTTCGTTCTGTGTGAGGGTTGCCTCCTGTCAGCGGCGCTTCCGGTATCATTGGGATGAGTTTGGCATGGGGAGGTGATAACGGTGCTGGTATGGAGACGGTGAAGAGCAGGAGGGAACAGGAGATGACTGGAGATGACAGGAGAACACAGGCTTGGAGTTCAGTTTGGAAAGGGAGTGCAGGTTGATCACAATAGTGATGGTGATGACATGGCACACTTTTGTCGTGAAGGTGCTCGAATTAGTATGCAGTTGATTGGCTGCACATGGAGCACCTGATGAACCGATTTACCCACACTTTTCAATCACATCATTTAACAAAACCACTGCTTAATCATACCCAGTGTTGTGGTGTTTGAAAACTGTAGTATAAATTGCATACTGTAGTATAAATTTCAGTGTCTATTGCTGCAATTTTAAAGTATACCTTAGACTACACTATTAATCCCTTAAAAATGAGCTACTTGGTTCTATATTACTTTTACTTTAAATTCTTTTTCCATGTAGAAATGGCATATGGTGTAGCAGAGTTCTTTAGAATTTGATAATATTGCAAAACTGCCAATCAACATCTTGTTTACTCTGATTAGGAACATTCACTCATTTTCTCAAAATGGGGTACTGGGCAACATCTTTCTGACATATGTTTTCAATGTAAAACATTGCAGTCCTACATCAACAGAAAGTTAAATATCTTCTTTAGTTGACAACTTAATTAACCTCAGTTTAACAGGCCAACAGAACTAATGATTGCTTTCATGTCAGCTAAAAAGATCAAGCTTTAAATGTATCCAGCAATGAAAATAGGACAGTCTTTCAGTGTCTGTCTGCACCAGTAGCTGTACCAGGCTAGTGACAAATCCATACGCTGCCAACAGACTGAAAGCCTCGGTTGGACAGCACATCAGTCACTTGTAAAGTAGTGTATACTGTCTCTTCTCTCTTGCTGTCTCTTCTTTGTCTATTATTCCCTTTTGGCATTGCTTTGTTGTCGTTGTTTGTTCTCCCTTCTTGCAGTTGGAATAAAAGTTTTATGACTTCAGTCTGCCTGTCTATCTGTAGGTTCAATAGTTACGTAAGAAAAGCAGGGGAGATAACTGGGTCAGGATTCACATCTGGTTCTCAGACAAGGAGGGGAGAGCAGGGTTGAAAACATGGTGCTTGCTTGTACTGATGTTGAAAGAAAGGTTCAAAAGGAGGAATGTTGGCAGGTTACCTGTTTCCAAAACAATCAATGGAACTACTGCCCAATTTGAGTCAAATGGGCCATACTGAACAGGCCTTCTAAGTGAAGACATCAGTGGAAACTCTGCTCTAAGCTCAATGATGCATAAAGTGGGCTTGATAAAAATGGAAAAGTGATGTTTTTTAATCCTTTTGTTAGTTTTGTGGTTCGGAAAATCAGTAAAATATGCAGCGAGTGAGTCCATCACATTACACTCCCAACACACAAATACACATACATGCATGCACGCCCATGCGTGAACACATACTCCAAACAGGGGTTTTAGTTTGGAGCTAGAGATTTGCCAAAAAAAACTGAAATTACATTATTTTAATTTGAATTATTGACAGTTATATGCCATTCAAACATGTTTTGAATTTCTTCATTTGAATTCAATAACCTGAATATTGAACTTTCCTGAATTACCTGAATAATGTATTTTCAAACTTCAAATTTCACAATTTTCGAAATTCAATATTATAAAATTGACATCACAGAGTTCAGCTTGTGAAATTCAGATCGAATAGAAAGTAGGTCAGGGGTCATCTCCAGGGCATGTAGATGATCACAAAACAGTCGATGAAGCATTTTGGTTATTGTGTGTTTTTTCTGGAAAAATGTGTGGCTTAGAAGACGCCATTCTTCTCTGTTACCATGAATCGACCTAGAATTACTAGCACGATAAACAAACCACTAGCATTATTAACAAATCACTAGCATGCTCCTATTACTTCATAGACTATTCTGTGATCATCTACTCTTCCCTGTTGATTACCTCTGACCTAGTTTCTGCGAGATCTGTCATTCAACCTGGAAGACACACATTCGCTGGAAGACACCAATCCTTTAATGTAGCTTGAAAAAAAAAACAATATGAGTGTTTTTGTGTTTGACAGATCATACTTTTTGGATCTTTATAAAGCATTATATTAAAAAAACATTAAGGTGAATTTTAATATGAAACATAACTTGGTTAGCTACATAATGTCAAAAAGGTTGTATGAAAATGTTTCATATTTCTAAAAAAAGTAACAGGTGTCAAAAATAAACCTATAATTATAAAAGCACAACTATTAACCATGTAGGCACATAAAGTATGTCCATTTTGTTAAAATCAATCTCAAGCTTAAAATTATAGTAAACAGTCAGCTAATGACTTTTTAAAGATTTTTGCCCTTTAGCCACAGTTCCTGGTCCATCTGATACCTTATTTCAGCTGATATGGTTAATGGCAGAAGTTTTTGGTTGTTTGTTTTTTAAATAAAAGATACTGAATAGTTTATTGATTCAGCCATATTGTCTCATAATGCAATGGTGCAGACAGTGACTCCAGGAACATTGCAGCTGTCAGTCATAACTGGAAATTGTATGATCACGCCTTTTTAAAGATCAATCAACCATACAAAAACAAACATAAAAAAAGTTTATCAAAACTAGAACAATTAAACTTTGTCCATTATGATTTTTTAAATGAAATAGTTTTTTTTCCCTCTTGACATCAGGTGAGCAGAGTTTAAAAATCATGCTACAACCGTACCCAGGGGAGTGATGAAAGTGCAAGTCAGTGACGGGGTGGTTTCAGTCAGCAAGCTATATGTGACACCCAGTTTGTAGACATTTAAAGGTAACAAACTAGTTTTAAAAAAAATTTCATCTGACATGTTCATGTTTACAAAGAGGAAAAAGAGAACTTTGATTCAAATTCAACAAGTAGCTCTCAATGTTTGGAAACTGAGCAGATTTCTATTCGACTCTACACTGGTCTTCTCAGTTTAAAGAGATTGAGCAAATGAGTGATTTTGTCTTTTAATTGCAGCTAACATGTTTGTGTGGTCTGTCAGTGTGAACCATGGTGGGGGGGTTCTTGGCAGGGCTTCATGTGGAACAAAGAGCATGATGGGAATGACTCAGTGGTGGGGTGGAATTGTCTGCTTATCTCTGTGTCAGACACGGATAATGTGGTCTTGCATCATGGCTGACAGTGCAGTAATTGATATGCAAAGACTGTTGAAAACAAAACAGGGGAATACTGTACAGTACTATGCGACAACAAAGCTCCCGAACTGTTGTATTTTTCTTTAACCTTGAGTTGGGTGCACTGCGCAACCAAGAAGCTTGGAAAATAATAGATTGATGCATTCTGTGACCTTTCTCTTAATAACACATCTATCAACATCTTAATTCCAAAGCCCATGCATATCCATCCTTCCTCTCTCTCATTCTGTGCCTTCTTAAACATTTCATAATCCTGTCCTGATTGCGTTGGTTCTGTTTGGAAGACATCGCTCTAATTCGGGTCGGTATGGGGAGGAGGTGCTCTAATTTCATTAGCTCCAGCGTTGTCAGAAACCATTTAAATAACGTCTGCAGCTTGCTCATCAAACAGAAAATGTCACTGACATTGTGTAGATTTTACAGACTTTTTGAAATTACTTTGATTGTATAATGCATATTTAATTTTGTTTCGAAACAACCAAAAAGCTTCTCTATGAGACACATCCATGAACTGCAGATTGTTTTTGGATTTTTTTTTTGGTTCGTACTCAATTCAAATGAACTCCAAAGCTAAGCTTCATTGTCTGGACTTGGTCTATTTTTTACTACTTAAAAACTGAAAGTATGGCCACTCTCTTTTTTACACACAGGTCAACTATAGAGATAAGTGAGGTCCTTTACTATGACTTACTTTTTAGTTGCCCTTTTTTATTAAAGTGTGAGTATGTTCTTTTTTCTTGGTTCTTTTTAGGTATTGTTACTGTACATGTATGGCACTTTCTTAATAAAGTATTTTCATTTAAATTCAAGAGGAACCCTTTGGAACTTGTTAAAAGCACTAATAGCATATTTTTGAAAGATTGTTGAAACATTGAATCAAAACTACTGTTGGTCGCTCTGTTGCATAGCAAATGTCTTGACCAAAATGTCACACTACTGTGGTTTGTTGAGTAGTGCTGTATCTGTTGGGTCATTCCTGGGTAGATTATCCTTGTGCTTGCATGTGTTTCTCCTGACTGTGGTTACTAAGCTCTGTGAATTATTTAATTCAAACTTCTAAGCTCACCATGGTTCCTGTTCACACTAACAAATTGCACATTTAATGCTCCACTCAGGGGATGGAACAGTACAGTTTCAAAGGAGAACTTTTTTTTAAAGAAATCAGGGCATTTGATGAATGCTGTTATTTTGCTAGATATCACATTTGGACAGCCTGAGCTAAATAAATGTAAAACAATAAAACTTCTTATTTTCAGAATTCGACTAGCCATACTGTACAATTCCCTTGTAATTCTAAGGTCCTATGTACAGTCTGACAAATGTGACATTACATATTTATTTTTATATTATTGAAAAAAAGTTACATACCACATCACAAAGTGGATAAGTTCACCTCAAGTATCGCCTAAGTCATATATCCAATCTTACAGTTCCAAAGAAATAATACATATTTGATATGATAAGGTTGTGACTTACTTAGAAATCAAGGCCCAAAACAACTTCAGCTCGGTTAAAGCAACAATGGCATATTTATGAGCCCAACTTACATAAGCAAGATTGATTTTACAATAATTCATTAGTGATTATTTAAATAATTGTTATAGAGAGGAGCAAGATAAAGCAGTGCACTGAAGGTCAAATAGAACCAAACTGAGAGCAGCTTCTCTCATTGGGAGGCAGCGTGCCATTCAGTGACTCAGTGCACCCTGCTAATGAGAACATAATGTAATCACAGTGTGCCTGAAGGTCAGCACAGAGGTCTGCGAAACCTTCCTCTTTCTCTCGACAAGAAACTAAACGCAGGCAAATTCAATTAGATTCTTTAATCTGGAGGGCAGTTCCATTCGGGGAGCCCAGGTACAGGGAAATGGACCGCCACAATCAAGGGCAAACAATTTCAAGGGAGAAGAAAACATCTCCAAAATTATACTGTGTTCTTTTTCCAGAGCCTAGAATGAAAGTTTGAGCTGTGTGGCTGTGGATTCAGAGGAAATTACCTTTCGGGGTTTGATGAAAGACAACGTGAGACACATGGTAAGCTGCTGGCCTCTGATGCACTTCTGTGTCATATTATCAAAATTAGTTTTATTGCCAAGTGCTTGTGTGAGAATTTTGTTTTTGTTATGGGGTATAGTAGAATAAGCATAATGCTACAAAAATTTACATGTATGATACAATTAATTTAAATGTAACAGTTAAACCTCTTTGTGAAGCCTGATGTGCGAAATTGTAACTACCCGCCAAAGCCTAGCAGATGGCAAGCTCTGTGATTGGTCAAAACTTCCGCTTGACTTGAACCCCTTGTTAACCACTGGATGACAAAGTCGAACTTTGCCGGTAAAGTAAACTGTTCTTTGTTATATGTGTTGTCTTTTGGTTACTAGTTAGCATTGTTGACTCTTTAAATGTGCAAATATAGTGCATTTAGTTCTAGTTGTATTTACATACGATGAAGTAAATATAATCTGTCCTTTGCTAGCATCTGCGTTGTGTTTGTCAAGCTATTAGCATTTTTTTCACCCCAATATTTATGAATGCAAAGACGGTAGCAGTGCAGTGCAGAACTATAGACACTCTTGAGGATGCATGGGTATGTGTGAAGCCTTCACAAACTTAGCACTAAAACCCCAGTTTAAGTTTATGGCAGACATAGATAATTGTATTATTGTTCACTGTATCAATATGGACATGCAGCTGGGTAATTTTTGTCACAGCATATATATACAGTATGAAATAGTAATTGTAGCTAATGATATTTTATATGTGAAAGTGTTTTCTTTTTTTGCCAATTCCTTTGTTAAGTTGCTCCAGTAAAGCAGATTATGATCCAGCACTTCATCAAACATTTTGAAAAAAAAACAAAACATTGATTTGCTTCCATCGCAACACTGCTCAGACAACCAAACCCACTGAATGTAAGACATTAAAAAATAAATTTTATTTATAAAATATAGCTGTCTCTGTTTTAAACGATTTACCTCAAGCAAAAGATGAAAGAGTCAGAGTCTACTCTGCAAAAAGATGCATTAAAAGATGAGGACAGCAATTATGAAGCAAAAAATGGTTCTGACTGCAGTTTAATTCTCTAGCTGACACACCGGCAAGCCTCATACACAGTGAAAACACATCCCAACACTCCCAGCCTAATTACAGGGCCATGGAATAGGTGTCCTCGGGGAAGATTATATAGCTCTATTTCTGACAGGTAAAAAATTAGACCACTAATGGAATGGAAGCTTTTTACAATGAAGAGGACAGTAGAAAAAATGCACTTTCCAAATTGAAAGCCCCTTAAATTAGATTTTAATTTGGAGAGTGCTATGAAAAAGCTAATAGACCAAATCAGCTATTTTTTTCTTTTTATTCTGTGTGTGCGTGTGCGTGCGTGCGTGTGCATGTTAGTGAACGTGTCTGATAGGTAAAAACATCAACCCATTGTCTCAAAGATACTGATTCGGTTTTCTCTTTTCCTTTTGTTTAAAACAAAATGACCAGTTTAGTCTTTCTGATAAATATTTGAAAAGCTGTGTTTAAAAACTCTTTTTTTTATTAGCTTACTAATAGCTAAAACTAACTTTTAGTTTTACTAACTAACATTTTTAGTTGTTGCAGTTGAGATGTTTTTTTCTCAATTTGAAAGAACTAAACTGTAAATGAATGCTCTTATAAAACACTGTTAATTTGGCTTCGATGTACTTGATAGTTAATTTAATCAATGCAATCAGTTTGTCTTTTATCATTTACACACAATACAATTTTGCAATTTATTTTTATCTACACCAAGCTTCTTATTTTATAAAGTATAGTACTAGTGGACCAAACTATAAACTAAACACTGCTCTGTTTCCAAACGGATCCAATTTTTTTTACTTAAAAATAAAATGTAATAGATAAAAGATAATGGATCCTGTAAATTAGCTTTGCATTTTCCTTCATAATGGATTTAAAGAAAGAAAAGGTTTAAACAATTAACAATTAAACACAATCACAATCACAAAACAAAACCATAAATCAGGAAAACACAAAAACTATTTGGAAAAACTGGAAAAAAATGGCATGAAAATCAACAATTGATTGATGATTTACGAGATGTTTGTCAATCAAACTACATAGGAAGTGACTTTACAGTTTGTTAGAGTGGAAAGTTTGACGTGAAAGACCGCAAACATTAGATTTTAATGTAGTGCCCCTTTTTGTGGAGTACAATATAGCGTAACTTAAAATTCTGCAGTTCAAAAGCATAAAGAGACTCGGCAGACATCGCCAACTGCAGAGAAGCATTCAGTGAACATTAATGTCTAACAAATAACAAACATGAAACTAACTTTACTGTTTTGCTTGTGGGTTAAGTTCTTTAAGGAACTGCATAACATCGTCATTTTTAATATTCAGTTTGAATTTCTTCAAAAATACTATTCACATTTACCAAACAACTTTCCTAGTTCATGTAGTTCTCTTCTTAGTCTGCTCCATTCAGCTTGCAATGGCACATAGTTCTTTCTTCTGAACAACCTTGTTTTAAAGTGTTTTTTTAACAAAAAACTATTTCAGTCTTGAAACTATATTCTTAGCGACACCAATTGAAATAGTTCAAGGATTGAGTGTTTGTCATGATAGACAGAAGTCTTGTCCAATCGACTTCAAGGTGTCAGTTCTCCAACAATGACTTTCCTTTCCAGTTTGACCAAACTTTCGTAGAGTTTACTGAATTGTTAGTTTGACCTGCAGAAATCCATGCCTGACAGAACAAACTGACCGATGTGCAAACAAACTAATTCATTAAATAGTCAGTGGCCAATTATTGTATTAAAGACTAGCTTCTCCCAAAAGGTAATTAATCATCTGACCTTGTTTGATGTCATAATGTGTCACAAACTGACCCTGTTTAGCCCTGAGGCAAAAGTGCGCACTCAGCTTTTTCTCCAGCAGCATTTGAAAAGAGAACCATTGCTTGAGTATGAACCAAAGCAAATGATGGTATTTTAAATTAAACAAAATGTATGAGAGAAAAAAAAATGTAAACGTTTTTTTTTAATGAGTGAATAGATCAAGTACATCTGCCTCCAGTGTAATACAGTATTTTTGTAACAAAAGGAGGGCTTTCAAATACCTGTATATGTCTTCTAGATGAGTTTTCGTTGATCCCTTCATCTGTTTTGTTCCAAAAAACACTCGATTATTGAACATATGGGTGGTAATGGGTAATGTAACCAGTTTCTATCTCAAATCAACACATTTCCATTCCATGAAATGCAGAGTGGGTTCCTGAGGTGTTCAAGAAAAGAGGAGAGCAAAACAGAAGAACAGTAAAAAGCAAGCAAGCTCACGGAGAAATGTTTGTTCAAACCATGCTGAAAGTGGAGACGTGTTGCCTAGCCGTAGGCCAACATAACAGAGAGATGGAGGCACTCAAACAAGTCTTAAGGTGCACAGGTTAGATAAAGTCAGCTTGATGCACGCTTCAGAAATTCATCAGGAACTGAAAATGTTACGTGTAAGCAGCCACACAACGATTGAAGCGTCCAACTTTTCACCTCTGCTGTTTTGTATGTAAACAGAGAAATGTAGCAAAGTTAAAAAAACACACCTGAATCAAAATAATGCTTTGACCTTATGTATTCCTTCATCGTTTGTCAGTGCATGTTCTTAGCTCAAAGTAGCTTACAAATCAGGAGTAGGTTTGGAATAAATGTAGCATTAACTGAAACTGCAATTCATCAAAAAGACGCTGGTACCAAAAAGATTAGATATAACGAATGGGTAAAATTTAGAAAGGAAATACATCTGAAGTAAAGGCCTGTACCTAAAGGACATACAGTTTGGCCAAAAATTTGTGCATTAATGTTGTGAACACACTTATGGAAGAGTGGTTTAAATTTATTATAATTTGTATACATTCATACATGTAAAACATTTTGTAAAATAGCTTTGGAAATTCAGAACCGTTGTGTGTGTGTGTGCGTGTGCGCGTGCGCGTGTCTGCGTGTGTGTGTGTGTGTGTAATTTGTTTTATTTTGGGTTCCATCCTCTGGTTTCATTTTTTATCTCTGTTTTTCCCCAACACACGTTGAAGTCAATAGAAAATGTGACCTAATGTCTTTTAATGTTTTGAGTATTGTCGTTGTTCTTAAAAAACAAAATGTGTGTGTGTGTGGGGGGGGGGGGTTAATTGATTGTATAAACTATGATTTCTCTGGGTTTTTTGATAGCTAGATAAAGAATTAAGAGCAGTGTATTTTGACATTTTTGGTTGTTTCATTAAATCAAATGTAACCATTAGCCATTTAGACCTAGCTAGTTGTTTAATGGAGCTGATTTTTTTTACTTCTTTTTCTTTTATAAGTTATTGATATATCTGGCTATCCCTGGACAAATTTTACAATCCCATTTCAGTCCCTCCTGGGTAACATACCTGGTTTAGCGCAGGAGTGGGCAAAGAGATTCCTGGAGTGCTGGAGCTTTTGCTGGTTTTTGTTACAACCCTGTTTTAAGAGACACGCCAGTAGCTTTGAACAAGCCAAGATGAGCTTAATCGTGGATTCAGCCAAGGAGCATACTGGTTGAAGCTAAAACCTGATGGACTTCATCCCTCCTTTTCCACCTCTGATGTAGTGTGGTTTATTTGAACTTCTAACCATTGGCTAATATATTAATATGATTTTGCAATATTCAGTCAAAATGTACTTTATTACAATCTTAACATAAAGCATCAGCATTAAAGCTTGCCCTCAAAGGAAGTTTTATTTCACTCTACTAAAAAAGCAATCCTCTTATACATTAAATTAGTCTTTAAGGAAATTAGGGTTTTAAATGACCTCAAGTAATTGGTCAGTGTAACCATGACTTGGCTAACTTACCATCTACTCAAATCGTTCTGTTGGTTTACTGTGTTGTCTTGATCATTCTCTGATGCTCTGTACTGAGAGAGAGAACCAAATAAAGAGGTCACACTCTGTCCTTTTGTTGCTAGTTTGTAGGCAGTTACTGCTGGCGAAGCCAGGCAAATTTGAAGTTGTCTGGATTAATCAGACTAATAGGAATGGTTTAATGGGACTGTTTTTGGCAGCCTCAAACATCATCAAGCTCAAAGCCTAAGGATTCTGACAGCTACTGAACAAAACCTGATTCTGTCAGCGACAAAAATTTTCATCTATTATTATTTAATGTCTCCAATAAATGCATTTTATTATTCATGTCTTTTGTTTTTTAACAATCTTGTCCAGTTAAAAGAAAGCATGTTTTCTATTTTTTTACTTAGTATACTGTAGATTTTTGTAAATTAATAATTTATCTTGATGTTTCTTCAGAAGAGCAGAAATGGCACCCTAATCTACCAAGCACTTTTTGTAAATGTTTCACAGTATCTTTCCAAACATCTATAAATATGGCTCAAATCAATATCAAAGCTCACAATAAATTGTTTCTTGGGGAAGACTAGAATTTCACATATATTTCATTTACAAGCCTACAGTTATTATTGAAATGAGGAATTATTTCAGTTTTATTGTTTTATTTTTTGCAGGGATTATCATTAAAAGGATGGAGAAAAATGGTTTTAATCATAACATGTTTCATCAGACCCTAACTTGCAGGAAACATAGCGTTATCCGTTCACTCTTCTTCTTCTTTCGGCTGTTCCCAGTTTAGGGGTCGCCACAGCAAATCATCTGTTTCCACCTAACTCTGGCCTCAGTATCCTCTACTCTTGCACCAATTACCTTCATGTCCTCCTTCAGCACACCCATATAACTCGTCTTTGGCCTTCCTCTTGCCCTCTTGCCTGGCAGCTCCATCTCCAACATCCTTCTACCAATATAACTACTATCCCTTCTCTGCACATGTCCAAACCATCTCAATCTGGCTTCTCTGACTTTGTCTCCAAAACATCCAACCTGAGCTGTTCCTCTGATGTGCTCGTTCCTAATCTTGTCCATCCTTGTCACTCCTAAACTGAACCTCAACATCCTCATCTCTGCGTTATCCGTTCACTAAATGGTTTTATTAGAAGTGGGCATACATAAATTTTTTAGTATAGATTCATTAAAAAAAAAAATTCTGTTGTGGCAGACGTGCTTTAAATGAAGTATGATGCCGTTTGTATGACAATGAGAAGTCACGGAGTGTGGACATGCTACAGCACGTGACACATCGCGCTCACGGCTCTCAGTCTAACTTTGTGTAATACTGTGGAACGGCGGAACACTGAGTCAAGTGTGGATCGCTGTATCATAATGGTGAGAGAAAGGAAAAAATGAGGACAAGTTAAAGCACACTTAAGTTGCTCATAATCTGTTTGCTGCCACTAGAGTAACGTTTCTTTCAT